>JASVEL010012240.1:0-484748 GCA_032618575.1 Nicotiana noctiflora | reverse complement strand
GTATGATGCAAGCGCCGACGGCAAATCGGATCGGTGTGGCGGCACAGTTTACAGGTTCGATTGGTTTACAGAGGCAATCGAGTGGGAGTAGCTTTGGTGAGAGTTCGATCTCCGGTGAGTATTACATGCCGTCGTCGCTTTCTAATGCTGAAGCAGCATTTGGATATCCCAATGACGGTGGCGGTGGCGGTGCTGAATTGAGGATGAAGCCGTTGGATGCTGCTAACTTGTGTGGCTCATCTTCTAAGAGTTGGGCACAACAGACTGAGGAGAGTTACCAGCTGCAGTTAGCATTGGCTTTACGGCTTTCTTCAGAAGCTACTTGTGCTGATGATCCCAATTTCTTGGATCCTGTGCCTGATGAATCCGCTTCCCGTGCTTCTGCTTCATCTGCTTCAGTCGAGACCGTTTCCCATCGATTCTGGGTATGGTTAAGGGTTATTCTTTTGTATTGATTTTCCCCCCATGTCTATATTTATTTGTATGTGTGCCTCTTTATGCTTTAGGAATGTGTTGAACAATTCGCATTGACAAAAAAAACAAAGAATTGGTTTGGATACCAAATCTTTGAAATAGGCAATAGATTGGTGCTGAGGAGTGTTTGGTTTGGTATAAATGTAGGTGACGTAAATTTATAGTAAAAAGTGGAGGACAAGGTATTATGGTAGTGTTTAGGTGATACTTTGGAGTATTAAAGGTTGAGTATAATGTCTAGTGTCTAACTGCGGAGTAAGAGGACAACGACTTCTGTCCAAAAATAAGGAGGGAAAGTCAATTTTCTGTTGCTAGTGGAAAGCACTTTCCTTCATACCAACGCACAAAATTCGTAATGAATGTGTTTCTGCAAATGTAAGTGCAGTTAAACAGTTGTTGGATATTAAAATTGTTGGATCCTTTTACAACTCCTATAAAGATGAGTAGCTTCTATAGTAGTACTGCATCCTGATATCTCTTGAATATGTCGAGACTAATGTGTCATGTAATGTGGAGTTCAAGAACGAAATTAATTGTTTTAATCTCTCAGAGGTTGCCTAACATCTTAAGCTACTCCGGTAGTGTTGTAACGAGATATACAGTGGATATCCATCTTTTATTTTCCACAAAACATTGGAAGTTGTTCTTTTTCTGTGAATGACAGTTTCCTTTCTCATTGTATAATGCAACATCAATCTGGAATGGATTCTTTTCAAATCGGCAGTGTGTATTCTGGTATTCTTTTATCAGTATATATAAGTACAGGTTAATGTGTTAAGTATTTCATTCAAAATCTGGTTGACCGGCTATCTAATTCTTGATTGAAAAGGAAAACAAAGGTTGTTATCCACTTTAAGGTATTGTACACCCCTTAGACCCTTATATGGTTGTCTCTGCCCTCTTGAAGCACCTGCAGCTTAAGTATGATTTTGTAAGGAGAAATGTTTACCTGAACTGACATGAGTTTTTTACCCCCGACACATAACCTTATTGGAAACAATGATGCCTATTACTTTTAAATTTATATACATAGATTAGCTTGTATAGGCACATAAAAGGTAGTAAAATGTAAGGCCCTTTTGCTGTTTTTGATACATTGTAGGAATAATTAATGTGTGTGGTACTAACTACCGAGGAGATTCCCTTTATCAATCCATTATGGAGGAGAATTTGTAAACTCTTGTCTAGAATATTCAAGACAAATTATGAGACTCATACTCGTTCTACCTATAGTATGTGCATTATTGATGAAGATAACTCTAAGATCCAGTGTATCCAACCAATACAATGTAATATCCGAAAAACAGTATTGTGATATGGGAGTTACTTCATAATTTATGATCGCTCCATAAAACTAATTGAAAAGTGTGTTAAAGCAATAGTTGTAATTGTGTTTCAGTAAAAGGAGGTCCAATAATAGAATAAATTTATTTCTTTTGAATTTAGTATGAAGTAGGTCACCCGATACCCACCAAAGAAAATAAAAGGACTTTTACATTACATGTTTTTCATAAGATGTTAATGAAAGTCTTTTGATTATTGATTCAAAAAAATGTTTTTCGTAGTGTGTTAATGAAATCTTTTGCTTGCTGATTAAAACAAACACGCTGGTGGAAGTGGAGAAGAATTGTATTGCATGGATAAAATTTCTCTTTCGGAGAAGTGGATGAAGTTCTGGATAAGCGAAAAAGAATCAGCATTTGTTTCGGGATTAGAAGAGTAGAAGATATTTACTGAATATTATAGTGCCATGTGATCATTATTGCATCTAACATAAATATTCATTTCTTTTTCGGGCATTGACTTCCTAGGTTGCCTGTTGGGGAATTATCTTGTACAGTGAATTAGTTTAATTTTGATGACATACTTTTTAAGACTACCTTTCTGATTACTTTTCTTTTTCCTAAACTTAGAAGTGCATGCTTCAAATCTTATTTACATTGATAGGTTGGTCTGGGAATGATATATGTGAGAATTCAGGGTGAAATGAAGTATAATCTAGAAAAAGTAAAGAGTATTGAAGAAAACAGCTAGAAAGCAGCTCGGTGCCTTAGATAAATTTGCAAAGGATCTTGAAAGTTGCAATTTAAAACAATGTACTTTGTTTTGTATAAAAAAAACTGGAAGAACAAGTAGAAATGGGACAGAACCCATGTTACGGATCACAAATCCACTTCAAAAGTGTGATCTTTCATTCTATTCTTGGTTTTGTTTGTGCGCCAGGTTCTGAATGTCTAAATCAGAAGATCCGCACATTGTTTCTAAAGTTCTTCCTAGAATTTTTTGTATTAGAAGTAAAACATCGTTCCCTTGGATGGAAGTAAAAAAAATTGTTCTCTTCTATTAATAAACTGGATAACATTTACCTACTATGTAAGATCGTTTCGACTCATGAAACTGGAATGAGAATAACCGTCCTACTTAAACATGGGATACGCTTCGATAGATCATATATTGTATGAACTAAAAAATATCAAATACATTAGAATGTTATTTGAAAATTTAACACAATACAATATGTATAAGAAAGCATTTTAAAGAACCTTTTAGATTAAGTTGAGTTGTTTTTAGATTAAAAAGTGTTGCGGAATCTCTTGAGATGAGGTTAATTATTTGGAACGGAAGATCGAGCGTTTGATTTGAGCATTCCAAAATGATACGTGTATCCTAATGATTACATCAATAAGGAGTTAGTTGGTTTAACAACCCCACTGCTACTTCAATTGGCTGTGTTCCCATCACTAGTTTAAAATTTGAATGTCTATGTTTAATTTGGCATGGAGTAGAAATTGTGGATTAGTACATATCAAGTGACATCATGTTGAGTTAGTAGCCGCCTTTTAATGTGGGAAATTAGGACGGAAGAAGAAGTGAAATTTAACAACTTGTTTAACTTACCTTTAAGAAGAGTGGAATGTCTAGTTTGGACAAAACGTTGATGTGAGAGTAAAAATATGAATTATCGCATATCATGTAACTGCATGTTCAATTTGTAGCTCCCTTTTACCTTTTGAAATGTAAGATGGGTGAAAGTGGGATTTAACAAATTGTTTAACTTCCTTTTAGGACGCTATAAGTGCTTTACTATAATTGAGTGCTCAATTTGGCGGCTCTATCAGAAAGATTGGAACGTGATGCAATCTCTTTCCTCGATTCTACATCACAGAAGTCAAGACAAAATCCCGAAGAAAGAAAGAACCATTAACTAGCGAAAACAATGTTGTTCGCCATCTTGCATGTGTCAAATTCTAATAACTATAGGCTTAATACTTGACCGTGAATCTAGACAAAAATGTTTGTAACGTATAAAATAAAAATAGTTGGTAGTATATTCACAGGTGTCGTTGCAGCAAACAAATGTAATAACGAGGTGGAAACTGGGTCATTGATGACTTCACATCTTAAATGACGGGTTGGGAGGAGCTTCTTTACTTTATCAAAGCAAATATTTTTTGACGTGGGAAATGCTTGTAATGATAGAGAAAACATGTTAACCAAAGTCTCAGCTTCAAATTCTAGGAATGGAGAAACTTCTAGTAGGGAGTGCTTCCCCTTTTAGTGCCCCCCTATACAAGGCGATTGAGATTAGTTGGGCCACCGAGTTTCGATTACCTGATGGTTATACGAAAGAAAAATGTAGACAAACATGCCTTTTTTACAATTTTGCGCACTTCGACTATTCTGTCAGGTAATTGTTACCTCCAATCAACACAAGTATTGGTACTTTTGCCAATCAAGGCTTAGGTAAATGAGAGAATTTCTATGTTCGCTAGGATTTGAACCCTAGTCTCCCACGATTTTCATCCTTCCCGATTTCGTACGACATTTCGATGGAGGAACTTTAGGACACGCTTGGTTTAATGTGCCAAAACGCTTGGAAATATTACCTCAATGGTATTTCTTTCCTATATTTCAAATGCTGCATATAGTGCCCAAGACAAGTGTCGCCATTGGGCGGTGAAATGGATTTTGGAATATATTAGAAACTTTAGTGACATCTAGTCAGTTAGAGAAGAACATGTCATGTTGAGTTAGAATCTAAAATCATCAAGCAATGGATGCGGATGCATTGATTACACCTTGTTTGTTAAGTTCAGTAATAAATCTAATTAGCCGATTCTCGTGCATATTCCTAATATAAAGATCTATTTGCCAATACTAGACTTTTTAGATTGAAGAAAGTGGAGAAACAAATAGGGGAAATGAGGTGGGCATTTATTCATAAGCCTCACAAAGGAGCTCTCAGTGAGTTTAACTCGTCAAAAATTACCCGATTGTCTCATTTGGATCTTTTAATTTTGATATAAATTTGGTTTTCTCCGGAGTGTCTAATCTTTCTTGTATTTTGGACGGGAGATATGAATTGAAACATGTAAATGAGGGAAAATAAAAGGATGAGTCGAGGAGTGTTCTTGTTTCATGTACCCCCGTTGATGAAGGTTCTCTACTGTTTAGTATAGTGCTTGTATACCGGAAATTTTTCCAACATCAGTGAAATTAGTTACCTTATCTTTTTTGTTTCATGTACCCTTGTTCATAGAAATATGATTGCTATGTTAGGAAGATAAGAGGGTAGAAGCTTTTTGTTCACACGTGTTAAGTGTATTGTTTCCACAATGATATCTACGAAAAACTAGCCGTGACTGATTATTTGTCTTCTTTACTGTCCGTTGAAGTAACAAATATACTTCTATAAATCATGCTGATAAAACAAACACTAAAAGAGTAGAGTGTATGGCATCCTATATATTCGGTTGAAGGGTATCTTTGCTTGAGTTTCTGAGTAGTGGAGATATTGGGAGATTAGTTATCTCAAAAACTTCCCTTGAGTCAAGGGTTTATCGGAAACAAACTCTCTACCTCCATAAGGTAAGGGTAAGGTCTGCGTACGCATTACCTTCCTAAACCCCACTTGTGGAATTATACTAGATTTGTTGTTGTTGTTAGCTATCTCAAAACGGGGCGTTTACGATTTTTCTGACCTTCGCCTTTGTTTTTCTTGAGAATTGCCGAATCGGCTAAGATCTGCATGGATATTATGTTTGCATGACTTTTCGTTGGTACAATTTCAAGCTCGGTAGACTCTCTAGATTTTCACTTTCTTGATAAATATTCCTTAATACATATTTGCCAGCCTCTCTATAAAGTAGAACGTCAATCTGCTATGCCGTACTTCTGAATGGAGCCTAAGTTGCTTCGACAAGACAGTTTAGGTGCCGCAACGTGTCGAGACGACACTAGTATGGGTGTAGGTATGAGATCCGTATCGGACCTGGTCAAATAATTTGGGTACTTTGACCCTGACGGACGGAAAAATTTGAGATGAGATACAATTTGATTCACGAAATAAGAATAAGAGCTACGAGAAATTCGAAGAAAATAGCATACCTTATCTAGGAAATCAATCATTTACTTATCTACAACGTGAAGAATAAAAAAGAAATCCATATTTTACAAGCTATACATAAGTATTCCACAAAATTATCTCATATATATATATATATATATACACTTTTAGCCGGATCCCCATACCCGTATCCATCTTAGGATCTGTATCCCAAAATCTTAGAATTTACATCTCGAAGGATCCGACCTCTAGATCGCACCCGTATCGAATACATGCAACCATGTCCGTGCAACTTAGAATGGAGCACTGTACTCATTTTGCAGTGATCTGGTTTGATTTTCAAATTGAAACATTTTGCGCAAAAATTGACCTGTGCATTGGCACTTTTAACAGACTCTCGATATAACTTGTCTTTAGAATTTTACGGATTAGGCTTTTAGTATATAGTGGTCACATCTTAAAGTCCTTTTACTGAAGAGGGTATAGAAGCACAGTTCTTTAGTTGAGACTTTCATTTTAGGATAGGCTTAGAATTTTAGGACATTGGAGTCCCAAATTATGTTGGTGAAAAGAAAAAGACTTTCCTTCTTCTGAGCTGTGATTCATAGACGTTGTTAAATAGTCCTGTCTTCTTTCCTGTGTTGAGTAACATTTGTGTAGTTGTGATTGTTATTGGGTCAGAAATACTTGCTACTTCAAAATAGTCAATTACTTTGTTCAATGAGTCCATCTTGGAAATATGCTTTCAGAGTCCGCAGAAGATGCTGCCATGTTAAAGATAGATAATTCCCCCAGAAATAGGAGTTTTTAACAGAATATAGTACTGTGGTTTTTGTGGAAAAGACACTAAATTTGAGGCTGAGCTGCTTAGGCTATCTTCAGAAGTTTTGTTTCGGAGGAGAGAGTTTTAGGTTTCTTGTCTGTAAGGTGAGCATTGGTAAACCCTCTCTTCCTGTACCAGTTCTTTTCTCTCCATGTGTTTCTTGTTACTGTGCCAATAGGAATGACTTAATAACTATCTTCATTCGAGATTTTGTATCTTGTCATTCTCATCATTAAGCAGAATTTACTCTGCTTATGGATTCTATTGTTTTTGTCATTTGTTTTGTGTTCTTATGATCTCTCTTTCTCTGATTAACACAATCATGCTTTCTAGACTTCCCCAATTTTTTTTTTGTTTTTTTTTTGTTTTTTTTTGGCTGAAAGCAATCTGCTATGAATCTTTGTTCTGTACCAGGTAAATGGATGCTTATCGTACTTTGACAAAGTGCCTGATGGATTTTACTTGATTCATGGGATGGATCCATACGTCTGGATTGTCTGCTCAGATCTGCAAGAAAGTGCCCGCATTCCATCTATTGAATCATTGAGGGCCGTTGATCCCTCTGTAGTACCATCACTTGAAGTGATTTTGATTGACCGGCGTAGCGATCCTAGCTTGAAGGAACTGCAGAATCGGATCCATAACCTCTCGCCTAGTTGCATCACAACAAAAGAGGTTGTTGATCAGCTCGCTAAGGTGGTCTGCAATCATATGGGGTGAGTGCCAGAAACTTCTTATTAGAAACTCTGATGAAGTGACATTTTGTGTTTTTCCTTATTGTAATTACGTTTTATTTGTTTTCTTAGGGGCACAGCTTCTGCTGGAGAAGATGAGTTGGTTCCTATTTGGAAGGAGTGCAGTGATGACCTGAAGGATTGTCTAGGATCTGTTGTGCTTCCCATTGGCAGCCTGTCTGTTGGCCTTTGTAGGCACCGTGCTTTGCTATTTAAAGTATGTTCTAAATGTGATACATGGATACTAAGTTTGCTGTTTTAGAGTTTCAAGGTCAACTTATGCAGGAATTTAAGGATCAATATCTGACTACTGTTGTTCTTCTAATTAAGTAAAATTAAAGAGAAAAGCAAATGCATGTTTTTGCAAATTATTGTATTTTCTGTGTTCTTAGAGTTAATGTACATTCAATCAGGAGTATTTTGGTTTTGGTGGAACTGTGGAAGTTTGATGTTTTATCATGAATTTCACACGATCGTTGCAGGTCCTAGCTGACATCATTGATTTACCATGTCGAATTGCGAAAGGATGTAAATATTGTAATAGAGCTGATGCTTCCTCATGTCTGGTTCGATTTGGACTTGACAGGTACAAATCCAAGTTATAAATGATCTATATGGAATATGTTTTTAGTTCATATTTGGCGAAAAGGGGAATGAGCAGTCCACTCTATTTTGAAAGCCATGTTTGTTTGAAAATTAAAATCAATGATAGATAGGAATTGATGTTGCACTTTTCCTTTGTGTTGAAAACCATATGCCTCGTGTGTTTTATTTCTGATAATCAAATTTTGCTTCCCTGTTCTAGTATTCATCTGGATAGTATGTGAAATTGATTTGGACTTTGATTGTGTTGGCTAAAATCTTTTACCTCGTATTCAGTGTGTAATATGGTCAACTTCTACATTTCTTGACCTTTCTGGTTTTTGCTTTCTTTGAAATGCGTAGAGCTGGTTTGTGTATAGAAATGAAACTTACAATACTAGGATTGGGAAAAATGACAATGATGATGTTTGTTATATTTTTGTGTGGTCTTTCTACAATCATGCTGCAATATATGTTTGTAAGATCAATCATTGTATCTGGTTCTTGGCCTATGTTAGTACCAACTGAAGTTTCTCCTTGGACTTGTCAATAGCTGCCACTCCTAGTTTTGGCAAAACCATATTTAATTTGGGGTTTTACAGTACATACTACTACAACCTCGGTGCCAAAGAGAATGGTAGTGTTTGGAGTATGTGGGTCACTGCATTTGATATGAATTCAGATATGGATTTCTTTATGTTTTTTAACGAAAAAAATACGCATCTTGAGACTGCATAAGAGTACTATATATGAAATATAGCTAAAATTGTTTTAAATTTGATTACATAAATAGCAGTCAAACAAAAAGTTGTTCTACTCCTATACATAGTAATGGTACCAGTCTTTTTGGATGATAGGAGTATATTGGAGTGACAATGATATGGTTGATTATTGGTATGATGAGATGGGAATCTTAATATTTGAAAAAATAGATCCCATTGTTAATGTGACTGGAATTGTTTTACCTTATACATTCGTAATAATAATAGATTGTAAGGTTCATGATTCCATTGGAGGTCCTATCTTATGCTCAGCCCTTAAATGTGGAGAAGAGAAATCAAATGGAAAAAACTGGGAGCAAGTATTGTGTAGCGAACAGCAGGATGTTATTTTTCTGTGCTTGTTTTGACTGGGATTTAGCATGAAGAAATGGTAGTCTTTATCAAAATCTAGAAATGTTAGTTTTTCGTTACACAGCCAGATATATGCTATTGCTAGTAAGGTTTAAGGAGGACATAGACATAGTCTTGATTGACATCTAGCTCTTCACCATACAGGGAGTACCTGGTTGATTTGATTGGGAACCCTGGATGTTTATGTGAACCAGATTCCTCGCTCAATGGCCCATCTTCTATCTCAATTTCTTCACCATTGCGATTTCCGAGATTCAGAGAAGTTGAACCAACAACTGATTTCAGGTCACTTGCCAAACAGTATTTCTCAGATTGTCAATCGCTTAATTTTGTGTTCGAGGATCCTTCAGCAGGTGATCCTACAAATCTTACCTGCTTGCATGAACAGATACATCTTCGATGCTTATTTTGGTTGTTTCCCCGATGTTAAGCTTGACCTTTGCAATGACATGATGTGAGATGTTCAGTTTAACACAATTTATAATGGTTTTCTAGCATTAGATGTTCATGTCCGTTAGACCAATCTTAAATCTTAACCCAATATTCATTAATTCAGGTTTTCTACCACTAAAATTTCTCTACATCTTTTACTGGCAAACAAATCTACGTCCAAGGTATTCCGTATATTGAGGAGTCATTGAAATGAGTAGTTTAATACTGGATGCCAACTTACTACAACCCTCATCATTTATCGAGCTTGAGACCGGCAATGTGAAGGAGCTCAAATAGGCAGATTTGTTTTAGAAGCTTATGAAGGGGAAAAAAAGAAGTGTCTTATGCTTTTAGAAAGCCAAGCTGACCTCTTGTTGTATGGTCACTGAGACCTCCAGACTAGACCAGACCCACACTTCTGAACGTTTGATGACCCACGATCTTCTTGGCAGCTAATTGGTTTCATAAATTCTTCCGTTGACTAGTTCTATGGTTTAGTGTATGTGAACAAAAGGCTAGACTCACATTGATGAAATTAAGATGTTGAGAGAGAATTCTGGAGTTTGTGGAAAGAATTGACCAAAAAAGAAAACAGAATATTTCTGCGTTTTAAAAAAAATGTTATGGTATTTTCTCTTCTTTCACAAAACCAGACTTAATTTACTTAGAGAAGTTGATTATCAGTAGTAAGTAGTCTCCGCCGTGAAGATGGGAGCTTTTCTGGTCTTAGTCAATTTTAGCATGTCTATATCTAGAGTCTTTCAGTTTCCTATGCAAATGAAGTACTATTTTCTTGACAAGCTAATTACCTTGATTTGTACTCGACTTTTATAACCCACATATTCTGCTTTAAGGTTTTTAATTAATATTATTTGTCACAGGAGCTGCTGTTGATGGAGATTCAGGACAAACTGACCGAAATAATATGGAGAGAAACAGTGTAGTCCCTAGTTCAAGTAACCGTGATGAAATTTCTCGGTTACCTGTCCCTCCAGATGGGCATGGAGATACTCAACCGCTGATGGCATTATCAGACCCAAGAGGAAGAGGAAATGATATGAGGTTTCTCGAGGGAGGAAGTCAACTTGTTCCTGCTAAACAAAGTAGAGACCTTGCCCTTGAAGTAGAAGAATTTGATATTCCCTGGGAAGATCTTGTTCTGAAGGAGAGGATTGGGGCAGGTAATCGCTGCCTGCTGTTTTTTATCCTCCTTTTCAATGTCGTGCTATGATCGTCTCATCACATGTTAGTAACAGTGGGATGCTATAGTATCATAACTGTAACTAACACGGTTTATTTTATTTCAGGGTCTTTTGGTACCGTTCACCGTGCTGATTGGAATGGCTCTGTAAGATATTTTCCTTTTAGTTCTGTGCTCTTGATGCTCGTCTTGGTTGTATCTCTTAACTTATTGAGCACTTCGGTGAGGTATTTATTCAGTATAATTTTTATAAATTATTTGGGCATTTGTTTATTTCTATTTTGCTTTTGGCCTGATCTGCCTCTTGAATAAATGTTGGTGCTCTCTCTCTCTCTCTCTCTCTCTCTCTCTCTCTCTCTCTCTCTCTCTCTCTCTCTCTCTCTCTCTCTCTCTCTCTCTCTCTCTCTCTCTCTCTCTCTTTGGGTATTAATTGCCATGTCAAATTTGAGATATACCTTTCTGAATTACTCTGTTTTCCTTCATAATTGCATGCTGATGGAAGCTTACACTTATTAGGATGTTGCTGTGAAGATTCTCATGGAACAAGATTTTCATGCGGAGCGATTCAAGGAATTTTTGCGCGAGGTAATCTAGGGATCTCCCAATCTCCTCTACAAATGACAAGAAAACTGGATGAAAGAGAAAAAAGAGTGTATGAAGATGAGAATGAGTGGATGTCAGTTTTATCATGTGTTTCCACTAATTTGGCTTACCATTCATTTTTTTAGGTTGCAATTATGAAGCGGTTGCGACATCCAAATATTGTGCTTTTTATGGGTGCTGTCACTCAGCGACCAAACTTGTCCATAGTTACAGAATATTTATCAAGGTTTATCCTGGTAACTCCTCCAAATAATTAGACTTCTTATTTTTCAGTTTAGCTGACAGTGCCAATGCGGCAATTGTATTACAGAGGTAGCTTATACAGACTTCTTCATAAACCTGGTGCGAGGGAGGTTTTGGATGAAAGGCGTCGGTTGTCTATGGCTTACGATGTGGTAAGAATGCTTCCCTGCTCTGCCACATTTTATTTATGCTTGGGGGCTAATTTCGTAATATCATCTTGTGCAGGCAAAGGGGATGAATTATCTACATAAGCGCAATCCTCCCATTGTTCATAGAGATTTAAAATCTCCAAATCTTTTAGTGGACAAGAAATATACAGTGAAGGTGAAAAGTGCAATTTATCTTCTAAATAAAAAGATTTATCTTTTTCTATTGATACAGTTCTAGACTTGCACTATCAGAGTAATGCTCTTGGGGGGGGGGGGGGGGGATGGAGGGAGAGACAGAAAGAGAGGATGTCCAGTTTCAGGAACTTTTATAAGCATAAGCTATTGAAGAACAAAAAGCAAGTGTTGAAGGGGTAAACCTTATGTCAGATTTCTCAGATAATGGAGAATTAACAATGTACTGATGCTGCGGAGAGGATTAAAAATATATATATATATATATATATATATATATATATATATATATATATATATATATATATATATATATAAAAGATCGTACATTACACTTCTGGTTTTGTAAGCATGTTTAGGTCCAGAAGTTTCTCTGTCATCTAAATGGACATTGACCATCTGGAACTGTGGTTGTTCAACGGCCATGTAGCTAGGATGCTGGTATTTGATCTTCTGGCGCAATGCTAATGTGCTGGATGAGCATGTTGCAAGACATTAAGACTCTACGAGGAGGAAGGAATGTTAGTGTATTTTAGTTTATTATGGAGATAAGTGAGAATATAGGGAACTTCTAGTCTTAGAGAACCCATATGTGTGTCAATGAACCAATTATTGCATATTGGAATGAGACATCAAAAAGGAGCAGAATGAATGTAGAGGATTCTTACTGCTGATCCCCACTAGTGTGGGATTGAGGGATAATAGTACTAGTTGTTTTTTATTGTATTTTGGTTTATTATTCATTACGTCTCTATTTGTGCATTACATTTGCTTGCCACTTGTCTAATCATTGCTTCTCTTCTCCAGAATCTCTTATTCAACCAGTTTCTTTAGTTCACTAATGATTTGTATTAGATGTCTTTCCTCTTAGGTTAGGAGCATGTTATTTGGGCTGTTCTTTGTGACAAGTTGAACCCATCATGAACAAAATCTAAGATCTTGATTATCTTATTTCTTTACAACATGCACACAGGAAAACTTACTGTGATCTGATTGATATAGTGTTATTCTGTGCCAAGCAACAAAATAGAAATGAGATGCATTTTTAATACATCTCATTGCTTCTGATAGGGGAGGCCCTAGTTAAACAGAGGTGGCAAGCGTATTTCCGTGACCTGCTAAACGAGGAAGGGGATCAACACGTAGACCTAGGGGAGCTGAGATATTCTGAGCGTCATAGGGACCTTGGGTTCTGTAGGCGCATTAGGGTGGAGGAGGTCGTGGGGGCTTTGCGTAGGATGAGTAGGGGTCGAGCGATCGGGCCCGACGAAATTCCAGTGGAGTTTTGGAAATGCATGGGTAGGACAGGAGTCGAGTGGCTAGCCAGGTTGTTCAATGTGATCTTCAGGACGAAGAGGATGCCAGAGGAGTGGAGGTGGAGCACAGTTGTGCCCGTGTATAAGAACAAAGGAGATATCCAATGTTGTAACAACTATAGGGGTATCAAATTACTAAGCCACACTATGAAAGTCTGGGAACGGGTGATTGAGGCTAGGGTGAGGGGGATGGCGTCTATATCCGTGAACCAATTCGGTTTCATGCCGGGCCGCTCAACTACAGGAAGCTATACACCTTGTCAGGAGACTGGTGGAAAAGTAAAGGGACAAGAAGAAGGACCTGCACATGGTGTTCATCGACTTAGAGAAGGCGTATGACAAGGTCCCAAGAGAGGTGCTATGGAGGTGCCTGGAGGCGAAGAGCGTGCCGGAGCCTATATCAGAGTGATCAAGGACATAGGACATGTATGACGGAGCTAAGACGAGGGTTAGGACGGTGGGTGGCGACTCGGACCACTTCCCGGTGGTTATGGGGCTTCACCAAGGATCCGCGCTCAGCCCTCTCTTATTTGCTTTGGTGATGGATGCTCTTACCCGTCATATCCAAGGGGATGTGCCTTGGTGTATGCTATTCACTTATGATATTGTCTTGATAGACGAGACGAGAGTCGGGGTTAACGAAAGGTTGGAAGTCTGGAGACGGACCCTCGAGTCAAAGGGTTTCAAACTAAGCAGGTCTAAGACTGAATACCTGGAATGCAAGTTTAGCGCCGAGCGGAGCGAAGATGAAGCTGGAAGGGAAGTGAAGCTTGGTTCCCAGGTCATCGTCAAGAAGGACAGTTTCAGATATCTTGGGTCGGTAATTCAGGGGGACGGAGAGATTGACGGGGATGTCACTCACCGTATAGGGGCTGGGTGGTCGAAATGGAGGCTTGCTTCGGGAGTCCTGTGTGACAAGAAAGTGCCACAGAAACTCAAGGGGAGGTTTTATAGAGCTGTGGTAAGACCAGCCATGCTGTACGGGGCAGAGTGCTGGCCGGTGAAGAACTCCCATGTTCAGAGAATGAAGGTCGCAGAGATGAGGATGCTCAGGTGGATGTGCGGGCTCACCAGGTTGGATAGGGTTAGGAATGAAGTTATTCGGGAGAAGGTGGGGGTGGCCCCAGTGGATGAGAAGCTGCGAGAAGCGAGACTCGGGTGGTTCGGGCATGTGCGGAGGAGAAGCCCCGATGCCCCTGTGAGGAGTTGCGAGCGACTGACGGTGGTTGGCGCGTGTCGCGGTAGAGGGAGGCCCAAGAGGTATTGGGGAGAGGTGATTAGGCATGATATGGCTATCATGCGGATTTCCGAGGACATGGCCCTTGATAGGAACGCCTGGAGGTCTAGTATCAGGATTGTAGGATAGGGACTTCTAGTATTACACGCTCTCCTCCTGCGGGGTAGGACCGGGGTGTGGGGTTCACCCATATAGGCTTGATATATTGTATGGCATACCGTTTTCTTATTGTAAGGTTTTACTAATGCCCTATGTTTTGTTCCTGTGTATCCTATCCTTCTATATGTCAGGATATTTTTTGTCTTTGTTTACTCATATATTTATGTGATTTATGCTAACATCACTAATGCTTGTCCTTTTTCTTTTGTTTTTGTTTTGTTTTTTTCTTTTCTTTTCTCTTCTTGTCTTTGCGCCGAGGGTCGATTGGAAACAGCCTCCCTGCTCTATCGGGCAGGGGTAAGGCCTGCGTACATATTACCCTCCCCAGACCCCACCCTGTGGGACTATACTGGGTAGTTGTTGTTGTTTGTTGTTTCATTGCTTAATGTCAGTGATCTGTTAGAAGCATCTGTTTTTCATAGCTTAGCAGCATGCATAGTGTAGTGTGATTGTCTCTTAGTTGTGTCTATAATGCTTTATGACGACAACTCTCACTCAAAGTTGTTTATGATAAATAATTTGTGTTTTGTTATGGTGTGTATTTTGCATATTCTCTAAATCTTATATTTATTGAAGCTACCTTTTATTACTAGCAAAGATGCTGCACGTCCCTCACCTATTTTATGTTTTCGCCAGGTCTGTGATTTTGGTCTTTCTCGTTTAAAAGCGAACACATTTCTCTCATCAAAGTCGGCTGCTGGGACTGTAAGTTCTTCATTCAGCATATGATTTGATTGTCTTTTGTTCGTCTTTGGCGCTTTGTTTCACCAATGAGAAAAAGGAGTAAATATTGTCTGGTTCTTCCTGTGATAGCCGGAATGGATGGCACCTGAAGTTCTTCGTGATGAACCATCAAATGAAAAATCAGATGTATATAGCTTTGGTGTCATTTTGTGGGAGCTCGCGACGTTGCAACAGCCCTGGAGTAATTTGAACCCAGCACAGGTTTGCATTTCTAATCTTTAAGCCCTTTTGTGTCCACACGGGTATTTAAGGTAGAAAACGATGTTAGTGAATGCAATCTAGAGAAATAGCTGTGTAGTATAGGTGAAAGAACCTAAAGCTATATATTGGGATGTGAAAATGAATTGTTGAAGCCGCTTACCGGGGATAGAAACATTCCAATTTGGCATCAGTTGCATAGAGAGTCATTTTATTCCTCTTATGTCAAATGGCTCATTCACGGGATATAGAACAGTGTATTTCCTGGAGCAGCAGGACCTTCGTTTTGCAATAATTCATTTGGGTGTAGAGGCCACTCAATTTCTTGTTAGAGTTTGCTTAAGTCATTTTTGTTCCTTTTATGTCTGGTATGACTCATACCAGGTGATGGAGAATAATCCAATTTGCTTCAGCAATTGTCTGAAGAGTCATTTGTTCTTCATCTCATATACCTCTCTTCTCCATGTGGTTTTTGTAGAGAGTTAGTCATTCATTGGGTTGTGAGTGGAGATGTTATAGGGATGCTCTTTCTGTTTCGCTTTGGGTTTGATTCGTGTTCTGTATTTTAGTTTCTTGATAGCTGTGTCGTCGAAGACCTCTCTCTGCCTAAGTTACAGTCAAATACGAAAGAAGTTGAAAAAAGAAGATATGGATAAAACAGTAGCCATTGCACGGAAGATAATTCTATAAGTGTTCTCTTTTGATTTCTTATATTTCACTTGTACTAAAAATCAGGTAGAGTGCTTATTTTTTGTCTCGATAGCTAGGTGGCAACAACTTTCTGGTACCTTTGTTTGCAACATTGATTTTATGTTAGAAAATTTGCTGATTATTTGCAACATTCCTTGGCACTTGCATTGCATCTTAGTTATATTTTAATGTGGAACATATGCATTGCTGTTTTAATTGGTATGTTCATCTTTAAGAAATCGGGCAAGATGCACCGTCTATCCATTCTTGTGATTGCTGTATTGGTGTAATGCATCTGAACCTGTAGGTTGTAGCAGCTGTCGGCTTTAAGGGGAAAAGACTCGAAATTCCGCGTGACTTGAATCCTCAAGTGGCAAGCATTATTGAGGCTTGCTGGGCCAAGTATGTTGCTTATATTCTTCCATAGTTCAATCAAACTGACTTTTCATTTGCGATGTGCTCTTGAAGTTGCTTCTGATTATATTGCAGAGAACCATGGAAACGTCCCTCCTTTTCTGTAATCATGGATTTGCTGAGACCACTAATTAAACCTCCTGTAACACCTCCTCAACCAGGTCGTACAGACATGCAGTTGCTTACGTGAATGTGTGTATTAAATGTATGATTTCTGCACATATATGGCATTCTTTGTTAGTCACCTTTCTGGGAGGAACAATGCTCAAGTTACTTCAGGTTCGATAATCCTATAATCTATGTCTTCTTTTTTTCCCCACGAAATCTCTCTTCATTCTGCTAAATTTTGCATTTCAGTTGGTGTGTTACTCCAATTAAGTCATTAGTTTCCACAATAGCATTAGAATATTCCGTTTGAATGTAACCTTCTTGCGATGAAGTGGGATCCTCTGAAGTCTGCTGGTGCATTTGAGGTTCTAATTAGTAGATAGGATTGGGCATACAGTTAGACTGGACACGGCATCAATAGACCAAATTACTCCCTCTGTTCACTTTTACTTGTCCACTATGGATTTTTGCACTCCTCTTAAGAAATAATAAATGAAGTGGATAATTTGCCATGATACCCATATTAATTGATGCATATTTTAATGAATTTGAGAAATGAGTGTTTAATACTGTGGGTGTAACCAAAAAAAAATTTATCTCTCTTTCTCTTGATATGCTAAAAGTGACAAAGTAAAAGCGAAAATCTATTTTTAGAATAATTGACAAAGTAAAAGTGAACGGAGGGAGTATTTTGAGTTCCTGTCTTAGCAAGTTAGGTATTGGTGATTATAGCTGGTTAGCTACTATCCGCCTTCACCTTGGGAGATGTGAGGGGTTCCCCTCATTTTTCTTTACTGTTTCTTTTGATCGTATTTGACTATATGCATTTGTAACCATTGCCAGGGATGAAGTGTACATTAACAACTTTCTGCTGTATAGAGTGCTGAAATTTGATATCAATGTTCTGTTTGCAGGCGTCTGTTCTGTACATATTCGTTCAGAATGTCTTTGTAGAGCCCGTAATTTTTTTCACAAATTCAAGCAGCCATTTCTCTGAGAATTCCATTTGCAATTGGCTTGTATACTTCCTTCTGGAATATGTTTAGCCATGTGATTTTGTTAAAGCAGCAATATTTTAATTTTCTGTCCAGAAATGATTTTGTATGTATAAGAATTATAACGGGAATTTGTATTATAGGAAAGCACTTTTCGATTTACTTATTTTTGAGTTAGCGTACATGCAATTTCTGCCTCACATGTTTCCTAATAGAGAAATAGTGTCTACTATCTCTAGATCCATTATTGCTCAAACATAAGGGTTAGTCTTCTGTCGATGAGAGCTAGCTTTACAATGAGAATTCCTAATGATTACTTAGATCTAGTTTTGGACGTTATTAAAACAAAATGGGGTGTTATCACTTTTGCAATTATTTATATTTGGTAGCTAAAAAAGTGTATAAAATTCAGAATATATATGTATATAAAAAAACATACAAAATTTATATATTTTTTAGCTATTATTTTTACAGTGAGTATACAATGTCATTTTTCTAAACAAAAGATCCTGGTTTTATCGCTTCAGTGACAAACTTTTTTCTAGAGAATTTGACTAACCTTTTAGATGATAGCATTATTCTTAAACCTTTGGAACACCCCAAATGTATCCAGTGAAAATATTCTTTAGCTTCCTAACAACTCAAGCATAAGGAAGACAGAATGTATCTCCTTTTTCTTTTTTCCTTCTACCCCTCTCTCATTGACTTGAAGATAGCCCCTATTGCCACAGCTGTAGATATAGGGATTTTGAGAATACGCCTTAATGACCAATGGTTAATGTTGGCTCTGATGAGTAGTTTTGCTAGAGAAGCAATAATCAGATCACTGTTTTAGTAAATGATGCGAAGAAGGGTACACTGTTTTAGTAAATGATGCGAAGAAGGGTAGTGATATTGATCCACAAGAAGCTTAGCAAACTCTTGAACTTGGAAGCTAATGTGAAAAAGGCTGAAGGAAAGGAGACAGAATATTGAGGCAATTTGTTATATACTTGAGTAACTTCGTGTAAGAAAATTGGGTTTGGTTACTCAAAACAACTAATAGTCCTATTTGACAAAGCTACAAAAATCAGCTTATTATAAGAAGTATTTTCTCAGTACTTTTGGAGGAAAGTATTTTGTGTTTTGCTAATTAATTTAAAAATTATTTCTGAGCAGCAATTAGTGTTTAGTCAAACTTTTAAAAACGACTTCTAAGTGTATTTTTCTCAAAAGTATTTTTAAAGTGAGCTATTTTTTTTTTTTTTGCTTTTCCAAAAATGCTTCTGCTTATCCTCACAAGCACTTTTTTTCTTCCAAAGGACATGCCAAACACTTCAACTTTGAAAAAAGAAAATATTTTTTTTTGAAAAAAAAAAGTGCTTCCATAATTGGAGAAGCTGGCCAGACAGGCTATAAGTTTGGTCACTTTGTCTAAGAAAAATTGGTTTGGTTACTCAAAACGTTATATTCCGGAAGGTTTCTATTAAGTTTAGAAATTTTTACCTTCATATACCATACATGAAACCTTATTACCCTCAATGTTTAAGGTTTGATTTAATTACAAACCCGTATACCAAATTGCCAATTCTATACCATACTTAATTAAGGGTCTAATTAATGGTATTTTTTACTCCTTAATTAAAGAAAACCATTATGGCCACATTCTGTTGAAGAGAATCCCATCTTGGTTGAGACTAGATCTTCATCCAACACAATGCAGCAATAGGGCAGCCTCTTAATGGCTTTGTTACCCCTTTGTTAATGCAAATTTCATGGTCTGTCTTTCGATCTCAACGAACTTCCTTGCTTCTGATCTCAAATTTGTCATACAGGTGCTTTCTATGCTATTCGTAGGTATAACACTTGTCTGGTTATATCTGCTGATTATTATACTGTAAAATAGCGAAATAAAAGCCACTTACAGGTCCTTCAGAATGTGCATTTGCGGTTGTTATGAGGAGGATTCAATCATGGCCATTGCCTTCTGCAGATGATATGTAAATGCAATGACTGAGATTTGGCGTGAGATTATGTAAATGCAATAGACTGATCAAGATAGCAACTTATTGAATTCAGCTCGTCGAAACTCTTATTAGTTGAATCTGTTCTTATTTTTAGGAGTTGTTCGTTCTTTTTTTTTTCGAGATTTAAATTGTAGTCCTAAAGAGAAATACGCAGATTTGAATCTGTTAAATTTGACCACATACAGTATCTACAATATATCTACATTTTATCTACAATATATCTACAAATTAACTACAAACTATAAGTAAACTACAATTTGTCTACAATTTATCTACAATCTAGAGACACTATATATTAAAATATTTTTTCCTGCACCAAATAAAGAAATTGAAGTCAAATTGTAGATATATGTAGTAAATTTGTAGATAATATCAAAAATTTAAATTCTACAATTTGAATTCAGCTCGTCGAAACTCTTATTAGTTGAATCTGTTCTTATGAGCTGTTCATTCTTTTTTTTCGAGATTTAAATTGTAGTCCTAGAGAGAAATACGTAGATTTGAAATTTCTTTCCCTTTTAAAAATTGATTTTAATATAGAATCAATTAATCCCAAGATTCTCTCCTTATTTTTAGCACGTTAATTTAGAATCAATTAATTTCAAGATTCTCTCCTTATTTTTAGCGCGTTAATTATGGAAGATTCTGCTCAATTAATCGTTTATTAAACAAATGGTACAGAAATTGTAGGAAAAATGTGGACCGAGCGGGTAATTTAGATACTATGCACATTTTTTGTAATAAAGTTTCATATATGGTATATATAGGAAAAATCTCTTAAATTTATGCGCAAAAGTGACAATGTGTCATCGAGATAAACTTTATTAGAGCTCAATATGATTAACCGGAAAGATGAAACTTGGCATTTTAAGTGGCAACTTTCGATAATATATAGTAATTGCAAAGCAAAATAAAATGCACCGTTACAACAACAACAACAACAGCAACAACCCAGTATATTCCCACAAGGTAGGGTCTGGGGAGGGTAATATGTAGACAGTCCTTACCTCTACCCGAGAGGGTAAAGAGGCTGTTTCCAATCGACCCTCTGCGCGGGAAAAAGAAAGGCAAACAAAAACAAAAATAAAATAAAATACTCCAGCATACATCGCATAAAAATTATCTAAACATAAGAGATATATATATATATACCATAAATAAGCAGGCATGTAATGATATTAAAACAGTAACTACCAGAAATGACTACCATAAGAGAACACAAACTAATCCTAATGGGCGGCCCTACCATGTCTCACCCACCCCGGAAAAGGAGTACGGAAAATCTAGAAGCCCCTATCCTACAACCCCGATACTAGACCTCCAAACTTTCCTATCAAGGGTCATGTCCTCGGAAATCCGCATCCTGGCAATGTCTTGTCTAATTACCTCTCCCCAGTATCTCTTAGGCCTCCCTCTGCCTAGCCTCACACCGACTACCGCTAGCCGCTCACAACTCCTCACCGGGGCATTGGGGCTTCTCCTCCGCACATGCCCGAACCACCGAAGCCTCGCCTCTCGGATCTTCTCATCCACTGGGGCCACCCCCACCTTCTCCCGAATAACTTCGTTCCTAATCTTATCTAACCCGGTGAGCCCGCACATTCACCCAAGCATCCTCATCTCCGCAACCTTCATCCTCTGAACATGAGATTTCTTCACCCGCCAACACTCCGTCCCGTACAGCATGGCAGGTCTAACCACAGCTCTATAAAACTTCCACTTGAGTTTCTGTGGCACTTTCTTATCACACAAGGCTCCTGATGCAAGCCTCCACTTCGACCATCCCGCCGCTATACGGTGAGTGACATCCCCGTCTATCTCCCCGTCCCTGTGGATCACCGTCCACGGTATCTGAAACTATCCTTCTTGGCTATGGCCTGAGATCCAATCATCACGCTCCCTCCCACTTCGCTCGGCTCAACGCTAAACTTGCACTCCAAATATTCTGTCTTAGGCCTGCTTAGTTTGAACCTCTTAGATTCGAGAGTCTGTCTCCATTCCTCCAGCCTCTCGTTAACACCGACCCTCATTTCGTCTACCAGGACTATGTCATCAGCAAATAGCATACACCAAGGTACATCCCCTTAAATATGCCGCGTCAAATCATCCATCACCAAGGCAAACAAGAGGGGGCTAAGCGCAGATCCTTGATGGAGCCCCATAACCACCGGGAAATGGTCTGAGTATGCTATTTGCTGATACTTATAAATGCACCGTTAGATAATTATAAATGACCCTCTACTCCACTTCATATACTTTTTCAGAATTGTCCATTAAATATTTTTTTTCCAAATCCTAGCTGTGGCGCAGCGATTAGAATTGAAAATAATTCGGTCCCTATTATTACAAACATACGATTCAAGAAATAGAACGAACTAAGTGCCTATATCTTACCCTTTCAAGGAAGGGGGAAAAAATGACATATATACAACATATTTAAATAGAAATAAATAGAAAATAAACAAATCTTATTTTTTAAAAAATCTTATTTTGGGTAAATTTAAACTGAAATAAGAACTAAGAAATAGGATTTTAGGGATAAGGAGTAAAATTTGAAAGCACCGAGTCGATCGCTAGAACAACTAGTTTTAAATATCGAAAGAAATAGGCTTACTCTCTTGAATCATAATTACAAAAATCTAGATTCACTACCAAGAACGACCCTGAAGAGGAAGGTGCCGAGATCTAGGATTATGGTAGTAGGTTAAGATAGTCCACATTGCTCATATTGGTAGTATTAGTACATACTCTTGCATTCTGTTAGTAGTAGGTTTCTATGACTGTCGTTTCTTGCATGTTGGTTATCTTACTATCTTGTTGATTTTATGCTGCTTTTACATGGATTCTCGGTGCTTTCTCTTCTTGTCTTTCTTTTCATTAATGTAGTTCTTATGCTTCTTTGAGCCGAGGGTCTATTGAAAACAAACTCTCTATCTTCACAAGGTAGGAGTAAGGGTTGCGTACTCACTACCCTCCCTATTAGAATATACTGGATATATTGTCGTCGTCGTCCTAGCCATGTCTTACACGAGTGTCCAAAATGATAGAAGTGTGTGCTGCATTCAGATTGCTCCAGGGGAACATCCTATACAATTAGAAAGATACAAAGAAGATAATGGAAATCAAATCATTTAGCAGGATTTATTAGATGTTTTTTTTAAGCATCATTGCTTACCTAACTCATAGACTCCACAATGCAAGCTGCTTGGTTGAGGCCTGAGGGTATAAAATCCAAGTGAAGCAACAACAAAACAACTTAAACAAAGAAGACACAGTTTTAGAAAATGAAATTGTTGAGTCCCACATCGACAATGAAGGGAATGATGGTCTCCTTATATGGACTTGGGCACTCATCACCTCTTGAGCTAGCTTCTGAGGTTGAGTAAGGCCTAAGGTCCATTTAACAAATATCAAATATAGAACAAATAATAGCGTGTAAGCTATAAATCATGAAACACTTCTAAAATCCCTCTACCAGTCAGCTCATATTCTCTCTATCGTTCCAAATCGTTCCCAACTGTCTCTAATATTAATGGATTCATCAACTTACATATCTGAACTACCTGACTTGGAAGGAATTCTCTGTCACAACCAGTGGCGAAGCCACATGATCACAAGGGTGGTCAACTTTCGTAGAAAAATTACACTGTATATATAAGTAAAATATTACGTTTTAGAGGTATATGACACATATTGAACACCTTTTGTCGGGAGTTTTTTTCACTTCTTTCAAATTTGAATACCATTGGAAAAATCCCTGCCTTTGCCACTAGTCACAACCTTTAAAAACAAATCACACCTTCTTCCCTTGGTTGATGATTTAAAATCTCATCCGCGTCCTACACATCATGAATACCATTTATGGATCCAGTGACTAAGTTGGATAAAAAGCCACCTTTTGGCCATCAGTTCTTGGTTCTCTCCTAAACTATGCAAGCGAAACTTCTAAAGAAGCATGTGATACCTCAACCTCTCTTTATCTAAGATCAAACGGTTTGTCAAATTACCTAAGATAGTATCTTGTGCACAGTACCTAAAGTGTTAGTTTTAGCAGGTTCTGGTTCGAAAATGGGGAGCAAGTCTGAAGGAGATATGCTAATTCACCTTCCCAATTTCTCATTCCACTCAGACAAAGAGAAACCTCAGAACAGCCGGGCTTGGCGAGCTAAAATACAGAAAGCTAATACTCCACTAATGCAAGTAACAATCAAGAACTGCACACCATGTACGTTTATTATCAGCTTCATGTCAAAGAATCCTGGTAAAATAACACTATTCATCAAGCAATCATAATCATAAAGTCACCACAAGGTCCCCATACCTGGATTAAAAATCTTGAGCGAGCAATGTCATTCCGGTCCTTCTCAGAAGAAACCCCATACTCCGCCTCCAGTGCTGCAAACCTGCACATTTCACAACTTCAAAGAATATATGTTAGCAGGAAACATCTGCAGATTATGCCTTCAAATCTTTACAGTTAAGCACCATTAGCAGTGAAAATTGCAGACCAGGGAGAGGGGAATATAGAAGAAAAAAATCTGTGGAAAGTGATTATGCACTAACAATGTTATAATCAAATCATTCAATATTATATCCCATCAACTAAACTATGGCTAGTATCGCAAACGCACACTGAAGGAAGGGTACTCTCCTAAAAATTATCATTCTTCGGCTGGCCAAAAGGTGACTCATCATTTGGCCACTTATCGACGCCAGAACTTCCAGCTTCCTGCAAGGGATCTATATCCCACAACACATCTGGCAAACCGGTGCTAACTCCAAAGTCCGGGACATCATAGTTGCTAAGACTACCCCATAACTCAGTGCCAGTACTTGACATACCAGCACTGGCTTCAAAACCCATGCTCCATGCTTCCTCTTCTTTGACCATACTTCCAATACCTGGTGAGGAAAATCCTAAGATGTTCTTCTCCTTTGCCAACTCCTCTGGGAAAGAGACAAAGCACTCAGGCATGACTTCTAATTGAGGGTTAGCTACATTCTTCCCCTCAAAATAAGAGTCTTCGGGGTTAAAGTTCGAAGCTTCTTCTATAACCCGTTCTTGATTTTTAAAAAGCATTGCCTCTGCACCAAAATCAGTTTCAGGTAGTTGTTGATCCACAACTGGATTGAAGTCCGGGTTCTCAAAGGATGTAACAAGGTCTTGAAAATCAGGCCTGTACTTGACTATCTGCCCTTCAATGGAAGACTCCGGTCTATCCTGATTGTGTGGCTGATGTTTAACGAATTTCCTCATTGTTCTTGGAGAAGTAATTTTTTCTTGTTCCTTCATCTGCCGAAGACGAGCCAAGAATGCAGGATTCTGAAACACCTTGGCCAAGAATGAAACCATCTGTTTCTGTCTCAGTTCTGCAGCCTGAAGCTTTTCATTAACAGCCTCCATTTGTTGGACTGTTCCATGCTGCTGCTGCTTCAATTCAACGACTTCCTGCATCATCGAATTCTTCTCCTTCCTCAGTTTCTCTATCTCATCCATTGTACCTTTCCCTGCTTCAGCAGATGAACTCCCCGCCTGATGCGACTGAGGTGATCTTCGCCTCTGTATGTTCTTCAACAAATGCCTTTTTCCTCTCAAGAAACCTTCATTCGCAAACTCCCACCTGTCAGCATCAACTTTGCGAAAACCCTGGACAAAATTGCCCCAAAAAATGATTTAAAAACTGAATAATGGAATCCAACATGCCTACAACATGAGAATACCTTTCATTATTCATATAACACAATGAAAACTTTACACAAAACCAGATGTTAGCTGTCAAATTTTCATGAGTTCCAGAAGCTGCATTACACTAGAAATACACAATCAGTACATCTTTTGCAGTAAAAACTGTATGTGTGTGTATATATATATAAACTATAGAAAGCTTAAACAAGTTGTTTAATCAAAACCTCAGAAAATCTACCTGCAGAATATGATGAACCTCCTAAATTCAGCAGATTAATGCAGAGATGCTCTCAGCATCTTAGCTTTATCTACAAGCCCGAACTGCGAACAGCGCAACCTTTATCATTTTCCTTAATATCCACCAAAAGTTTCAAAGACATCCATTTACAGAGTACCAAGACTAATAAACTATTATGAAAAGTTGTTTCTCTGAAGTTATTTACAACTGTAGCCACTACTAATTACAACACAAGAAAGAACTATTTACATTTACATCGTCACCGTTACAAATTATTACAACAGCAACAACAACTATGCCTCAGTCCCGCACAAGTTGGGGTCGCCTACATAAATCTTCACAGACCGTGTTATTCCATAACACCAGCAACATAAAATAAACACTAAACGAAAGATACATGAAAATCTCCAACAACAATTACATACAAGGTAAAAGAATTAACAGAAAAAAAAAAGGAGGCAAGAGTTAGAAGAACTAGAACTAGAGTAGTAACACATGAGCCAGATATTCTTGGCTTTGTGCTAAGGTGATACCCACATAAGTATTAAGCTGTCTCACAAAGCTGGAGAAATTGTTGTGCTTGAAATTTTTGGGAAGAATCATTCTAGAAAACTCCACTGGGTCCCACACTACAAAGCTTTCTCCTTTACTACCCCAAGAAATGATCAAATCCAATGAAGAGTCATCAACTAAATCAAAAGTCTTTGACAAAAATGGTGGAATTTGTATCCCATGTAAACACTCCATAGGCTGCACCACACCTAACCCTTCATCCCCAGCTGAAAAAGATTCAAGATTGATAAAAGGAGAAGTTGGGGGCTCAGAGAAAACAGCAAATTCAGGGTGCATAGTAATACTGTGTGATGGCAGTGTATCAGATTCTGACCCAGGAGGTTGAGAAATTGGGTTTTTATCGAAAGGGTTCATATGATTTTTTTTCAGAAAAATATAAAGATTGGACTTTTATGGATCAAAGAGAGAATTTCCAAAAGGGTGTTTGATAAAATGAAGAACGGTGAAAACAAATGGGGTTTAAGAGAGGTTTATATAAGTAACGCCGACATAGAAATAAAGAAATATCTGAAGGCAGCAACTGTGTTAAGTCGGTGGAGTTTTTCATAATTCTCTTGTGTTGTATGGTTGTCTGAAAATGAAAAAGATTTGATGAACCCACACAGTTATTTCTTATGCTGTGGAGGAGGAAGAAGAGGAGAAGAGCAGGTGGGGTCCAGTTTAAGCAAAGAAAATAACTAAAGAAGCAGATATTTTTGTGAAAAAAGTTTCAACTTTTTTGGAATAATTTGAAGAGTAATAATATTGAATTCAAGAAGAATAATAAGTTAGGTCGCGGCTGTGATAGGATGGATAAAATACTTTCTTCCGTCAAAAGTTTTGGATTCGAACTTTAAGATCATGTCAAAGAGCAAATTTTCCTTTAATAGAATTTGAGCGATGCAAATTCACTTAGCATTTTTCCTTTTAAGATATAAATTTGATCGAAACTTAAAAAAATAAATAATTTTTTAAATATTAAAATTATATTTGAATATGCATTTTATTTAAAAAGAATTTAAAATTTTATAAGTAAATTAAAAACTACTCTAGAGTTGTTTTCAAGATTTGAAGATTTTGTCACAAACCTACAAAAAAAAAAAAAGTTAAATCTATAACAACAAAAATAAATTCTGTATAATTTCACGAGCGGGGTCTGGGGATGTTAGTGTATACGCAGACCTTACCCATGCTTTGACAGTAGAGAGGTACTTTCCGATAGACTCTCGGCTCAAGTAAAGAAAAAGAAAGCAGTAAGACCATCTCCAAGGCTGCACCATATCTTGCACCAAATTTGGATTTGGTGCAAGAAATGATATTTTTGTGCTCCAATGCAACACTGATTCTTGCATTATTACAGAGCATGAATAGTGTATCACTCCAAATTTGGTTAATTAATATTTTATTTAATCTTTTTATTTTTAAACTTTTAATTTATCATATATTGTGTATATAATTAATTTTTATACTAAGATCTTTATAATTTTAATTTTATATCTGATTTTTTCAAGTGTTACAGTTTTGTTTTAGAAATTAGTATAGTTCATGATCAATTACTAAAAAATAATAATCTTTTCTTACTTTTAGGTTTCAAACGAAAAAAATAGCAAACTAATAATATGGGGAGTTTTGGACTAATTGGAGAATATATATTTGCGTATATAGATTAAAGTATAGGGATCTCGTATATCTCAACTATTCACTTATTATTATTACGGGTCGCGCAATGCGCGGATAAATTAACTAGTATAATATAGAAGAGAGAGAACATTTGATGTATAAAATAGTGTAACGGTTAAAATAAATTTGATGTTACACTATTTTAATATAAAATTTAATAACAACAAGTAATGTCAACAGCAACATAAACTCTATAAACAAGAAAATATTTGAAAATAGAATTTAAAAAAAAAAAGAAAAACATCCAAATTTTATGCCAAGAAACGGGAGCTTAGTTAAGGCTTTTAGTATGAATAAAAGAATGGTGAGTTGGTCCAATAAAAATGGAGATATTTAGAAGAGTTTTTTTATAGTATTAAATTAAAGAAGTTTGTGTTTGTGGGTTACCACCATTTGTCTTCTGCATTAAGCAAACATTTATTTAATATCTTTACTAACTGTGCAAAAAAGATCAGTGGTGGCCAATGAAAAGGAATAGTCCATTAATCTCAATGCACGTGCATTTGCGGTAACATCACCTGCAAACTATAACCTCATTTCATTGGCTGAAATTAGATTCTTTCTTATTTGGACTGCTTCTAGATGGAAATTATCATTTAACGTCTTTCAATGTTTTTCTTTTTCTTGGCAGAATACATGGTCAAAGAATCCGGAACCAAAGTAGGTTAGTTTTTAATTTTTGTAACCGTTATACGTTTAAAAAAAAACTAAATTATATACAACGCCACAATAAGTGGCGTTGTATTTAACGGTTTAAGTTACAACGCCACTAATTGTGGCGTTGAACATGTCATTTACAGTTCTGACATGTTTAACGCCACAATTAGTGGCGTTGTACATATTGTGCATGAAAACATTTTGATTTTTTGTGTAAAAATTACATTTTGAGTTGTTTGAAAGATAGCTTTTACAATGTCTATAGTCTCATGGAAACTTCGAAAGCGTTATGAAATGTGCTTGAGAAAAAGTACAAGACTGAGGATGCCGGACTTAAGAAGTTCGTGGCTGCAAGATTTTTGGATTTCAAGATGATTGACACTAGGTTGGTCATAACTCAAGTCCAAGAATTACAAGTCATTGTACATTACCTCCTTGCTGAAGGTATGACCCGAATCAATAAATTTATTAATAAGAGTTATCTTGTTATTAATTATGAATTTATTATTGAAGGTGTGGTCATAAATGAGGCCTTTCAAGTCGATGCTTTCATTGAGAAGTTACCTTCGTTGTGGAAGGACTTTAAGAACTATCTAAAACACAAGTGGAAGGGGATGACACTTGAAGACTTGATTGTTCGTTTGAGGAAAGAAAAAGATAACAAAATGTTGAAAAGAAGTCACGTGGAAACTTGACAATAATAAGGGCTAACATTGTTGAGGAGGCGCCACAAAATAAGAAAAGGAAAAAGGCTTCTGGACCAAAGAATTACCCAAGCAAGAAAAAGTTCAAGGGTAATTGCCACAACTGTGGAAAATTAGGACATAAGGTTGTGGATTGTCGTACACCAAAGAATGATAATAATAATAATAATAAGAAGAAGAAGAAGAAGAAGCAGAAGAAGAAGAAGAAGAAGAAGAAGAAGAAGAAGAAGAAGAAGAAGAAGAAGAAGAGAAGAAGAAGAAGAAGAAGAAGAAGAAGAAGAAGAATCAAGCTAGTATGATTGAAAATGCTGAATAAATGGAGGACTTGTGTGCCATGTTGTTTAAATACAACTTGGTAGCAAATCTTAAAAAATGGTGGATAGATTCTGGAGCCACCTGCCATATTTGTGCTAACAAAGAATTATTTTTCTTATGCCCCCGCAGGACCTGACGAGATAATTTTCATGGGAAATTCGTCTACAGCGAAAATTGAAGGAGTTGGCAAGATTGCATTGAAGATGACGTTGAGAAAAATAGTGACTCTAAACCAAGTTCTTCATATTCCTGAAATTTGCAAGAATCTTGTGTCTACCTCACTTCTTATCAAGAATGGATTCAAATGTATTTTTGTTTCTAATAGTGTTGTACTAAGTAAGAATGATATGTATGTAGGAAAAGGTTACCTGAATGAGGGCCTTTTTAAGCTTAATGTAATAACAATTCCTATCAATAAAGTTAATGCTTCTTCTTACTTACTTGAGTCAAACACTTTATGGCATTCAAGCTTAGGTCACGTCAACTTCAAAACATTACGAAAAATGATAAATTTAGAAGTATTGCCAAAATTTGATTGCATTAATTTCAAATGTCAAATATGTGTGGAATCAAAGTATGATAAGCATCCTTATAAGTCCGTTGAAAGGAATTCAAGTCCTTTAGACTTAATTTACACAGATATTTGTGATATGAAGTCAACAACATCTTGCGGTGGGAAAAAGTATTTTATTACTTTTATTTGACGGCATCAGGAGATGTTGCTATGTTTATTTACTTAATAGTAAAGATGAGATAATTGATGCTTTCAAACAATACAAGAGTGAAGTTGAGACACAACTAAACAAAAAGATCAAAATGATAAGAAGTGATAGAGGTGGCGAATATGAATCTCCTTTTAAAGAAGTATGTTTGGAAAATGGCATTATTCACCAAACAACCGCCCCTTACTCTCTATAATCTAATGGAATTGCGGAGAGAAAGAATTGAACATTGAAAGAGATGATGAATGCGCTGTTGATAAGTTTTTGGTTTACTATAGAACTTGTGGGGGGAAGCTATACTTACAGCTAACCGAATAATCAACTGTGTACCTCATAGTAAAACACAGTCCATTCCCTATGAAAAATGGAAAGGAAGGAAGTCCAGCCTGAAATACTTCAAAGTGTGGGGTGTTTAGCTAAGGTACAAGTTCCTAAACATAAAAGGGTTAAGATAGGTCTAAAAATGGCTGATTGTGTATTTATTGGATATGTAACCAATATCAAGGCATATCGTTTTCTGGTTCATAAGTCATAAAATCCTGAGATTCGCGTTAATACGATAATAGAATCATATATTGTTGAATTCTTTGAAACTATTTATCTGTACAAAAAGGAAAGTGAAGTGACCTACCAAAAGTCAAAACGACCTCGGGAGTAAATAACAGATGGTATGCCTAATGAGGAAAATCTGAGAAGAAGTAAATGTTAACGCACATCTACTTCATTCGGTCCAGATTTTCTGACTTTCCTGCTAGAAAATGAGCCTCGTACCTTCAAAGAAGCAATGTCTTCCTCAGAAGCACAATATTGAAAAGAAGCTGTCAATAATGAAATGGAATTCATATTGAGCAACCATACCTGGGAATTGGTTGATCTTCCTCCAGGTAACAAAACATTGGGTTCTAAATGGATTTTCAAGAAGAAAATGAAAGACGATGGTACTATTGATAAATACAAGGCAAGTCTTGTTGTCAAAGGATTTAGACAGCGAGAAGGTCTTGACTATTTTGACACATACTCGCCGGTAACAAGAATTATATCCATTTAGATGCTAATAGCATTAGCCGCCTTATATGGTCTTCAAATCCATCAAATGGATGTAAAAATAGCCTTCTTAAATGGTGATCTAGAGGAAGAAATTCACATGAACCAACCTGAAGGGTTTGTGGTTCCAGAAAAAGAAAAGAAGGTGTGTCGACTTGTTAAGTCTCTATATGGACTAAAACAAGCACTCAAGCAATGGCATGTGAAATTTGACCAAACCATGTTGTCAAATGGCTTTAAGATTAATGAATATGATAAATGTGTTTACATTAAGCACATTCTAAATCATATAGTTATTGTTTGCTTATATGTTGATGATATGCTAATAATAAGCAAAAACATTGCCGATATTCAAGCTACTAAGCGTATGCTTGCTAGTAAGTTTGATATGAAAGACTTAGGAGTTGCCGATGTAATTCAATGAATTAAAATACAGAGGACTCCTCACGGTCTAACTTTGTCTCAATCACACTACGTGAAAATGGTACTTGAAAAATTAAAACACTTGGAATTTAGAAGTGCAAAAACTCCAATTGACTTAAACCATCATCTTATAAAGAATAAAGGTGAAAGTACGTCTCAATTGGAGTATGCTCGTGTGTTGGGAAGCTTAATGTACATCATGAACTGTATACGACTTGATATAGCTTGTGCAATAAGTAAACTCAGTCGATTCACATGTATTCCCAACAAACATCATTAGGTGGCAATGAAATGAGTTCTAGGATTTTCTGGAATATACCCAAGATTACGCTTTGTACTATAATAAATATCATGTGATTATCGAAGGATATAGTGATGCAAATTGGATAACCGGCTCAATAGAAATAAAGTCCAAAAGTGAATATATTTTTATTGTTGGTGGAGGAGCAGTATCTTGGAAGTCTTCCAAACAGACGTGTTTCGCTCGCTATATAATGGAATCAGAGTTTATAGCTTTGGATAAAGCCGATTGAAGAAGTTGAATGGCTTCGAAATTTGTTATAAGACATTTCGTTCTGGCAAAAACCTTTGGCTCCTATTTGCATACATTGCGATAGTGAGGCTGCAATAGGATGGGCAGGCAACGTTATGTATAACGGAAAGTCTCGTCATATACGATGAATGCATAACACCATTAGACAACTACTTTCTAGTAAAATTATCACTATTGATTATGTAAGGTCAAAGGATAATATGGCGGATCCGCTTACAAAAGGCTTAACTAGAGAGGGAGTTGAGAAATCATCTAAGGGAATGGGACTATGGCCGAGGACAAGTCAACATGGCGGTAAATCTACCTAGAATATTGGATATTCCGAGATCTAGGTTCAAGGAGATCAAACAAAGTTGTGATTGACCGGTTCAACACTGTTAAAGTAAAATCTTTAGTCCATTCTCGTGATGAAGACAATGTTCAGTAACAAGGATAAACCTTTACATGTTCTTTAATTATTACCTAAGTCTGATGTGGTATTTATCAAATAGGTCAATCTAAAGGATTACACGTTTAGGAATCACCTATGTAAGTGAGAAACTGCTTCAATGAGAATTCTATAAGGCCAATTCTCTACGCACTTATGAAATCAGGCGGTGTTCATGGCTGAAATATACACAACAATAAGAACCAAAAGACGATAAAGGGTTGGTTGTGTGATATATGGTTGTATAGGTATACATTAAAGTTCGACGGTTCAATGACTTTAAGTTGCGCTTTAAAGACTTTAAACATTGCGCTTTAAAAGTCTAAGAGTGTGAATTAGAAATGGTGGAAAATAAAATGGAGGTAAATGAAACTTTGAATGAAGTGAGCTTTTATCTTGAACTTTGTCCCTCATTTTTTAGGGACAACTACATTTGTGTGTATATATATAATCACTTCTTAGAGCTCTTAAAAGGAGTTAAAGAGAATGAACCATCGCGCCGTCGTCGCTCGCTCGGCTCGGCTTTGGCTTTGGATTTGGATTTGAATTTGGATTTGGATTTGTCAAATGATCGATCGATAAGATTATTTTTTGGACCAAATTTATTTAATTAATTATTAAGCCAGTCAGTTAATTAATGAGATTAACTAAAATTTGAAATTCAAATTAACGAAATTAACTAAAATTTTGAAATCCAAACGCTGACCTTTTTTTCATTCTGAACAGACGCTTTTCCTGAACAATCACACCTCTTTCGATAATTGCTTATAAATTATGAGGCATGGCTGTATTTTCGAATCACTGAAACATTACAGAACTTTCTTCCTTCTGAATATCCTGCATTCTATTTTGCAGAATTCTCTCAAATTCGCAAGTGTGATTTTGCTCCGTTCTTTGAGTTCGTTGGTATCCTGCAGTTTGTATTGCCACTGTTGCAAGAAGGTTTAATCTGTTTCATCCTAGAAGGATTTAATCCATTACCTTGGCAACATGTGAGGGGGTTAAAATTCCTTAAGGATGCACAAGCAAATTGTGGACTGAGAATATTTTTTATACTTTATTGTTTTGCAATTTTTTTCCTAATAGTCTTTATGGTTTTGCGTTTTGACACAGTAGCGATATCCATGAAACTAACAGCCTTATAAATATTAACAATAATATCATATTTTCGCTCCAAACTCGTATAAAATATCCCCACTAAACTTGTCAGTCGAAGGATTCTAAGCAGTGGCGGACCCGGGATTTTGTGCAAACGGGTTTAGTTGGAGAAGTCCATTACAAACATAAGCGGTATAAGCCGTATAAGCAGGTTCAAAAATAATTTCTATACAAAATTTACCTTTCTTTGGCCATAATTTATACATATAAACAGTATTATTTTTTGTCAAAGCGGGTTCAGTTGAACCCACTTCTCACCACTTGGGTCCATCCCTTATTCTAAGTAGAGCTGTCCAAACGGGCTAGCCCAGCCCAATCCAGTACAAACCTCGCAAGCTTTTGAATTGGTGGGCTAGGACGGGTCGATCCGCCACATAAACCGGCTGAAAATGGCCAACCCTATACAACCCTAAGATGGTCGCAGGTTAGGGCGAGCCAGCCCTTCAATTTTATTTTTTTTGTAAGAAAAAGAAGTTCTTTAAATTCATAAATAATTTTTTTTTGTGACATAGCTGATTAATCATGTAAATAACTTATGTATGCCTAAAGCGTAAAAGAAAGCTTCATATTTGACGAGGAATCTTGTAATTGCAATGTGAATTCTATATATCTCTAATTCTTCTTTTTTAAAGTTACATGAATATTTTCTTAATATTTTTTTTTTCATTTTACTCATATTCAAGGATTTCTTCAATGAGCTTAAATACTGAGGTTTTTTAATTTCGGATTAATATCATTTGCTGAATTCATCATTATAGTCTATCAAAATTTTAAAATTCCTTAAATATGCTAGTGGTCATTTTTTTTTGTGTATTAAAAATTCATCTTTTTCTATACTAAAGAGCACTTTAAATATTAACAGTGTATTATAGTAATCCAAAGTTATCATTGGCAACTTAAAGTAATATTTTACAAAATGATTATTATTGGCCAACTAAAACTTTTCGAGTTTGTTATTGTCACGACCCTAGTTCACGAATCGTGAACATGTCATGACGGCACCCAGTCTTAGCGACTAGGTAAACCTAACACAACGCGGAATATACACTTTTATGAATAACATATATAACATCGGAATAATATAAAAGAAATGTAATAAGTGTCGCTCGGCACGTACACTTCACCAAATACCAGAAGAAATTCAACCACCAAGACCCGGAAACTCACGGGTAACACAGACTAAGAGAGTACAACTGTGGCTCTATACATCAAGAGTGTCTACACAACAAAAATAAGGGAGTAACTGACATCACTAAGAAGAATAGAAGAAGACCCTCCGGATCTGCGGACGTAGCAGATTCATACCTCGAGTCTCCTTAAAATGCTCCTAAGTCACCTGTGGTGCGTCTGATCAGATGTACCTGGATCTGCACAACAAAAGTGCGCGGAAGAGTAGCATGAGCATCACCACGCCGAACCTTGTCCTGAAGATCCTGTAAATAAGGGTCATCAAACTGTCGCTCCCTGATGCGATCAAATAGAGAAGACCGAGAAACCACACAGGCCAGAACCCGGCTGGGCTCCGAAAGATCCAATCTAACAAACTGCCTGGCCAAAGCCTGAACATCCATCGCCATAGGTCTCTCCGAAGCTGGTAGATATGCCAAACTCCCCAAACTCTCCGCCCGGCGACTCAAGGCATCGACAACTACATTGGCCTTGCCCGGATGATAGAGAATAGTAATATCATAGTCCTTCAACAGCTCCAACCACCTTCTCTGACGCATGTTCATGTCCTTCTGCTTAAGCAAGTGTTGTAAGCTCCGATGATCAGTGTAAATTTCACAAGGAACCCCATACAAATAATGACGCCAAATATTCAAGGTGTGAACAATGGCAGCTAGCTCAAGATCATGGACATGGTAGTTCTTTTCATGTACCTTCAGCTTTCGGGACGCGTAGGCAATCACCCTACCGTCCTGCATCAATACTGCGCCGAGTCCAACCCATGAGGCATCACAATATACCGTATAGGACCCCGAACCGGTAGGCAACATCAAGATAGGGGCCAAAGTCAAAGATGTCTTAAGCTTTTGAAAGCTCGACTCACACTCCTCTGTCAACTGAAAAGGGGCACCCTTTTGGGTCAATCTGGTCATAGATGCTGCGATCGAAGAGAACCCCTCCACAAAGCGACGGTAATATCCAGCCAAACCAAGGAAGGTACGAATCTTAGTAGCTGAGGAGGGCCTAGGCCAACCATGCACAGCCTCCACCTTCCTCGGATCCACTCGAATACCCTCGCTCGACACCGCGTGGCATAGAAATGCCACCGAACTCAGCTAAAATTCACATTTAGAGAACTTTGCATATAATTGCTTCTCCCTCAGAGTCTGAAGCACTATCCTCAGGTGCTACTCATGCTCTTCCCGACTCCGGAAATATACCAATATATCATCAATGAAAACAATCACGAACGAGTCAAGATACGGCCTGAATACACTGTGTATCAAATGCATAAAAGCTGTTGGGGCATTAGTCAGCCCGAAAGACATAACGAGGAACTCGTAGTGACCATACCGAGTCCTGAAGGCAGTCTTCGGGATATCAGGCTCCCGAATCTTGAACTGATGATACCTAGAGTGCAAATCAATCTTGGAGAACACCTGCGCGCCTTGTAACTGGTCAAATAAGTCATCATTACGTGGCAAATGATACCGGTTCTTCACTGTAACTTTGTTCAACTGTCGATAGTTAATGCACATACGCATAGAATCGTCCTTCTTCTTCACAAACAACACAGGAGCACCCCAAGGCGACACACTAGGTCGAATGAAACCCTTACCCAACAACTCCTTAACTGATCCTTCAACTCGTTCAACTCAGGAGGAGCCATGCGGTACGGAGGAATAGAAATGGGCTGAGTGCCCGGGAATAAGTCAATACCAAAATCGATATCTTTGTCGGGCGGGATGTCTGTGAGATCATCTGGAAATACATCAGAGAAATCATGTACCACCGGGACGGAATCAATAGAAGGAGTGTGAACACTAACATCCCTCACATAAGCTAGATAAGCCACACACCCCTTCTCAACCATACGCTGAGCTTTGAGAAAGGAAATAACACGACTGGGAGTGTGATCTAGAGTACCACTCCACTCAATACGTGGAATGCCTGGTATAGCCAGCGTCACGGTCTTGGCGTGACAATCAAGAATAGCATAGTGGGGCGACAACCAGTCCATGCCCAGAATAATATCGAAATCAACCATCCCGAGCAATAAAAGATCTGCTCTAGTCTCAAAACCACAAATAGTGACCAAACACGACCGATACACACAGTCCACAACTAAAGAATCTCACACCGGTAGAAACATAAATGGAGGCACTCAAAGAATCCCGAGACACACCCAGATGTGAAGCAAAATAAGAAGACACATATGAAAAAGTAGAACCAAGATCGAGTAGAACCGACGCCTCTCTGTGACTAACCAAGATAATACCTGTGATAACAGAATCAGAGGCGACAGCTGCGGCGCGATCAGGAATAGCGTAAAATCTGGCCTGAACCCTCTCTCGAGGGCGGCCTCTGGCACCCTAATGCCCGCCCCTGGCTGGCTAGGCAGGTGGGGTGGCAGCTGGGGCTGGGACGATGGCCTGCTGACTCTAGGAACCACGCTGAGGCTGCAAAGTCTGTGGAGGCGCTCCCCTCCTATGCCTAGGGCACTCCCTAACCAGATGGCGAGTATCCCCGCACTCAAAACAAGCCCTGGGAGGACGCGGTGGCTGTGACTGACCGGCCCCGCTCCCGCTGGACTGACCCCTTGAGGTACCCCGTGGAGGCGCACTGGAAACTGGAGGAGCATAATAAGGCTCCTGAGGTGCTAGATGAGCTGGAGTACTACCGGCTGCTGGCAACGCTGAATGAACTGGACGACCGGAATAACCCCTGCCAAAACGACCAGCTACTGAAGTACGAGCACCAGAGAAATGAACCGACTCACGAGACATCTTGGCCTCCCTCTCTCCTTGCTCTCTAGTGAGCATACCCTCGATCCATCCGGCAATACTCACCACCTGCCGATAAGGTACATCCATCTCTAGCTCTCCAGTCATGCTGGACCAGATAGGCGGAATAAGACCCTCAATAAACATCCGTACTCTCTCCCGAACCGTGGCGACCAAAGCCGGTACATATATAGCCAACCAAGTGTAACTGATGGCATACTACGATACTGTCATAGAGCCTTGATGCAACCGCTCAAACTCCGATCGCCAAGCATCCCTAAGGCTCTGGGGAACAAACTCCCTCAAAACCATATCAGAAAACTGTGCCCAGGTCAACGAGGCAGACTCGTCTGGACTATCCAACTCATAGGTCCACCACCAATCATAAGAGGCCCCTCGAAGCTGAAAAGCGGTAAAGAAAACCCCACTCGTATCCACTATACCCATAGTACGGAGGATACGATGACACTTCTCCAGAAATCCCAATGCATCATCTGAAGCCAAGCCACTGAACACTGGGGGATCATATTTCTTGAACCTCTCCAACCTACGCTGCTTGTCCTCGGAGGTAGCTGGCCCATCTCCGGGTTGTACTGGTGCGGCAGGCTGTATAGTAATAACCTATGGAACCTACTCCGCGGCCTCTCGCTGCTCAGTTGTGCGGGCTACGGGAGTCTGGGCCCCTCCCTCGGCCTGAGATGTAGCTGCAAGCAAGAGGAAGTAACCTCGCATGAGCTAGAGTAGTATACATGCTCATAAACCGGGCTAGAGTCTCCTGGAGTGCTGGAGTCGTAGCAGCTGTAGTAGGTGTACCAGGTGCCTGTGCTCTGACCTGATCCATCGGTGGTACTTTAGCGGAAGCCTGCGCGGGTGTTGTGGTTGCACCTCGGCCGCGTCCTCGACCTCTACCTCGGCCCCAGCCTTTGGCGGCGACAGCAGGGGGTGCATGTGCCTGATCCTCACGAGTAGCACGTGTCCTCACCATCTGTGAGAGAATAGAAGACAAAAGTTTAGATTTGGTGTCAAAATATCGCATGACAAGGAATTCAAAAGAATGAAGAGTTTTCTAAATAGTTACATAGCCCTTCGTAGATAAATACAGATGTCTCCGTATCGATCAGCGAGACTCTAAATAACCGGTCTGTGTCCCGTGACTCCTATGAACCTAGAGCTCTGATACCAACATGTCACGACCCTAGTTCACGAATCGTGAACATGTCATGACGGCACCCAGTCTTCGCGACTAGGTAAGCCTAACACAACGTAGAATATACACTTTTATGAATAATAGATAAGATAACAACGAAATAATATAAAAGAAATGTAATAAGTGCCGCTCGGCACATACACTTCACCAAATACCAGAAGAAATTCAACCACCAAGACCCGGAAACTCACGGGTAACACAGACTAAGAGAGTACAACTGTGGCTCTATACATCAAGAGTGTATACACAACGAAAATAAGGGAATAACTGACATCACTAAGAAGAATAGAAGAAGACCCTCCGGATCTGCGGACGTAGCAGATTTATACCTCGAGTCTCCCAAAAATGCTCCTAAGTCACATGTGGTGCGTCTGATCAGATGTACCTGGATCTGCACAACAAAAGTGTGCAGAAGAGTAGCATGAGTACACCAAGACGATACTCAGTAAGTGCCAAGCCTAACCTCGATGGAGTAGTGACAAGGAAGGTCAGGTCCCTACCGAGAAATAAAATGAGATAATGATAATAATAATAATAATAATACTGAACAGCTTAAGATAAGAACTAGTCTAAATGAATAGCAAATGAGATAAATTCTACAACCCGTCTACAATGAAGCTAACAAAGGAAGTCAACACAACAACTGCAAATCAACAATACAGGATCTCTGGGAATTGAACCTGCAGTCCTTTTATACTCAGCAACTCAGGATATCCGGGAATTGAACCCGTAGTCTGTATATCAGTATCTCAGGATATTCGAGAATTAAACTCGTAATCCATATATCAGTATCTTGGGATCTCCGGGAATTGAACCCGCAATCCGTATATCAATATCTCAGGACTCCAGGAATTGAACCCGCAGTCCGTATATCAGTATCTCAGGATCTCTGGGAATTGAACCCGCAGTCCTTTACCTCAGTAGCATCGGATCTCCGGGAATCGAACCCGCAGTCCACAGAACACAAACACAATCAATAAGAGGAAAACACAAAGAAATATGAAGTACACAGCTACAATTTACACCAAATCCAGTCTCAACAAGTCCAGGGAGTTCAATTAAGACAAGTAGGCACTTAGACAGATAATCCTATCTAATCATGCTTCCCTAGCTATCACCAGATAAATCTTGCAATTAAATCAATTAAATAACAAAGATAACACGGATTGAGCAGTTCAAGTAAGGCGGTTTTCAACAATCTGCGTAAGTACACGCCTGTCACCTCGCGTACAAGGCATTTAAATCAACACATATATGTTCTAGGGGAGCAAATCCCCCACGCAAGTTTAGACAAGCCACTTACCTCAATCCCGGTACAAAACCGCTAAGAAACGACTCCCTTGCCACGAGTATCCGACACCAAGTGGCCCAAATCTAGTCAAACTAATTACACAGTGTAAATAACATCACAAGTAACTAATTACAGTGATAAAATCAAAGCTACAGCGCAAAAATGGGTGAAATAACCAAAATACCCCTGTATTCATTGGCTTGGAATCAAAATATTTTTACGTTTTCAGAACCCTCGTATTCTCACGAGTCTAACCATATAAAATTTATCAAAATCAGATTTCGTTTGCCTATTCAAATCAATGATTTTCAATAGCCCAGACTTGGAGCAAAATCCTCCACTAACACACCTTCAATCATCTATTTTCAGAGGTTTAATCCGTGTTTTAACAGTATATTAATATAAATTTAGTCCATGAGTGATTACCTGATGATTCCCCTTGATTTTCTCCTCAAAATCGCTAAAATCCTCTCCTAGTTCGAAGCCTCAAATGTGTTTAATGTTTGTGAAATTTTGAGTTAGACTAATATTAAACCCTCCAGGGATTTTCGCTTCTGCGGCTCTGGGGTCGCTTCCGCGATCCCGCTTCTACGGAGAAGTCGCCGCTTCTGCTGCTCTACCTTAGTTCGCCCAGGTCCGCTTCTGCGGTCCAAAGTCGCTTCTGCGACGACCGCATCTGCGGCAACTATCCGCTTCTGCGGAAAGCTGCCAGCCGACCAAGCTACTACAACTGTCGGAATTCCATTCCGACTCCCGGATCAAAATCTCACCTATCAATCGGATTTCCAGAAATTCCAAACTTTGGCATTTCAAGCCTAATTGAGCTACAGACCTCCAAAATACATTCCGAACGCGTTCACAACCCCGAAATCACCTAACGGAGCTAACGGAACCATCAAATTCCCGTTCCGAGGTCGTCTTAACACTGTTCTGAATACGTGCTATTTTTCAGCGATAAAGCTCTTATTTAGGGACTAAGTGTCCCAAAACACTCTGAATCCTAATACCGAACGTCCCGGTAAACCAAAATAGCATAAATGAACTTAGGGGAAGCAGTTAATAGGGGTTCGGGGCATAAATTCTAAACACGACCGGCCGGGTCGTTATAGTTATTAATTAAGCAAAAAAAATTGATTTTGTCATATTACATGCATGTCAAAAATATAAATTCTAGTTGATATGGAAGGGTAAATGAGAAAACTAGGGTTGGCGAATGAGGATTAGAGTTAAAAGATTTTTTTTAGTTTTTACTTACTTAAATATTAAATATTTGTTAGTTAATTAATTTGTTAATTTTTAACCCACGGGCCGGCCCAAACCCGGCCTCTGTCAAGCGCCACGGCCAATAGATAGACTTAGGTCGGAGTTATAAGCTTCTGTTTTAAATGGGCTCAAAAAATCTTAGCCGAACCTTATCCAAGTAGCGAGTTGGACTAAACTAACCTCACGGATTAGCCCATTTGAACTGTTCTAAGTCTAAGTAGTTAGAAAAGGTATACAAGACAATGTTTCGATTGTATTACACCTTACAAAACTAATTCACAGTTAATTGTAAAATAAAACAATAGACTAATAGGGAAAAAAAGAGTTCACATTAAAACCCGTATCTAGTAAGCACTCTTTCTTTGGATGGACTATCGCCGTCCTATGTCCTGAAATTGGTGGATTTTCCGGAAAATATATCTGAACTGGCTTGGGCCGACCTTTAAAAATAAGAGCAAACTTCATTTGTAGCCATCCGGAGAAAACAAATAACAATAAGTAGCCACAAATTAAACCATACAATTAATAGCCAAAACTAATTACAAGGGCTAGCCCAAAACCCATTTCGCTCTTTCCCCTTCAATTTTCAGCCAAAACATGCTTTTGTCAACCGCCTTTAGCTTCATTTCACTCTTCGCAATTTGCAGCCTTACAACTTCAATTTCACACTAACTGCCTCTATTTATCTCCAGATCTGCATTTGCTAATTGCATCATTGAATTGTTTATCACTATTGCTTTAATTATTGAAACTTTTGATATTGCAGATCTTTCGAAAAGTATGAAAAAACACGAAAGAAGGACGATTTTAATTATTGGCAATGGCGACGCTTCGCGTACTTTCTGTCACGCTTCTCTTTGTGTTTTTGTCTATACAACATTGTATTTGTGCAGATAGGCCGGAAAGTTCACCGAGTCCGGCACCGGAAGCCGGCGGAGATGTAGTTCCTCCACCTCCAACCTCTGCGGCTCCTGAAAGTCCAGCACCGTCACCTTTAGCAAATGTGATCAGTTCTCCTCCATCGCCTCCGCCTGCAGATCGCTCTCCTGATTCTGCTCCGGCGCCATCCCCAGGAGAAGTCGACGACGATACTACTTCGTCGAATGAATCCAATAACAAAATAAGTAACTCACTTAAATTAAGTTTGGAATAACAAGTCCATTGCATATAAATTGTATAGTGACAGTCTATTTGTAAAATTTTGTATAGTGATAGTCTATTTTATATTATTTTGTAAGAGTGGCAGTGGAATTTTTTTAAGTGTCAGCATACAAAATATATACACAAAATAGACTATAACTATACAAAAGTATACTAAATAGACTGTCACTATACAATTTATATACAATAGATTATCACTATACAAAATATATATAAATTAGACTGTCACTATACAAAAAATATATAAAATAGATTGTCATTATACAAAAAATATACAAATAGACTGTCACTATGTAAAAAATATACAAAATAGATGTAACTATACAAAATATATATAAAAAAGACTGTCACTATATAAAAATACATGATAACACCAAAAATATTAGAAAATTCGCATTATATACAATTTTGATACATTTTTTAGACAGATTATACATTCATGATACAAAATATATTTGGGGTACACAAATATATACACTTTAGATACACAAGCACATTTGAGTTATGCTAAATATACACTAATGATACACTATCGAACTTAGGATACAATATTTATACATTGCAAAAAGGATTTTCTCCATTGCGCTAGGTAGGGGTCGAACCTGCGACCATCAGCTTAGGTAACAGGCGCCCTATCCACTGAGCTACAGGCACTTATGTTGTCATACTCATTCCGTTCGGCTACTATATGCAATATGTTTGGGCCGAAAGGCCATTTTTTGAAAGTAGGTCAAAACATGGGCTATTAAAATTTTGAAGGGTTATAGAGGGTAGTTTTCTCTAAAAATAATCAGATTTATAAGTGGTCATTTAAAAATAGCCACAATTTCAAAAGTAATCGAAATTTAGTCACTTTTCATGTAAAGATAAATCTGAACGAAAAAATATTAATAGTAAAAGTGGATTTGAACGAAAAATATAATGGGGGATAAATATAAACTATATACAATAGTTCGGACCATTTTCTATAATCCATGTATATGGCTAGAAAAGGTAAACAACTAATATGGCCGGCAAAAATTTATAGGCAAGTTATACATTTGGATTGTCGCAAAAATAATTACATTTGCTAGTCAAATACACAAAAAATATATATTGATTATGTATAAATTAAGCATATATATATTAATATACGAAAATATGCATTTTGCCGAATATTATATTTTTTAGAGTACAATGTAATTTTCAAAAAGATTAAGTACATAATTTATGTATTATAACTGCATAATCAATATATAATATGTGCATATGGCTAGAAAAGGTAAACAACTAATATGGCCAGAAAAAAATTATAGGCAAGTTATACATTTGGATGGTTGAAAAAATAATTACATTCGCTAGTCAAATATACAAAAAAAATATATTAATTATGTATAAATTACGTGTATTATATATTAATATGCAAAAATATACATTTTGCCAACTATATTCTAAGGGTTTCAAATTGAGCAGGTCAAAGACAGAGTACCCGGAGTGCAAGTTTAGTGCTGAGCCGAGGAAAGTAGGCAGGGACGTGAGGTTTGGATCACAGGTCATCCCCAAGAGAGATAGCTTCAAGTATCTTGGGTCGATTATCCAGGGGGACGAGGACGTCACTCACCGTATAGGGGCGGGCTGGATAAAATGGAGGCTTGCGTCTGGAGTTTTGGGTGACAATAAAGTGCCACCGATACTTAAAAGTAAGTTTTATAGAGCTGTGGTTAGACCGACCATGTTGTATGGTGTAGAGTGTTGGGCGGCTAAGAACTCCCATATGCATAGGATGAAGGTAGCAGAGATGGGGATGTTGAGGTGGATGTGGGATAGACAAAATTAGGAATGAAGATATTCGCAAGAAGGTGGGTGTGGCCCCTGTGGATGACATGATGCGGGAAGCGAGGTTCGGGTACATTCAGAGGAGGAGCAGTGATGTACCTGTGAGGAGGTGTGAGCGATTGGCGGTGGTGGGCACGAGTAGAGGTAGAGGGAGACCTAAGAAGTATTAAGGAGAGGTGATCAGGCAGAACATGGCGTGACTTAGATTTCTGAGGACATGACCTTTGATAGGGAGATTTGGAAGTCAAGCATTAGGGTTGCAGATTAGGGGGTAGTAGAGCTTTGCTTACTTCATGCCGGAGTGAGGCGGGATTGGATTAGGGTTGATCTTAGATAGCTTGCAGTTTATGTTGAATTCACACTATCCTTGCTGTTTATTTTAGCCCCGGGCCTTGGTTACTGTTATTGCATGTCATTTATCTTTTGGTTATTATGTTTTTGTTACTATTACGGTTTCTACTGGAGTTACTAATGAATTATCATACATTATCCTCCCCTGAAACCACTGTGTCAGATTTTAGTGTAATTTTCCCAAAAGATTAAGTGCTGAAAAAAACAAATGTTGAGAGTGGGATTTGAATCCACGCCCTTTCGAACCAGAACCTTAATCTGGCGCCTTAGACCAACTCGGCCATCTCAACTTGACGCTCTCCATTGCAGATTCAATATAATTCATCCAACCTCTGTCATTTTTGGCAACTATCTGAAATTTCACTATTTAAAATAACCTTGCTTTTAAAACATAGATGGAACTAACTATATACTAAGAATTAACACAGAACTTGTATGTTAATTGTTTCATTGACTTATTTTGGGTCAATCTGTTGGAAGTTTAGAATTATAGTAATAACATACGTATTATTTTTATCTGAATTATCCATTCTTTCTGTTAGAACTTACACGGATAATGGTTTAAGGGGCATATATACTGTTATGCAAAAGAGAAACGTAAAACTCACTAGTGTCCATTTCAACAAAAACAAAAGCAATAGTAAATGAAGCCACAAACTGGAAACCCAATTATCATTATCTTCTAATCATCGAGACAGTACAAGCAATTGGAAAGTAAAAGCTGATTAGCTAGTCAGCATTCAGCAAATCAAGATTTACTAATTTTAGAACAAAAACTACATTTACACATATACAAGCTCCGAGCCGCTCGTTATAGCAGCCAAAAAAATAAAATAAACAAACAAATAGAACCCCAAACAGAACTACAGTGTCGCACGATGGTTAGTAACATCAATCCACCCTCTCCCCTCAAGCGACAAAACACAAGCAAAAAGTGCCTTTCTGAAGAGGAAGATAAATAATGGTGAATGAGGTAAACTGGCAATTTGAGAGAACCTGATGTGGAAAAACTTCCAGGAGAATCGAAACGATGCGAAAAGATGTAATGCCTAAAGCCAAACAAAGACATATAAACTGATAGGCCTGGGTTAAGGTGGCCAGAAAACGGTCTTTCATCGGGTGCACGGTAGCTATTTGGCAAATGGAAACATGCTGAACACTTTCAGAAGCCAGTGATACATCAGCGTTATATCCAGGATCCTATAGAACGTCCTCGCTATAACTGGATGCAGGTGATGAAAGAGAATTACAAATTTGAAACTGCAAATCAGTAAGTGTAATAGACCCGACGCTAAAAAAGATTTCCTCTTGTAATTGGGCGTAGCTGACTATAGAACTCAGTGAAGTTGAGCCTAAACATGAGAAATTTCAAATCAATGTGCTGCTGCACAGGCAACTGTGAAATGAACCTCTCAAAGATGGTTGCATAATCCTTTCCAATCCCATCTATATCATTTCCCATATTTCTAAGGAATTCTCCAGCACGCTGAGTGAAGGCCTTTCGGCCTTCACCAAGCCATGACCCTGGTTCTGACGATTTATCATTTGATTTTCCTCGTGATTTGACTTTATCACGAGAATTAGTTGATGATTCCGCTGTCCTGTAATTTATGAGGAGAAACGAGCTATTAGAAACATTAAAAATAACTAGAAACTCAAAATCCAAATTTAATATAGAGATGAAGGGAAAAGATAAATACCTTGATTGCAGCTCATTAATGCCTTCATAGAGTCGATCTGCATGACTACGGAAGCGCAATATTAGGTCAAATAAAACAAAGAGTGTCTTGTTAAGATCATGAGAACGTTCTCCAAGCAAAGACTTCTCTAAAATTGAAAATAAATACTTTTCATGCGCAGCAAGAAGATCATCAAGGTCCTTAGCTAATTCCATTTCTTTCACAAAATTAGACCATGAGACCTCCAAAACTTCAAACATGATGTAGTACTGCAAATTAGAAACGAAATGATTCATCTCATCCCAAAGAACTTGACACTTTCTTGATGTCAAAATCAACTGGAACTTAACAGCTTGGGGCAACTTGGAGAAGAAATGGGAAGTGATACAATTTGGTTTCATGGTCTTCCAAGCACCAGTTAGTGCATGTTCTACTCTTCTGAGTTTCCACAAGAAATTGAAGACTCTTATATATCTTGTCATTACAGACTCTGTAAAAATTGTATTTAAAGGAACACCTGCATCGTATTCCAAAGAAAATACATCCCACCCTCTATCTCCAGTGTTATGTGGCATCATCTTAACCCTTAATCTAGACCGTATATCACAGCCATCATACTGCGCGTTAGACGACGTGACAGCACTCTCCAACAAGGTTGCCAGCTTAAATGAGCTGATAGTATTAGCCGGCTCAGAAAGCTCAGGACCAACAATATCCATTAGATATTGTACAAAATCACCTTGACCAAGAAGCAAATAGCGCTTAATGGCAAGACAATGTTCCTTGAACATGTATCTTTTGTGCATGAGTTCAAGTAAATGCTTATCGATTCTTTTTGCTGCTTCTGTAACCAAAGATTCAAGTGCATCAGTTTCACCATATCCAAGACTTCCTCTCGTGGTGGTAGTTCCAACAGCTGTTGCTGCTTCTGTTGCAGCATCAGCCCAACCTCGATCATCACAACAAACTCGGAGAAAGTTGATAGACTTGCCGGTCCTTAAAATCTGTTTGGCAAGAGATTGAGAAATAAAAGCAGGAAGCATGTGAGAATGAAGGCGGTAACCTTCTCTCCAAAGGGACTCGTCTTTGACAGCTTGACTCACAATGAAAAACTCAGCAAATATATCTTCAAGCTCTCCTTCAAGTACCCATCTCCTCACCATCTCAAAAAGAGGCGAACACACCCGACGCAGTAACCTTTTCATGAAATCATTGACGAGTGGATCACCATGCTGAGCATGCATGTGAATTGCACCAGCCATTGCCCCACCCTTCAAGCTCTTACAGTTATCAACTAAAACAGCCATCAATCTCATCTTCACAATCGGCTCAGCGAACCAAACCGACAGTCTTCTTAGAGACATATAATTCCCCGAACATGCACCCCCTGAACCCATCGGTATTGGATTCATCGCCTGCCCTTCGAGCACTGCCAATAATTTATAATACTCTGAAAGCTCATCCTGTAACGCAGCACAAAACGCTTGTCCAACCGTGCCTACATCTTGAGCAGGGAACTGATCCATACTCTCGGAGATATACCCTTTAACTTTCCTAAACAACCAGCCGAGCTCACAAAGCTTCCTAACTACACTCCTCGTAGCCCTTGGAACCTTCATCCAATCAGGCAACACATAGCCATCAGCATTCTTATCATACTTCACATACTTACCATCAATCCCCTGACAAGCATACAACACATCCCTCACCAAAACCTCCTCGGGTACCTCATTCTCTTCCTTCGACAAATCCACAAATTCCTTATACGCCATGTCTCGCAAGTTCTCCGGATCCTTGGAAACCATCAAAACCCCTCCACTCCATCCCTTCCCCACATCACCTCTACCCCTCAAACTCATCGAATTATCCCCTAAACAATTCAAACTCCTAAATTCATCATTCAAACAACCATCAATATAGCCCTTCTCCGTTTTCCCCAATTTACCCTTCAAATTACGATTGGATTCACTTCCAACCAATTCAGGTAACCCACCCGACAATGCGGAGCTTAAAAACCCGCTAGAAGCTACACTACTAGACTGATGTTTTTGAATTTTACGATCTTCAGAGACAGTTTTAAGCAAATATAAAACAGCCCATTTGTTTGTCACACTTCCAGGTCCGGTTTTCGACGAGAATTTGGAATAAACATCGGCAAAAGTGAGGGCATCAGATGATTTACCTTGAGTAGCTAACCGTCGCTTAATGGATTCAGCCATTGCGGACTCGTCGGCAGCAATTGAAGGTGTCATTCGACTGGAGAGTATGCGAATAGCGTATCTTAAAGCTTGATGGAACTGTTGATCCGAAGGGAGGTTAGGGTTAGGGTTTAAGGAGTTGAGGGTGGGCGGAGGTGGAGAAGTGGAGAGTAAGCGGTGGACTAGTTCTTTGACTAGATCTAGGGCTCTTTTGTCGCCGTCGTCCATGGCAGATGTACGGTGGCCGGCGGCGGAGGTAGTGGAGTGAAGAGAAGTTGGTGAATATGAGTAAAGTGACTGTTTTTTGGGGGGTTCTTTTTGATTTTTTTGATTTTGATTTAATATGGGCGCGGAAATGGGATTTCCTTTTTTCTTCTTTTATTGCCTCCTTTTTTGTGAAATAGATTAGTGCTTCTGAAAGGCATCGTTATATTGGGAAAAAAAAGAAGGAAAATTTTGAGAAACATGTGTTTGGGTCTATTGAATGGGATAAGAACCAACTTTTATCTTAAAGTTAATAAATTATAAGTTATGTATACATCAGCATAAAATTTTTATATTTTTAGACTAACTTTATCTGTTGTAACTAATAACTTGTTCGTTTAGAAATTTCTCAAAAAGTTAATTATAGATTTTTTTCTTTATCGGAATAATAGGATCATTATGCTCATTACTAAACTTATTAAAAAGATAAAATATATGTAAGATATATATTTTTTTTATCAGAGGTTGAATCGATCATCAGAAGAAGACCTAGACTAAAAATTAGAATATAATACATGAAAATCAAGCTTACACGAAAAGAAAGAAACGAACGGGTTTCATAAAAATTCTTGTAGAATCGAGAATGAAGTTTTTATTTTGTACCAAAGTATCCACCTTTTCCCACCCTGGTGGGCCTATAAGAACCAACTCCTTCACTTTATCAAGTTTCCCCTCTATGTAGAAAGCATCACCAATAATTGAAGATGTCTATTGATAAATGATAAAAAATAGTACATATTTTCTAGTATATGTATATATTATTTTATATGTGAGTTATGGGAGATCACATGGTTTTGAAGTGAAAATATGCTAATTACGCGTTTCTTACGTGTAGGAATGAACTTGCACGAAAAAGGATCAAATAAGAGAAAAATGAAGGCACAAAACAGAAAAGCGAAGCGAAGGCAGGGATCGCTTCGGGAACTGGAAAATAACAAGAGTTGAGTCTGAGACGCGCGCTGCACGAAAGTTGACGCGCCCTCCTACTCTCCTATCCGAAGTTGGATTGAAAACTTTCGCCTCTCATCAACCCTAGGTCATATAAATACATATTAAAACACCACTTGGGGGGGGGGGGGAGAGACACTACTTTAGGATAAGACAACACCCAAGGAAGCAAGAATACGCTAGGAGCAAGGAGGAAGATTTAACCACAAGTTTTTCCTTCTTCTTCCTATTTTTCATTGTTGGTTATGGCTTTTAGTACCGTAGTTTTACATACCATTATGAGTAGATAATTTATTAGCTAAAGTTTTGATGGGACCATTTGGAAGATGAATTCTTGTTACGTTTTAATATAATTTTGCCTTTGCATATACCTACTTGTTCAACTACGTGCTTATTTAGTTAATTGAAGAGCTCTCAATTGACTGTTCCTATTTATTATGTATTGATTGAGAAAGAGTGCATATTTAGGTTGCTGCTGAATAACGTCACTACCAATGTATATGGAGATCAATACGGCAGATTTAAAAGCGGGACCAGAGATAACGAAACTTTGACGCGATCATAGTAAGTGGTAAAAAAGTGCGAGCTAGCGTTCGAGAGAATATGGTACATTATTGTAGTTGCTCAAGGGAGAATTACGATAAGTCTTGTGGTCATGATCAGTAGAGAATACTTAGGAAAAATTGTAGGAAACATAGCGGGTAGTATTTCGACAATTGGTGAAATCATAACTCTAGACCTACTTAATTTAATCTTCAACCCATAGTATCTTTAGTTGCTAATTTACTATTTTAATTTGTTAGTTTGCTAATTAGATAGAAGAATCTTAATATTTACAACTTAGGAATTGTTCGAGCTTGCCTTATTGGTGACTTTGAACAGATATAGCGAAACCTTAGTTCTCTATGGGATTTGAGGCTGAATTTTTAGATCAGATTATATTTATAGTGACCGCTTATCTTTTTATGACTAGAGTTGGGCGTGATCAAATTTAGGCATCATTACTGGAGAACTAATGGTGTAGTTGTAGATGTACATATTGCTAATTTAAAGTTTGGATTTTTTTTTCTGTACATATGGCATCATTGATTATTTTTGTTTTGTTTAACCTGTTGAATTTAAAAACATGGCACATAGGAATTATGAGAGCTTGATGTTGGTAATTCTAATTTTAATCCTCCTTATGCATATTATGGAGAAAAATACCTATTGTGAGCACGTAATTTTTGCCCCGCGAGAGAATTACTCCAAAAAAAAATTTCAAAATAAAATAGTTTTGTGTTGTGTGTAATTTTCTGTGAATTTTATGTAATTTCTTAATTATTATTTGCATTTTTGTCTGTGCGTGTTATTTGTAAATTAATATAAAACACAAAAAATATATTGCATTTACATTTAGGTTTTATTAGGATTAATTAAGTTTGTTTTTCAAAAAACAAATCACAAAAATAATACACTTTACATTTAGAATTTAAAGGTGTTGTTGTGTGATTTATATTTTAATTGATATTTAATTGTGTGTCTTAATTGTTAGTAGAACTTAATTAGTATTTTTATAAGTTAATTTGATTTTGTAATATAATAGAATTTTATATTTAAATTAGGAATTAAAAAGAAAAGAGAAGAGGATTGGAAAATAAAGATAAAACTGGACTGGACCAGCCAAGTCTAGGCCCAAAAACGTTCGAACCCAGTCCAAAACCAACCCCTTACCCGTTCCAACATCCTACCCGACCCAGTCCATCTCCTACTTAACTAAACAACGTCGTTTAACGACGTTTGATCTGAGCCTTTAATCTCTTCTAATCCAACGATTTAGATTAATTACCCCATTTTAATATACCCAAACCCCCAATATCCCCCCCCCCAAACCCGTCTCTCTCACATCTCCCTCTCAGAGAACACCCCTCCTAAAACCCTAGCCGTCATCCCATTCCCCCCGCCCTTAAGCCGGCGACAACCACTCCAATGGCGACCAAAATCACACCCCTGAACCCCCTAAGCACCCTCTATCCAAAAAACTTGAACCTATCGTTCGAATCCTGGCGGAACCCTTCGAACATTGATATCAAAGATGAACCCTAAAATCCCAAAATGGGCGAGTGGATGTTATTGCGAATGGATTAGGTCCGTTTAGACTTTATGCCTGTGTTTTGCTAAAACAAAACACACGAATAATGTCTGAATGGACCAAAATCGGAGAAACATGGAAAATTCAATTTCGTTTCTGCTTAGATCGATTTCAGATACTTTGTTTCTGTTTTTCTTGTTTATTTTTTAGTCGTTTGATGTCATCCTGTTCTCCTACTACCCCTTTTCTTTCGATTTTTCTTCCTCTTCACAGTTTCGTCGGTTTCAACCTAGGTATAATTAGGTCGATTGTTTGTTGGTTCGTATACGGTTATTGACTATGAATCAATTGTATGTTTGTTACGAAATGGATATAAATGTTAATCATTAATGAAAACCTTACTGATTCTTTGAGCGTCAGTTCTGCGTTGGAATTCTTGTTTGCAATTTCTCTTTGAGAATTCAATTCAATTTGTCGATTGTTTGACTCATTAGTTAGACCGTTTGTTCAATGGTGAATCAGCCATATGTTTGATTCTAGATTATTGCTGGCTAAGATTAATTCTGATAGATTTTAGGGGGTTTGAATTAATAATGCTTTGTTAGTAACGAAGGCCATGTGTTGTCAGGCACGTCTGAATTTAATATTCAGGCTGCTCATACCTATTATTTAACAACAAAAGGGCAGACAGTAGTGGTTTCGTCAGGGAATAACAGGGAAATGCTTTTTCTTATAATAAATTTGAGTGATAAAACAGGCTGGAAAGAGTTTGTATTTTGCGTATAAAAAGGGATCAGACAGTAGTGAACAAAAAAAAACGATTTCTAGATTTAGAGAAAGAAGAAAAGTTCGACTCATTTATTGAGAGTTTGTTTTGGTCTTGAAAAATCTAGTTTTAAGTGAGCTTTAGAGTGTGAGAATTGAAATAGTTAAGAGAACTTTGAAAGGACAAGTTTTTAAAAACTCAAGTTTGTCCCATATAACCCTGTTTCATTGCTTAAAATTAGAAGCAATTCGAGCCTGTCCCTGTTTCTATTTTTCCTACTTAAGGTTTCAGGTTATCTAAAGGTTTCCTTTAAGCTATTTGGTTCTCTATTTGGCGATGTCTGGTTTTTTGAAGTTTCCACTTGATTGCTGTAAATACCTTGTTTTGGTTCAAATCATTCTTGGAATCCCTTGCTATTTTGGCCATTGGTTCTTTGGTCTTTTGTTGGAATCTGTCTTTGTTGCTGGTTGTTATTTGTTGTTGGCTGTTTGAGCTGTTGCATTACTGATCCTTCACTCCTCATTTCTGAATTTTAAATTCCAGGTACACATCTGTTACACTGGTATATAATGTAGCCAAAGTTCGAAGCATGAATAAAGTGAAGCTTTAAAGCTCGAAGCCGCCTAGTTGCATCTTTATATATTTAGTTGTATGCATATGCTGGTTATTTGTTCATTTGAATCATGTGATTAGTATGTAAATGTATAAATAGATTCTGATCAGTAGTAGGCTAAGTTTATGAATTCATTCCCATGTATGGTAGCTAGAAAACCCAAGGATGTAGCATCCATGCACTGCAATCTCTAGTTTATTTTATTATAGCCCATTAAAATGCATATCAAGTACTAAAGTTAAATAATCAGTTAGTTTATATTCTTTGGTCCATTTAGTCCCGTAAAAACAGTTTCCTTCAACTTCAATCTCGTTTTAGTCATATTACGAATTTAGACGTGGATAACGCCATGTAGTCGGCTCAAATCAGCGTAGGATGGCCTAGTCCCTACTTTGTGCCATTATGTTGGGCCTGGCCTATAAATGTCAAATGGAGGTATGTTTAGTTCATTTCAAAACTCTAACAAGTCATGTTCACAATTCAACTACAAATAACCTGAAATATAGGATGTTACTCCTCCTTTTCACTTGTAGAAGGGGAAACGATGTAGGATACAAAACATGTACAGTTAGGGGTCAGGTCCAGCTTGAAATTAGACCAGCTTGTTTAAAGGTTTAAGTGTATAGTTTTAATTTAATAAATGCGTTTCAAATTGAATAAGAGCACATGATTTATAATATGTGTCACACCTCATTTTCCCACACATATAACGTAATGTGCCACTGTTTAATACTACACCCCGAGAAGGGATATAATAATAATCAGGGAAGGAGTTTTTCCACTTAAAGAACAGTCGGAACGAGATTAATTTATTTAATTTTTCAGAGTCGCCACTTGGAAAAATAATGGTGTCCCAAGTCACCGGTTTAATCCCGAACCGAGGAAATTTATGACTCCGTAATACAGTCTGCGAAACTAGAAACCTGGATAAGGAATTCTGTTAACCCGGGAGAAGGTGTTAGGCACTCCCGGATTCCGTGGTTTTAGCACGGTCGCTCAACTGCAATTTTTGTTTTTATCTGATTTCTTTATATATTTCAATTTATGTGTTTTTATGTTCCGCTTTTTAATTTTAGAAGAATTGCGACTTCACGAAAATACATTTCGATTCACACCGCAACCAGTACGCCTGTGACTTTAATGCATTTCAGTTTCGCCGAGAGATAAATTTGGGTCACATAAATGTGCACCCGTATTAGGAATGTATATTATTAATTGCGCGTAAAGTATCTACGTCTTTATTATCTTTGGGAAAAGACCGCAAAATTTGCTAAACGGTCCTTCGAATCTAAGGGTTTTATAACAATTAATTGAGGGCCCCACATTTGTGTGTTTAACGCGGCGAGGCTCATCTCATCATATTTTAAAGTCCAATCTAAAACAGGTTATGATTTTGTATTTTTTTATTATTTGACTCTAAAGGGCATTAATAAATTAGCATCATTAATTACTATTATTAGAAAGCCTTCCGCGGAAGTCGAGTTTCAAACTCAGATCCACACTTGAACAAGAGTAAAACATCCTAATTTAAATATGCTACCTAGCTTGAAAGACCCAAAACCTGTGTTACTATTAAGTAAAGAATGATCGAAGTTGCGCGAACGCATACTCCGATTTTATTATTTTAGAATCGTAATTGTATTAAGCGATATACACAATCACGATAGTATATTAAATTGTGCCTAAATGTTAGCCTACCCGGATGCTTCCCACCTGAACACTCTCCATGGATCAAATTAATAAAGCAAATTCTTTTCCCTAATAAGAGAGCTACGGGTAAGGAGCTTCTGTAAATATGGCTAAGGTCAAATTAAGAGGAAGGTTGAACTCTACAAAACCTAAGGAAGAAAAGGACTAGGCCAAACAAATTAGTGCCACAACCACTACTCAACAAAAGCTATAATAACATAGTAAATGAAAATTCTGTTTTCCAGAATGAATTTTAGGACATCACCATAGTGATATTAGTCTTGTTTGTACCAAATAAAACATGTCAAGACTGCAATTTCTAGATTTGCACTACCTCAAGTTTGATTCAACACACCTATTAGTATTCAATGACACTTCTGATAAGCAAAATATGCGTAATTAAGAGACTTGAATCACATAATTCTGCAAGAACACATGAATTTTATGGTATTCCTATGGTTTTTCTTTCTTTTGTCACGTTTATATTTCAATGAAAGAATTTTTTGGATATTACAGGTAAAACTAAGAAACAGAAGATGAATGGCGATAACAATACTGGTAATACCGCCCTATAACACAGGTACTGAAATGGACATGGAAACTGAGACATCACCAGCAAAAAATGAATCCCTAATAGTAGACACACCTCAAATTCACTCAGCTTAATAGAGAAGAATATGTAGCTTCACGAAATTCAAACTCATTCTAAAATAGCAATACAACAGCTACAACCACAAAGATCATACCCAAACAAAATGACGTGAAATTCAAACTCATCTTAAAAAAGCAGTGCAATAGCTACAACCACAAACATCAGATCCAAAACGAAATGAATGAAATTAGAAGTAACCTGAAATTAGCTTTCTGATTAGTTGAGATGCGGTAATTACACGAATTGAAACAAAGCAACGATTACAGTCCGAAATTGATATAACTTCAAACAAAGTCAGTGAAAGTCGAACCGAAAAACCAACGGATAGTACCTCAACACCTCCGGCAACCTTGATTCTGCCCGGAAATCAAATTGAGCATCAAACCACGTTCATTTGTTTTTTTAGAAATATCAGAATTGAAAGATGATATCTGAATCATGAATCTCTTTTAGAAACTTCAACTGAAACCAAACGATCAACGACGCCTCGAGCAAAATTCAAACCAATAGATGGTGAGGCAGAGAATCAGAGAGATCGTTTAGACAAAAGTGAGCTGGAAGTTCAGGGTGATAGGTCGCTTTTTTGGTAGAGAAGATGAAAGTACAGGGGTATAGGACACGCAAAAATCTCTAAAAAAGTTCTCTCCAAATCTCTCTCCATCTTCTCCTCCGAAGTGTGCGTGTGTTCTCTGGTTTTTGTTGAAAGGCGAGCCTCTGGCATGGAAAATGGGAGCTAGGGAGATAGAGACACGCAATTTGCGTGTCCCTAAGGTGTGAGGGATCTGAAGGCTTCTAAAATGGGTTGGGTCATGGGTTTGACCCATTTTCTTAGGCTGGGGTATGTGACTTGGGCCTAGGTTGTGTGATTTTGGTTGGGCCAATTGTCTTTTGGGCTAGCTGATTCTGAATTTCAACCTTTTTACCATGTATTTTGTGTTGCATTTTCTTTGTATTTTGTATATTTTCTTCTTGTATTTTATTTTATTTTGTATTTTGTCTTTTGTATTTTATTTTCTTTTTGTATTTTGTGTTTTTTTATTTTCTTTTTGTATTTTGTTAAACTAATTAACTTCTATTTTATGATAATTTTCAATTAAAGCATAAAAATGTTACTTTGATTTTTCTTTGATTTGTTAAAATGAATTAATACCTACTACAAGTGAAAATAATTTCTAAATGAAAAAAATGCATATTTTCGTATTTTTTACTTGATTTAACACGCGTGAATGACATGCAAACAATCACCATAATATTCACATAAATTGTAAAAAAAAATAAGGAAAAATTATTTATTTCGAATTTTATTGGAATAATTCATATGTAGGGTAAAAATCACGTGCTCACAGCTGCCCCTCTTTGCTCGGGGACACGAAGAGTTTCTGTGCAAAGATAAGTGAGCAACTATGAATGATTTTTACCCGTTCGAGTATTCCGTTGTGAAGCATTTTTGAAAAGTTTTGACCGCACCCTGCCTCAGAGGTTGCCTACATATCCTGGGCTAAACAGGAATCAGGTTAGTGTAGTTCGGGAGTGATGGAGTATCGAGGTTGAGAGTCGAGGTTCCGTCCGAGGCTCCGGTCCGCTGTCCCGTTATTACATCAAAATTGAAAAAGACTAACTAAGCCTATCAGCTACGAGTTACAAGATTCCTATCTATGGGTCTTTTGAAGCTTGATCTTGAGTCTTGGTTGGTGCTTCATGCAGACCCTGATCTGAATCTTGATGCTTGTTAGCCGCAGGTATTGGTTCAATCTTCTTCAGCTTTTGGATCAAGTCCGGACATATAGTGCCCTTGATTTCAACCACGTCTTGAGCAATTCACATTTTATTTACTTCTGCATTTGGATTCACTTTTGCCTTCTTTTTGTTTCTCCTCTTCTTTTATTATTTGGATTGTGACCAATTTCCATTGGTCATCTCGGACTGTTGACTCGTATTCTTTCCGCAAGCCCCTTTTTGTTGCTGACTTGAATTATGATCTGAGATGTTTTGCCCTTTCTCCGAGTAATACTTAACTACTTCAATTTGACATATGTGCCCACTTTTCAGGTGGGATCCTAGTTGCTGATGCTTAAAAAGTATTCTTCCAACGACATTCTTGTTATTGCCTTAAACTTGAATCTTGCTTTCAACAACATTCTTGTTATTGCCTTGAACTTGTATTTTCTCTTACGACATTCTTGTTGTTGACTTGATGATGTTCAACTGCTTCAATATGCGTCCATTCTCCAGGTGGACCCCTGCTTGTGACAAAATAAACAAAGAAAGATTTTTTCTGCCCTAGTATGGTGACTGGGCACATCATGTTATTGAATGTCAAAATTTCATTTTTTCTTGTTTTTCTTTTTAAATGCAGAAATGTATTATATGCAATGCAGAAAAATATTCCCTTGTTATCCAGGTGGGCGCCCTAAACAGAAATTAAAATTGCAGAAATGTTTCCCTTGTTATGCAGGTGGGCGCCTGAAGAGAAATTAAAAATGCAGAAATGTATTCCCTTGTTATACAGGTGGGTGCCTGAACGGAAAGTAAATTGTGAAAATGTATTCCCTTGTTATACAGGTGGGCGCCTGAACATAAATTAAAAATGCAGAAATGTATTCCCTTCTTTTCTAGGTGGGCCCCTGAACAGAAATTAAAAACTTTTGTGTTACCTTGTGACTGAAGATTATCTTAGGTGAAAAATTCATCAAACTAAGACCTTTAATCTTAGGAGAAAGTTTCAACGGACTAAGGTTTTAATTATCATTGGACTATGTCCACTTCAATGTAATCTTAGGAGGAATTTCCATCGGGCTGAGATTATGACTCCAGGAGATAATTCTTCAGACTGGGTCAATTTTCTGTATGGTCTCAGGAGGAATATCCATCGGACTGAGATTATGACTCCAGGATATAATTCTTCAGACTGGGTCTATTTTCAATTCAGACTTTCTTAAGTCTTACAAATTCAACAATCTTTCTTTCTTTTCCAACTTCTACTTTTCCTTTTCTTTTCAAATTATGCCTTCGTTTCTTTTTCCAACTTTTATTTTCATTTTCAAATTGACTTCTACCTTTCCTTTGTTTTCAACTTACATTATCCCTTTATCTTAGGTGAAAAATTCATCAGACTAAGATTTTATCTTAGGAGAAAGATTCAACGGACTAAGATTCTTTCCTTTCATCTTAGGTGAAAAATTCATCAGACCAAGACTTTTTATCTTGGGAGAAAGATTCAACAGACTAAGATTTTACCCTTTTATCTTAGGTGAAAAATTCATCGGACTAAGACTTTTGTCTTAGGAGAAAGTTTCAACAGACTAAGATTTTATCATTCTCCGACACTTGTTTCATTCACCTTTCAACTTGCCTTGTTCATCTTCAAAAACAATTGTATTCACCTTCATGCTCTTCGGATGACTATCCGATTTCAAGAAAAATGGCAGAAATTTTTTTCTGCCCCAGTTTGACAATATCTTTTGCTCCTGCTTCAAAACAGAGAAAAATCTGTCAGTTTAAAATGCGGTGGTTGGTTGTGGCCTTGAACTTTCCACTTGAATGCTTGGCCTGTTCACCGACTATCCATTTTCACTTTTTCTTTGTTCAAACTCGCCTTCCTTATGGCATGTATGTTGTTCCTTTCTTGACGGATCCCATAATTCCGATCTTGAAGTCTATGATTTCTTCGATGATTTCATTGGACAACCTTGGGTGTTTCTTGACTGACTCTTTCTTTTGTCAGAATATGTATACCCTTTCTCTGTTCAAGCCCCGTACTTCCATTTGTTATACTTCCCGAATTGGATCTTTGCCGACCTTTGTTTCTCACATGATCCCCAAAGCATTTTTAATTGTTACCCGCTTCATTGCACTTGTTCCTCTTTTGGCTTAAAGCACTGGCCTTTTTTTCCTGACTTACGACAATTGTCATGTTGGGAAAATCCCATCTTGTGCAATTGGAAAGCTTGGTGGAAAATTTTGAAATCATTTCTTTATTTGTTATGAACCGAAAGACTCAATAAGAGAGAGGGTAAAACAAGGTGTGAAGAATAGAGAGAAAGAAGAATACAATTCCTAACAAGAAACCTACAGAAAAATGACCTATCGGATGTGAATACCGACTCTAGTGACCTTGACATGCACTTTTCAGCCTTCTCTGTATAGCGAATCTGATGTTCAACTCTTGTTGCAATTTCTGCCGTGAAACCGATTTTCAAGATTTCATTTCCTTGATCTGATTCAACTCCTTAGTCGACTTGTAGTGCCCGTAGGGTTTTCACCATCAAGCCTCTCTCATTTTTGATTTTTTTCTTTCTCTCAACTCACTGTCGCCTTACAGTTCCCGTGCGGGTTTTCACCGTTAAGACTCTCTCATTTTGATTTCTCTTATCTTGGAGTCTCGTGGTGTTCTCATCATCTCTCAAATTCGTCATTCTCCTTTGTTCAGACTGGAGTGTTGCCCTTGATGTGACTCACATTTTCTCTGTAACGACCCGACCGGTCGTTTTAGAAAATTACGCCCCAATCCCTAATTTAACTTGTTCCCCTAAGTTCATTTCTGCTATTGTGGGTTGCCGGGAGAGTCGGTTTCGAAAATTTGAGCATTTTGGGACACTTAGTCCCTAAATAAGAGCTTTGAAACTAGAAAATGGTCCGTAGCCGGAACAGTGTTAAGACGATCTCGGAACGGAAATCCGATGGTTCCATTAGCTCCGTTAGGTGATTTCGAGGTTAGGAGCGCGTTCGGAATGTATTTTGGAGGTCCGTAGCTCAATTAGGCTTGAAATGCCGAAGGTTGAAATTTTGGCGAATCCGATCGATAGGTGGGATTTTGATCCGGGGGTCGGAATGGAATTCCGACAATTTCTGTAGCTTCGTTATGTGAATTTGGATATGTCTGAAAAATTTCAGGTCATTCGGACGGTGTTTGGTCGGGTTTTTCATCGAATGTGTAATTCGGAAAATTTTAAGAAATTTAGGCTTGAATCCGTGTGTAATTGGTAATTTTGATGTTTAGGATGGTGTTTTTATGATTGGAACAAGTTCGTATCGTGTTTTGGGGTATGTTGGTGGTTTTCGTTGGGGTCCCGGGGGCCTCGGGGTGAATTCGGGGGTCCAAAAGGACCATTTTTGGCCTTAGACAGCAGCTGAATTGCTGCTGTATCTGCAGAAGGAAATCCTTCATCGCGTTCGCGATGAAGCGGCACGCGTCCGCGAAGGTCAGCAAGGGTATGCATCGCGTTCGCGATGGTCTGGACGCGAACGCGTAAGTCCAGGACCGGAGGCATCGCGTTCGCGGGAGGTTTCACGCGTCCGCGTAGGGTCAGGCTTGGGAAGCATCGCGATCGCGAAGGAGTGAACGCGTTCGCGTAGGTCTGAACATTTGGTCATCGCGAACGCGGCTGGATGTCACGCGTTCGCGTAGAGTAAATTCGGAGGCTGCTAATTTTGTTCATCGCGAACGCGTGGGTAGTGTCGCGTTCGCGGAGGGTTAAATGACTGGGCAGGTTCTTAAATTGCAGAACATTTCATTTACGGGTTTCACTCCTAGAAACCCCCATTGTTGAGCTCTAGAGTGAGAAAGTGACGGAAATTGCTGGGAGATCATCGGGATATTGTCGGAGGTAAGTTTTGTGGTTTAATTACGCGCTTTTAACATGAAATCCTTGGTTAAATCCCTGTAAATGGAAGATTTAAGGTGGGTTTGAGCCCTAGGCCTAAATTTAAGAAAAACACTGATTTGAGTGGGCAAATGGAGTCCGATTTTGGTAAATTTTATATGCCTAGACTCGTATCGAGATGAGGATCCCGAATATATGATTTTCGTGATTTTTCGATAAGCGTACCGAAAGTCGGGTTTTGGCAACTTGTGGGTTTTGGTGCATTTTGAGTTATTTTGATTTGGTAATGCCCAATTGGCCTATTTTGATGTGATTCTATTGATTTTTAACAGATACTACACTTGTGGAGGCCGACATTCGCGGCAAGAGGGTTATTTCTTAGCGGTTTGGTACCGGAATTGAGGTAAGTGGCTTGTCTAACCTCGTGTGGGGGAATTTTCACCCCTAGGATATGATGTGATAATTTAAATGCCTTGTACGCGAGGTGACGGGCGTGTACATGCGCTGGTTGTTGAACACATACTTTATTTAAAATGTTCAATGAGTGATATTCCTGTCTTTAGCTGTTAATTTGATATTTTACCGGTAGTAGTTAGAAAAGCATAATTAGGTAGTACCTAACTGTTTAATTGCCTAATTGTCTTATTTTTGATAAGTATTGGCACTATTTTTCGGTGAAGTTATAGTTAAGCATAATTTATTCTCTCTGTGTATTCCTTTATTTGCTGTGCTTGTGGACTGCGGGTTCGATTCCCAGAGACCCAGGGCTGTGGGTTCGATTCCCAGAGACCCGGCGTGATATTGGTAGGGACTACGGGTTCGATTCCCGAGATCTCGAGTTATTGGTAGGGACTACGGGTTCGATTCCCGAGATCCCGAGTTATTGGTACGGACTACGGGTTCGATTCCCGAGATCCTAAGTTATTGGTAGGGACTGCGGGTTCGATTCCCGGAGATCCAGAGTTATTGATTATTTATTGAGACATGGGGTGCGGGTTCGATTCCCGGAGACCCAGAGGTACTGTCAATGGGACTGTGGGTTCGATTCCCACAGGTCCTGGACGAGTTTATTTGAGTTGACTATTTGTTGTTAGTTTGATTGTAGACGATGGCAGTAATCATTTCTTGTTGTCAAATTTCGGAAATTATTATCATTTAAACTGCTTATTATTGTTATTGTCATTATATTATTGTTTCTCAGTAGGGCCATGACCTTCCTCGTCACTACTCCATCGAGGTTAGGCTTGGCACTTACTGAGTACCGCCGTGGTGTACTCATGCTACTCTTCTGCACACTTTTGTTGTGCAGATCCAGGTACATCAGGACAGGCCCATACTAGGTGATATCGGCAGCACACTTGGAGACCTCGAGGTATGATCTGCTACGTCCGCGGATCCGGAGGCCCTCCTTCTATTCTGATAGTTCTAGTAGATGTTTTCCTTCATTTCGTTGTTTTAGATACTCTTTACACATAGAGCCACAGTTGTATTTCTTTTAGTCTGTGTTACCCGTGAGATTCCGGATCTTGGTAGTGTTTACACAGTGTGTTGACGGATGTATGTGCCAAGTGGCACGGATTACATATCTTTTTATGCTATCTTTCCATTGTTTCTTATTTAAGTGTTCATAGCTTGTATATTCCGCAACGTGTTAGGCTTACCTAGTCGTGGAGATGGGTGCCATCACGACATGTTCACGATTGGTGAACTAGGGTCGTGACATGCTCGTTTGACTCGGTATTTCTTGAAGATTGATCGGAAGGTCTTCCTTTGGACCGTAATGCAGGCTTTTGGATGGGATTAAGAAAAAAAAAGGATATAAAGGCTCAAAATATTTAAATGTGGGTTAATGATTACAACTTTCGGAATCTTATTCCTTCAACAAACATAACTTCTGCCCCAGTTTCCTTCTTGGGGGAATTTTTTTTCCTTTTTTGGATTTTTCTTCTGTTGTGACTGAACCTCAGTGAGGCTGCCTACGTACCCTTTCGGTATCAAGTCAAAACGTAGTTCGGATCATAAGATCGCTTCCTTGTTGCGATTTGACTTCTCCCGATATTCTTTCTTGTATTGGATTCTTTTCTTTCTTTTCTTTTCTTTTTCTTTTTTCTTTTCTTTTTCTTTTTTTTCTTTTTTCTTTTCTCTTTTTTTTTTTTCCTTTTCTTTTTCTCTTTTTTTTTTCTTCTTTTATTTTTCTCTTCTTTTCTCGTTTCTTTTGTTTCCCCATTTGATTTCCCCGCTCAATCCTCGATTTTTGTTGTTGATTCCGAAAGAGGGATTTGAAAGAAAATATAATAAGGCTCAAAGGGATAGCAATGGATAAAGTGTTTGGATAGCCGAATAAAATGCCTTCGTCATTCCAATCTTCAAAACCTACCCAGTACAAACTACACAGTTAAACACCTTTGATTGATTCACATATTTGCCTTCAATTTTTTGACGATTCTCAGTGCCATTGGGCAACAATCCCGATACCACGAATGGTTCCTTTAGCTTTGGGGTACTTTTGCCTTTGGCTTTAAACCGATGATGCATTTCCAAGGCATTTCTTTATGTTACGCTTTCCCCAGTATTCACTTCATTCCGGCTTCACAGTATTCCAATATTTCTTCCGAGTATCATTACATCTTTAACATTGTTTCATTTCTAAATTGACTTTTAAAATCAGGCCGAGAATTGTGTGCATGTCATGTTGCTAAAGTCAGTATGAGAAGAATTGCAAAGTGATCAGAAATGGAATGACTAGGAATGATGGGAAACAGAGAGTTGTATTAAACTGATGGGTTGAAACAACAAGATGAACAACAAAACGAACAGACTAGACTAGAATTACAAACCTAGACGGCACTAAACAATTTTTATTACTAAACAAAGCAAAGATAGAAGGGTTTTGACTCTCAAGACAACGTCTGGATTACAACCCTGAAATAACTCGGGTAACAGAAATGACACCAAAATAAACCACCAAAACTCTAGGAGGTGGAGCACCTTCCCAATTGACAAGTATGGCATCTTAGCCACGAAATTCTGCATTAAGATCACTTTCTGTTTCAATATCTTCAACTTCAGTTGACAATTTCCCAAGAAGATTCTCTTCACCCACGTCATCGGGCATCATTTCTACAAAATGTGCAACGCCATGTGCAGGTAAAGGTTTCTGTGCAATGTTCTGGATGCCACTGTCTTGGACCGCAATTATTCCTTCCTGAATCATTCTTTCTATTTCTCTTTTCAAATCCCGACAACTTTCAACATCATGCCCCAGAGCATTGGAGTGGTATTCACACCTTTTAGATGAGTCAAAGGTTCTTGCACGTCGATCCACCCGATTTGGAGGAATGGGTGCAATCATGTCATGTTGTTTTAACTTCTCAAACAAGCTTGCATAGGACTCTCCTATTGGTGTAAAACTATCTTTCAACTTTTGTTCCCTTCCATACCCCTGACTTGGATGTGGGTTATAAGGTATTTGAAAATTTTGCGGAGGCTGGTAAATATTTTGTGATGTTCGGGCTCGCTTTCTTGGGTGTTTTGAGGATTGAGCAACATACTGGACTGGATCAACAGAGTTTGGAGGGTTCTGAGGCGGGAAGTAATGCTTAAAGGGGTCATGGAAAATCTGATGAGGCTGCATATACCTTCGAGATGTTCTCATAGGACCTCTTCTCGACCCTGATGTCATCATGATTTCATCATCCCTCCCATTCACATCACCGAATTCACTTTGGACATCCTGAGCCGCAATTTTGAGAGCTGCTTGACTTATATTTTTGCCGGTCTTAAGACTGTCCTCCACCATTTCTCCCATTTTGACTATTTCTTCAAAGGATTGACCAACTGCAGATATCATTTTTTGAAAGTAATCCGACTCTTGAGCCTGAAGGAAAACAGTGGCCAACTCGTGATCATCTATGGGTGGCTTAGCTCTAGCTGCCTGCTCTCTCCATTTGATGGCATATTCCCTGAAACTTTCAGTTAGTTTCTTTTTCAGTTTAGAAAGGGAAATGCGGTTTGGGGTGACGTCAATATTGTATTGAAACTGTTTGATGAAGGCCCGTTCCAAATCATCCAGACGTACCAACAAGACATGTCTTGATCCCAAAACCATTCAGACGCTACTCCCGAGAGGCTTTCCTCAAAATAAGCCATAAGTAATTCTTCATTTCTTCCCACACCTCTCAATTGGTTGCAATATCTTTTCAGGTGGGCTATGGGGTTTCCACGTCCATCGTACTTTTCAAATTTGGGAGCTTTGAAACCAGGCGGCAAGTGAGCATCGGGGAACATACATAGGTCTCTGAAGGCAACACTCTTTTGACCTGCCATTGCTTGCGTGTTTTTCAATTGTTGTTCTAATCTTTCCATTCTTTGGGCTATTTCTTCATGTACCTTCTTTCGGGTAGGCTTCTCAACGTTTGTAGGAAGGTCAAACGAGTACGAGTGGTACTCAAGAAAGTGGTACTGTTCTTTCTGTATAGCAAATTGTGACTCATAAGAAGGCTGTCCCTGGCCATTGGCCCATGCTTGACGCATTTTGGTCATTTGTCATTTTAGTGTTCTATTTTCCTCAACCACAGTTGACCCTTGTTGAACTCTGTGACCCTGAGTCTCTTGAGCACTCGTAACAACTCCAATGTCGGATATCATTTTCCTTGGATCTTGCTTTCCAATTTACCACAACCAACCACCTCAACTTTCTGAACAAAACGAAGCCACCATGTTAGCGTCAAGGTATTCCGCTTATTGATTTCCTTTGTTTTTTTTCTGCTATTTTCTCTTCTTCATTTTTTTGTGGTTTTTTCTTTTTCTTTTTCTTTTGTAGTTTTTCATTTTTTTCTTTTTGGTTATGGATGTGGTCGAATCTTATGAAGATTGCCTATGTATCATGACCCCGCATGAATCAGACCTTGCGTAGTTCGTGCAAATTAATGCAAGAAATAAAGAGATGTTTATTTGATTTTTTTTGTTTTCTTTTTTGAAGAAAAATTGTAAAAGCCGACTCCAACTACAAACTCTGATGAAAAACTTTCACACCTTGTGCCAGATATTTCTACAAGAATAATAATATTTTTAGCGTCAATTATGACTATTTCTACAAAATTAACCAAGTAATGGCTTATTTGACAAAATGACTATTTTTGCAAAATTTATTTAAGAAAGATAAACTTGAAAATTTTTCATCCTGTGACTCATGGGGCATCGTTCGGCATTGCCATAAGCCAACACAAGATTGAAAAGTATTTAATGTCAATTGACTATTTTTTACAAAATTGGTCATATAATGACTTATTTAGACAGAGTGGCTCTTTTTGCAAAATTTTATTTAAGAAGATATAAATTCAAAATTTTTATCCTGGGGCCTATGGGGCATCGTTCAGCACCGACACAGGCCAACACAAGACCGAGGAAGTTAAAATGCAAAAAATGTGGCTATTTCAGCAAAATTCAGGCCATGTAATGGCTTATTTGATAAAGTGGTTATTTTTGTGAAGTTGAGTGATGACTCAACCTTGATTTTGCGGATACGGCCTTTCAACATTTCCGCGAGGGATTTTTCAAGGCTATGCCCGCAAATTATTTTAAAATGACTCAAAGTGGCTATTCTTGCAAAAATGGCCTTCCGGCGTCCTTTTGTGGGACATTCGGCTTATTTTAAGCAAGAATAGCATCATCCGACTTATTTATAACAAAATAAAAAATTTGATATTTTTTGGTTATTTTTGCAAAAGGGGTATGAACCCGGACTTAATTTTGCGGCTATGGCCTTGCAACATTTCCACAAGGAATATTTCGAGGCTATGCCCGTAAATTATTTAAAATGACTCAAAGTGGCTATTTTTGCAAAAATAGCCTTCCGGCGTCCTTTCGGAACATTCGGCTATTTTTCAAAAACAGCATCACTTCGATTTATTGAAAACTAAACACACATTTTTTTTTTGAATTTTTGAAAAGGGTGGTAACCCAAACTTGATTTTGCGGCTACGACCTTTCAACATTTCCGCGAGGGAATATTCAAGGTTGTGCCCAAAAATTATTTACAATGATTCAAAGTGGCTATTTTTGCAAAAACAACCTTCCGGCGTCCTTTCGGAACATTCAGCTATTTTTCAAAAATGGCATCACTTTGATTTTATTGACAAAATTAAACACACATTTTTTTTTATTTTGATTTTTTAAAAGAGGTGGTAACCCAAACTTGATTTTGCGGCTACGACCTTTCAACATTTTCGCGAGGGAATATTTCAAGGTTGTGCCCAAAAATTATTTACAATTATTCAAAGTGGCTATTTTTGCAAAAACAGCCTTCCGGCGTCCTTTCGGAACATTCGGCTATTTTTCAAAAATGGCATCACTTTGATTTTATCAAAATTAAACACACATTATTTTTTTGATTGTTTTTTTTTGAAAGGGGTGGTTGGACCCGATGAGGGTTGCCTACGTATCCCACCTAATGTCGAGAATCAAACCTGCGTAGTTCGGTCAGATTGTTTTATGACCAATTATTTCAACAAAATTGTTCCACCTATTTTTCAAACTTTCTTTTTTTTTTCAAATTTTCGACATCATTTCATCAATATTTTGATATTTTTCTATTCCAAAATTCTATTTCTTTTTGTTTTCAGGAATTTAGACAGTCCGTATAATAATCCAGAACAAATAAATGCAACATATAACATGCTCGGTCTTTGATTACCGGGTCACCTGTCCTAGACGGACCCAACCCGTATATTGAGTCCCCTAAGTCAGATATGATGCAAATAAACGTCCTAGACCTAGGTTCAATATCCTGAAGTTTTCATATGGTGCTAGACCGTGTACCCGAGCGGACAACTCGGATCGAGGAGGGGGCTACGTAGCGGTGACCCGCGGAGTCAATCGGCTTTGTAACTTGTCCGGCCTCTTTTTTTCTTATTTTTGGTATTGACACTAACAGAAAGGGGAGTCTCAACCAGTAAGCACATCCCCGGAGATAAAGAAGAGAAGGGTTTTCGGCACAGTTTTATATATACAGTTCACGCAATATCAAAGCGGTAAACATGTAGCACATTAATCAAAACATATAATGAAATCAGATATAAGCAAAAACAACAATTTAACTGAGCTCGAATTCTTAAACCCTGAACCGAAGTTTCGGGTTAAAGCAATGCTGTACCCTTTTTTGATTTTCCTGATTAAGAGAATAAGGTATACCTCGATATTATGAATACCCCGGGAAAGGAGATAATAACAACGAGGAAGGAGTTTTTCCAAATAAAGGACAATCGGTTCGGGATTTTTTTACAGTTTCAGAGTCACCACTTGGGAAAATAATGGTGTCCCAAGTCACCGGTTATTCCCGAATCCGAGGAAGTTGACTCTGTTTTTAATAGTCCGCGCAACGAGAAATCCGGATAAGGAATTCTGTTAACCCGGGAGAAGGTGTTAGGCACCCCCGGATTCCGCGGTTTTAGCACGGTCGCTCAACTGCAATTTTTGTTTTTATCTGATTTCTTTATATATTTCAATTTATGTGCTTTTATGTTCCGCTTTTTAATTTTAGAAGAATTGCGATGTCCCGAAAACACATTTCGAGTCACACCGCAACCAGTACGCATGTGACTTTAATGCATTTTAGTTTTGAGAGATAGATTTGGGTCACATAAATGTGCACCCGTATTAGGAATGTATATTATTAATCGTGCCTAAAGTATCTACGTCTTTATTATCTTTGGGAAAAGACCGCGAAATTTGCTAAACGGTCCTTCGAATCTAAGGGTTTTATAACAATTAATTGAGGGCCCCGCATTTGTGTGTTTAACGCGGCGAGGCTCATCTCATCATATTTTAATGTCCAATCTAAAACATGCTATGATTTTCTATTTTTTATTATTTGACTCTAAAGGGCATTAATAAATTTGCATCATTAATTACTATTATTAGAAAGCCTTCCGCGGAAGTCGAGTTTCAAACTCAGATCCACACTTGAACAAGAGGAAAACATCCTAATTTAAATATGCTACCTAGCTTGAAAGACCCAAAACCCGTGTTACTATTAAGTAAAGAATGATCGAAGTTGCGCGAACGCATACTCCGATTTTATTTTTTTAGAATCGTAATTGTATTAAGCGATATACACAATCACGATAGTATATTAAATTGTGCCTAAATGTTAGCCTACCCGGATGCTTCCGACCTGAACACTCTCCATGGTTCAAATTAATAAAGCAAATACTTTTCCCTAATAAGAGAGCTACGGGTAAGGAGCTTCTGTAAATATGGCTAAGGTCAAATTAAGAGGAAGGTTGAACTCTACAAAACCTAAGGAAGAAAAGGACTAGGCCAAACAAATTAGTGCCACAACCACTACTCAACAAAAGCTATAATAACATAGTAAATGAAAATTCTGTTTTCCAGAATGAATTTTAGGACAGCACCATAGTGATATTAGTCTTGTTTGTACCAAATAAAACATGTCAAGACTGCAATTTCTAGATTTGCACTACCGCAAGTTTGATTCAACACACTTATTAGTATTAAATGACACTTCTGATAAGCAAAATACGCGTAATTAAGAGACTTGAAACACATAATTCTGCAAGAACACATGAATTTTATGGTATTCCTATGCTTTTTCTTTCTTTTGTCACGTTTATATTTCAATGAAAGAATTTTTTGGATATTACAGGTAAAACTAAGAAACAGAAGATGAATGGCGATAACAATACTGGTAATACCGCCCTATAACACAGGTACTGAAATGGACATGGAAACTGAGACATCATCAGCAAAAGATGAATCCCTAATAGTAGACACACCTCAAATTCACTCAGCTTAACAGAGAAGAATATGTAGCTTCACGAAATTCAAACTCATTCTAAAATAGCAATACAACAGCTACAACCACAAACATCATACCCAAACAAAATGACGTGAAATTCAAACTCGTCTTAAAAAAGCAGTGCAATAGCTACAACCACAAACATCAGATCCAAAACGAAATGAAGGAGATTAGAAGTAACCTGAAATTAGCTTTCCGATTAGTTGAGATGCGGCAATTACACGAATTGAAACAAAGCAACGATTACAGTCCGAAATTGATATAACTTCAAACAAAGTAAGTGAAGGTCAAATCGGAAAACTAACGGATAGTACCTCAACACCTCCGGCAACCTCGATTCTGCCCGGAAATCAAATTGAGCATCAAACCACACTCATTTGTTTTTTTTGAAATATCAGAATTGAAAGATGATATCTGAATCATGAATCTCTTTTAGAAACTTCAACTGAAACCAAATGATCAACGATGCCTCGAGCAAAATTCGAACCAACAGATGGTGAGGCAGAGAATCAGAGAGATCGTTTGGACAAAAGTGAGCTGGAAGTTCAGGGTGATGGGTCGCTTTTTTGGTAGAGAAGATGAAAGTACAGGGGTATAGGACACACAAAAATCTCTAAAAAAGTTCTCTCCAAATCACTCTCCATCTTCTCCTCCGATGTGTGCGTGTGTTCTATGGTTTTTTTTGAAGGGGGAGCCTCTGGCATGGAAAATGGAAGCTGGGGAGATAGAGACACGCAATTTGCGAGTCCCTAAGGTGTGAGGGATCTGAAGGCTTCTAAAATGGGTTGGGTCATGGGTTTGACCCATTTTCTTGGGCTGGGGTATGTGACTTGGGCCTAGGTTGTGTGATTTTGGTTGGGCCAATTGTCTTTGGGGCTAGCTGATTCTAAATTTCAGCCTTTTTACCATGTATTTTGTATTGCATTTTCTTTGTATTTTGTATATTTTCTTCTTGCATTTTATTTTATTTTGTATTTTGTATTTTATTTTCTTTTTGTATTTTGTGTTTTTTTTTGTATTTTGTTAAACTAATTAACTTCTATTTTATGATAATTTTCAATTAAAGCATAAAAATGTTACTTTGATTTTTCTTTGATTTGTTAAAATGAATTAATACCTACTACAAGTGAAAGTAATTTCTAAATGAAAAATGCATATTTTTGTATTTTTTACTTGATTTAACACGCGTGAATGACATGTAAACAATCACCACAATATTCACACAAATTGTAAAAAAAAATAAGGAAAAATTATTTATTTCAAATTTTATGGGAATAACTCATATGTAGGGTAAAAATCACGTGCTCACAATATGCATTAGAATCAGATATTTTTAGCCATTTGCGATAGTTTAAGCGACCGTGCTAGAACCACGGGATTCGGGGGTGCCTAATACCTTCCCCCGGATCAACAGAATTCCTTACTTAGAATTTATGGTTCGCAGACTTCATTTGGAAAGTCGAAGTTTTTCTTGATTCAGGATTTAAATAAATCGGTGACTTGAGACACCTTAATTTATTCCAAGTGGGGACTCTGAAATAAATAAAATAATTCCGTTTCGGATATTGTCACTTAAATTGGAAAAACTCCCTTGCACGTTTTACCCTCCCCGGGTAGGTGCGCCAAAAGGAGGTGTGACAGCTCTGGCGACTCTGCTGGGGAAACAAACCCAGAACCACTGGTTCATGGTTTAAGAATTCGAGCTTTGAATAATTATTGTATTTGGCTTATTATTATCTGATTTTTATCATATGTCTATCTTAATGTGCTAAATGTTGCTTCTACCGCTTTGATATTTTGTGCATGGTATATAAATTGTGCCGATACCCACTTTCTCCTCTAAGTCTCTTTGGAATATAATATCGGGCATTTGCTGGACATAGCCCGTCTTTCTTAAGATAGCTGAGGTGCTTGGCACCCGGTGAAGGATTTTAGTCACACATGTTTAGGCGGGAAGTACTGTCAATTAAGCCGGAAAGCCATGCTACCGGTGCACTGACCCTCCTCGGCTCGAGTTGTCCACTCGAGTAAAGCCAGTCTAGATACTTTTTCCAACAGGATGTTAACCTAGAATAACAAAATCTCATGCCGGAATCCTAGCAGGAACGTCTATTTGCATCATGTGCATATTCGGCTTAGGAGGCTCAACACAGGGATTGGGTCTGTCTAGGATAGGTGTACCTGAAACAAAAGACCAACTTGATGCATCTTGTTTGTACATTTATTTGTTTCGGACCTGCATGTTGACCGGTTTATTAAAAAAGAGAGGAAGGAGTGATTTTGAAGAAAATGAAACTACTAGGGTATAGGGTCAAGGGTTTTAAAATACATGTTTCGAAAATTCCCAAATAACACCAAGACTCTCGTAATTGTTTTTTATGAAAAGAGAAAGATGGAAAGGAGTTTCTTTTTTTTTAAATGATATAGTTTGTATGGTTCGAACTACGCAAGTTTGATTCTAATCGGACGTGGGATACGTAGGCAATCCATATCGGGATCAACTAATACTGCTTTTTCAAAAAACAAATGTGTTAAAATTAGGAGAATTGTTAAAATGAGGAGAATTATCCTTAGTCAAGGGTTAGGAAATTTTGCGAAAACAGCCAAACGCCCCGAAGGGGGCGCCGAAGGACTGGTTTTGCAAAAACAATACCTAGTCGTCACACCGGTATCCTGTTACACATCCTTCAAATCTTCTTTAAGAGCTGAAAGGCCGTGTTGACGAGATTCGTTTTTTATAAATAAAAAATAAAATAATTTTTTTTTCTCAGGATTAGAAAATCTTAAGTTTTATTTTTATCTTTTCTAGGATCAGCATGGCTCCATCGCAAATAATCGGTCAGAAAAGGGCGAGAGATGAGATGCCTCCCATGTTTATGATTCAAGATAAAACCCCGGGCCGTCTCTATGATTGGTGGGCTAGTTTTTCTGCTTGGGAAAGAAATCAAGTCTACAAATACCTCAAGTTTCTTCCGGATATTATGAGAATTAAGCCGGACAAAGATCTGATCAGTGCTTTGGTGAGTTTCTGGGACTCCGCAAATAATGTTTTCAGATTCCAAGATTGCAAAATGACGCCCACTTTAGAAGAGTTAGGTGGACTCACAGGATTCAGGAAGGATCTTTACAAAAGGAAACCCGTCGCTCCTAGAAAAATGGGTGTAAATAATTTTCTGAAGAAATTAAGTCTCCGTCGAGTTCCAATGGGTTGCTTAAAAGAAGGATGGGTTCCATTGGAGTATCTTTACGACAGGTTTGGTGACAAGAAAGGATTCGAGAAATTCTCAAACACAGAATTTGTGAGCCAATTAAGTTATGACGCCTGGGGAGATTTGAGAATCTACGCCTTCATAATTGCTTTTTTGGGGACCATGGTTTTTCCCGAACGTGGTGAACGTATCAGAATTCGTTTATCAGCAGTGGTCTCATACTTGCAAAGTAGCGAAGAACACACTATTCTTCCTATGATCTTAGGAGACATTTTTCGGGCATTAACTCAGTGTCAAGAGGGCAAGGATTATTTCGAAGGTTGTAACATCTTGTTGAAAATGTGGTTCATAGAGCATCTCTATCATCACCCAATCGTGATAAACTTCAACGTGGATTAGCTGAACTACACTTGTTGTCATACAAGCAGGGCCACCCGTTGTAATCTTTCGAACGATTTAAGGGCCTGGCAGGATTTGCTCAACTCCTTGAAAGCAGACCAGCTCACTTGGAACTATTATTGGTTCCCTTCTGCTAAAGTCATACACATGTCGACGTATCGCCCATTCTACATACTAATGGGTTTCAGGGGTTTCCAACCATACGCCTCGCTACGCGTCATGCGCCAGTTAGGGAGAGAACAACAAAGACCCCCGACCAAGGATATGCGATCATTCATATGGGAATTCACAACGGAAGAACTCCCGAGATAATCCTATGCACAGAAGGTGTGGTTCGGTAATCGACTCTCTGATATCGATAAAATGGTAGCCGACCGGGAACGAGAAAAAGTAAGCCTCGCATACCTTGAGTGGTTCCACAACCAATCAATGCCCGAACAAAGAGCAGAAAGGTGGGTAAAATATGCCGTCGGTTGGGAAAAAGAAATAGAATCCAGAGTCAGGGAGGCTAGAGGTGAAACAGCGCAAGAGTTCCAATCTTGCATCAACACCTTGAAGGAAGACAAAGGGATTCTGGAAGCCGCCATGGACATACAGCAGACTGACTTCGATCAGGAAAGGGCTGACTGGGTGCGAGAAAGGCAAGCACTCCAAGCCCAAATCAGCGAGATGCAATCAACTCCAGAAAGATCGAGGAGGAGTCGGACTGATGAAATGCTCATAAACGACTTAGAAAAGAAAGCCTTTGAGCACCGAGAAGACTTGGAAAAAGCAGAAGCTGCTCTAATTGCAATTCAGACCAGATGGAGAAGAGCGGCCCACCAAAGAGCACTTCATTTGCAACGAATAGAGAGAGATTACGGGGAGATCATCACTAGCTTGAGGGAAGCAAATGCCACTCTTAAGGAGCGAGTTTTCAGACAAGCCCGGGACGCCAAAGCGGATAGGGACCGTTGCTATGACTTAATGGCGCGAATGGTAAGACAAGTAGATAGGCTCCTGGACCAAGTCACCAAAAACGCTCGAATATTGGTGACAAAAAATCAACATATAGAGCAGCTGCTTAGGGAAAAGGATAGGATTAGGGCTAGGATCGAAGAAATTGGGCACTACATAACTATGAGATGCCTAACATGTGAGAAAATGCCCCGGACTACCCTTTTCTCTTCAGTTATGGGATATATCCACCAAGTCATGGCAGAGTTGAGAAGTCTACAGAGGGATCTCACACCAAAATCCGCAACAAGGCCAAATAACGCCCCACGGACACAGAAGTTTAAAGCGTTGGAGCATGCTTAGTAGAGTCTGTATTTTCATTTAAGAGTCTGCTTATCCTTTTGAAGTTTTGTATTTCCCTTGTTGTCTTTTCATTTTTCGCAAGTGTTTCAACTTTGTAAGTGGAATTTTGTGATAATAAAAACCAAAAAATATGTTCCATCTTTATCTTACATTTTCGCATCCGAACTACGCCTGGTCTGATTCATGCGGGGACATGATACGTAGGCAGTCCATATAAGATTCGACCACCACTAAAAGAAAACAAAATGAATAAAAAAGAAAAATAACAAAAAAAGTTGAAAAAGAGGGGGCAGAGTAAAGGCAAAGCAAAATTCGGAAAGGTATAAGCCGGAATGACGCATTGCAACCAAATACATGTAGCAACACATTTAACTGTATAAGTGCATCACACCCCAATGTGAGATTACTTATCTGTTAGTTGTTTCAGACTAACCGTTTGTTTGCCGAAATTCAGGTTTTTAGAAAGGTGGTTGGTTTTTATGGTAGTCTGGCCTCCCATTCATACTTTACGAGGTCAAAAGAAGTGTGTCGCTGCCCGTCACTAAGTCAAGAGGAAGTATTCACAATTACTTCACAAGATCAAAGGGAAGTGTAGAGATGTCTTCGGAAATTCCTTTGTCAACGGTCCCCATCTCAGCAGAGAGTTCAGTCTCAGCCATTCCAACCTCCGAGTCAGCAACTGCTGAAGAGAATAGGATCTTACGTCGTCGCATGTTGGAAATGTTGGACGACTCGAACAATGGAAAAGAGCCTCCAAGTGTGATCCCTGGTTTCCCCGAGCTGTTCGCTAGGACAAGTGGGACTTCCAACGTCCCCATAAGCTATCCAAATACCTCATTCGGATATCCCACTATTTCAGCTCTCTCTGCTGGATCACCCTCCATTCCTTACCCCTGGATGTTAACAACAGATACAACTGCGAACATGTCCACCGCACCACCTTGTCTGATTGCAGCACAACCCAATATACACACGCCTAACTTTGATTCATCCTCATTCACATTCCAAGCACCATCCCTCTTACTGGAACCAACTCGGTTTGCCGCCAATGCTCACCATCAACAAACCATTTATGAGATTACTGCTGGGCAAAACCAGAATCCCAAATCTCTTGAACAAGATGAAATGGCAAGAAGAATAAGGAGCCTTGAGCAAAACTTGAACAATATGCAAGGCTTAAGCGGGCAAAAGAGCGTCTCCTATGCTGATCTATGTATGTTCCCTCACGTGCACCTGCCCGTAGGATTCAAAACACCGAAGTTTGAGAAATACGACGAACATGGCGATCCCATCGTTCATCTCAAATGGTACTGCAACCAGTTGCGCAGGGCTTGTGGTAAGGAAGAATTGTTAATGGCATACTTCGGGGAAAGCTTGATAGGCATAGCCTCGGAGTGGTATATGGATCAGGACATATCTCGTTGGCACATTTGGGACGATCTTGCCAAAGATTTTGTAAGGCAGTTTCAGTATAACATCGACATCGCACTAGACAGGATCTCTTTGTCAAACTTGAAAAAGAAACCCTCGGAAAGCTTCCGAGAATATGCAGTTAAATGGAACGAACAGGCATCCAGGGTAAAACCTCCAATGGATGAGGTCGAAATGGTCACAGTTTTCCTTTAAGCTCAGGAAGCCGACTACTCCAAAATATGATGTCCGCAATGGTAAACCATTTGCTGAAGCCATCAAGGTTGGCGAAATGGTTGAACATGGGTTGAAAACAGGTCGAATTTTGAACCAAGCCATCTATCAGAGCTACCTCCCAAGCCATTCAAGGTGGATCCGGAGGAGTAGAGAGGGGGAAAAAGAAAGAAGAAGCATCCATGGCGACGTCGAGTTCAAGGCAATACTATACCCCAAGGTCTCCTTTCCCGGAAAGATCCCCACAGCATTATTACCCTCCTCGGGAAATGTCCTATATTCCTCAACCGTATGCGGTCATGAATGCTCAACATTTTGCACGACCGCAGCAACATGCCAATAGAAACCAAGCTCCACCTCCCAGAAATAACCCTCCTTACCAAAACCACTACAATCCTCAACCTCCTCAAAATAACTTCCGTCCCCGGGAACCCCGCAGGAGACAAACCTTCACCCTCATCGGGGAACCATACATGGAGCTACTCCCTAAGCTTATTCAAATGGGTCTCCTACAACCCATACCCCCGAACATGCAAAATCCGAACTCACCAACATATCAACGAGGCATCAGATGTGCCTATCATTTAGGGGTGGAAGGGCACGACACCAACAACTGTTGGATATTGAAAAGAGCAGTCGAAGATCTAATAGAGCAAAAGAAGATAGTGGTAAGGGATGAGGAGGTCCCAAACGTGACTAACAATCCTTTGCCCGTTCACAATAATGGGCCATTGATTGGAATGATCTACGAAGACAAAGAATTTGATCCTTCTTTAAAGACCATAATCGCCATTGCCAATGCAGAGAGAAAGGCTACGACACCCCTGAGTAAAGAGAAAAAGGGGAAGAAGTTTGAGACTCCCAAGGATGAGTTTGAGAAGAAGTTTGAAACCAGAACAGAGACCCAGGTGCTCCCAAAAAATGAGATTCTCTATGTCCCCTCGAGGCCGTCTAGAGAAACCAAAAGGGCTTAAGGTGAAAAAGGAAATTCCAATGTACGTACCAAAAGGGACCTATGTGGTCAGAGGAGCAACTAGACCACCTTGTCTGAATGAACCGTTAGTCATCGGACGCGCACCGTAGAAACTGATAATGGACCTATCCACAGTGCCTTGAAATTATCAACAGACACTGATCACCTACAAAGGCAAAGAGGTCAAAGGAGAACCATCGGGAGCTACTTCTGTTGAGAAGTACTGGAACATACCGGAAGTAAACAATGCTACACGAAAGCGCTTCCCAATCAAGAAACTCGTGAGCGCTAAAGAAGCAAAATTCTTTTTCCAAAGGATGAAAATGACAGACTTTGAGGTGGTTGACCATTTGCGCAAGCACCCGGATCAAGTGTCCATGCTGTCTTTGCTCATGAGCTCACCCGAACATCAAAAGATCCTGCTAAGGATTTTGAATGAAGCACACGTGCCGGCTGACACTTCTATAGAGCAGCTAGAAAGAATGGCCAAACGATTCTTCACAGTCAACCAGATCTCGTTCAGCAAGAGCGACCTACCACCAGAAGGAGCAGCGTACAACAAAGCCCTACACCTAACCGTCAAGTGAGAAGGTTACTATACAAAAAGAGTCATGGTGGACGGAGGTTCGGGGGTAGATATATGCCCACTTTCCACTCTACACCGTATAGGAATTAGAGCCGAAAGAATTCGGCCCAACAATGTATGCGTGCGAGCATTCGATGGTGTAAAAAGGGACATGATCAGAGAGATCAATTTGACCCTGACTATTGGCCCGGTAGACTTCGAAGTAACTTTCCAAATTTTGTACATGGACACGTCTTACAATTTTCTTCTTGGAAGGCCATGGATTCACGCAGCCGGAGCTGTACCCTCCACCTTACACGAGTTGTTAAAGTATGATCATAAGGGCCAAGATATCGTGGTCCACGGAGAAGATGAACAATCCATCAACCGAGACCCATCAATCCCATGCCTCGAAGGAGGAGAAGGAAGCGAACACATAGTCTACCAGGCCTTTGAAGTAGTGGTTGCCGATCAACATGAGGAATGAGACCCTTGTCCCCAACCCTTCCTTTCTAATGCGTCGATCATGGTGGCCAAAGAAATGATTCGACGAGGTTTCAAACCAGGAAAAGGGACTCGGGAAGTCACTGCAGAGAATAACAGAACCCATCACTCTACCCTCCACTAAGAAACTCTTCGGGATAGGATTCCACCCTACCTCAGAAGACGAAACATGGTCCGAGGAAAGAAAGAAAGAAGGTTGGTTTCTGCCGCAACCATTGCCACATCTATACAAGACCTTTGCCCGACCCAAATATGTTGAAGAAGACGATGAGGTGTTCACGACAGAGGAAATTGAAGATATTTGTGGAGCTATGGGGAAAATGCTCTACAATGTCAATATGGTTCAGTTGGGAGAAGGTACTAGCACTGCTGAAGTGCTGTATGTGGGACCAGAGGCTAAATTGCAAAATTGGAAGGCTACGCCGTTCCCAGTCAGGCGGGAGTTCGGGTAGACTTGTCCTGTCACTTTTCTGCATCACGAGTTATTTTAGGGTGTAACTCGGATGTTTTTCTTTGTTTTCTTGTCTTTAATTTCCCAAATGTAACCCTTTTATCTTCCCAAATTCCAAGAAATGAAATCAATATTTCATCGTTATTTTTGTATTCTTTCTAATTCCTGTTATTTTCTCTTTTTATTCTATCTTTTCAGTCATAATAATGCGGCTTTAAATAACATGACATACTTGCGGACTTCACGCTCAGATCTGAACACTCCGCCTAATTTGGAAATAATAAACCAAGAACCGGAATACGATGATGAAGAGGCTTTTAGGAAAATAAATCGAGAATTGGAATACTTTGAGAATAAACCTAAGCCAAATTTGAATGACGCTGAGCCGGTTAACTTGGGAACCCCGGAAGAGATCCGAGAGACCAAGATAAGCATCCATACAGATGAGAAAACTCGAGATGCAATAATCAAGCTCTTATTTGAGTTTAAAGATGTGTTTGCTTGGTCTTACGATGACATGCCAGGATTAGGGGTCGATCTAGTGGTGCATAAATTATGAATCTACCCCTGACTGTTCCCCAGTGCAACAAAAGCAGAGGAAATTCAAGACTGACATCAGTGACAAGATCAAAGAAGAGATCACCAAGCAGTTAAAAATGGGGGTAATTCGAGTGGTACTGTATACCACATGGTTGGCCAATGTTGTTCCTGTGCCAAAGAACGATGGGAAAACTCAAGTGTGTGTGGACTACCGAGATTTGAATAAAGCAAGTCCCAAAGACAACTTCCCTTTACCAAACATCCACATCCTCGTTGACAACTATGCAAAGCATGAGATACAATCATTTGTGGATTGTTATGCGGGATATCATCAAGTGTTGATGGATGAAGAGGACGCCGAGAAGACTGCTTTCACCACACCTTGGGGCACTTACTGCACCGAGTCATGCCATTCGGTTTGAAAAACGCTGGAGCAACATACATGAGAGCCATGACTGCCATCTTCCACGACATGATGCATCAAGAAATAGAGGTGTACGTGGACGATGTGATCGTCAAGTCCAGAACTCAGGGCGATCACGTCCGAGACTTGAGGAAATTCTTCTAAAGGTTTCGAAAGTACGATTTGAAGCCGAATCCGGCCAAATGCGCCTTCGGAGTCCCATCTGATAAACAAAACAACAGAGTAGTAAGGGGAGTGTCGGGTCATGCGAACGCCAGGCAGCTACCTCGATGATCCCAAATGGAGCTCTAGACCAGCACCAAGCTCAGCTAAGCTTCCAAGTACCTGAATCTGCACACATGGTGCAGGGAGTCGAGTGAGTACTTCCAACTCAGCGGTAATAAAAGTAAATAATGCCGAGGAAAAGAAAACCACACAAAGCACTATCTTATGATATAAAAATGCAGAATCGCACATTTTAAACAACAGTGAACTTCATGAAAATCTTTTATAACAGGTCTAGATCGGTTTAAAACCTCTTTTTAAAACAACTCCTTTTCTTTCATTATTAACAGTTCTATACCTGGGTACAACATCAAATAGTGCAAGTCTGCACTCAAGTCAGCCCCTTAGGCTCATCACTCCTTTAACAATTTTTATCAGGGTATCTAATCAACAAGGCAAATACTACATGTATGCTAGTAATGTATGAGTGCTAAATGTCATGCCACGTATTACATACAGAAACCAGTACATGAATGCAATGCAATGCACATGACCACTGCGGCGTATAGTCCGATCCATCTAGGCTCCCGTCGCTCACTGTGGGGGTTCAGACTCCGAAGAGGCTCCTACAGCCCAAGCGCAATATCAATATCACTCCAGCTGCGACGTACAACCCGATCCATGCATAGTCATGAATGCATATAAGCCCCTTGGGCAACAATATCATAACAACTCACACCTAAAATGTCATCAAAGCCTTGTTTAAGTTTTCAAATCTTATAAAAATGTTGAGTAGCAAAATACCATTTTAAAACCTTAGACTGAGATGAAAATATGCACAGTATTACCAAAACAGTGATACCAATCCCTGAAGGATTCAAATATTCGGCACGAAGCCCAAAACATGATAATCGGTCTAGTTCATGATAATTAATATCTTTATTAGGGTGTCAATTCAATTTGAAGCAATTAGGTAGTATTTTTATTTAGCGGGACGGACCAAGTCACAATCCTCAACGGTGCTCTACCCCACGCCCGTTATCCGGCGTGCAAGTCACCTCAATACAACACTAGAATGTGCAAGTCCGGGGTTTAGAAACCCTCAGGACATCATTTACAAGTATTACCCACCTCGAACTGACAAAAACTCTAGCCCGCGACGCCTTTGCTCCTCAAACTGGCCCCGTCGTGCGTCGAATCTGACCAAAAATCATACAATCATCGATGAAGCTTGATTTTTAAAAGACGGGGTTTTAGCCATACATATCTAAAATTTGCCCCTTAATAATACTACAATGATCCAATACAGTTATGTAACTTCAATCTACAATACAACATTTAATAGGGCCAATATTAGTCATAAATCCCATAACTTGTGCCATTTAGGCCTATTGTCAAACATCTTGTAGGCAAAAGTATTTACACCTCTTAACTATAGCATTGGTTCCTCCAACTATCACCATTAACCAACAATTCATCTCACTATTATTCTTTAGAAATTTATACTCCTAACATCACGTGTGTGATCAACCATTCACACCTAAACCAACAAATTCCAACAAATATACACATTTAAATCCCTATCATATTCATGTATTTAAATTGGGAATTTATGGCTTCCAACCACCATACTATAAGTTGTAATACTTGATTCATACTCATATTCTCATAATAACACCATATGTGTAAGTCTAAGGTGTAGGATTACCTCTTGTAGACCGAATCTTAAAAGACAACTTTGGGGTGTTCTTGAGATTTTGAAGAAATCCTATGAAATCAAACCAAAATCATGTTGTAACTAGTGATTGAGAAGAGAAATCACCATGAAAACACACTTAAAAGCTTACATTAGGAGTGCAATTGAGTGCCTTGGTCGAATTGGGAGTGTTGGGGAAACCCTAGGCTTGAGAAATGACTCAAGTTCTGTCATTTCCCGTCCTTAGGTATATTTAGGGGCCTGCTACTAGTGCGCCAGCGCTAATGGCCGCGCTAGTGAGGCAGAATATAACTCAATTAGAGCGGGCTACTAGTGCTCCCACGCTAAGGCCGAGCTACTGACACATGCCTAGTAAAATGGTCATAACTTTCTATATACACCTCCAAATGACGGACGGTTTATTACGTTAGAAGTTGTGGGTCACACAACTCCTTATATAACGGGAGATATAATCGTTTAAAGTGAGGTATTGTGCGCACTCATTTACAATTTCGTCAATTATGAAATTTTCCAACTTTAAAAGTTCCCGTTAACCATCCGAAATCACCCCGAGGCCCCCAGAACCTCAACCAAAATGCCAATACCTCCTAAAATATCATACAAATTTATTTCAATCATCAAAATGCATCAAACAACGCCAAGACCATCAAATTATATCGAATTCAAGCCTAAGTTCTTCTAAAACTTCCAAAACACGCATTTGATCAAAAACCTAACCAAACCACGTCCGAACGACCTGAAATTTTGTACACATATCCTAAATCACATAACGAAGCTACTGCAACTCTCGAAATTCCATTCCGACTCCCGGATCAAAATACCTATCAACCGGAAACCGCCAAAATAGACTAACTTCGCCAAAATAGACTAACTTCTTCACCGGACCTCCAAAATTACTTTCGATTGCTCTCCTAAGCCTTAATTAATCCCCCAAAACTAACCGAATCATCGGAATTTAATTCCGGGCCCTCTAACTCATATGTCAATATCCGGTTAACTTTTCCAACTTAAGCCTTCTTAAAAGAGGCTAATTGTCTCATTTCTTAATAAAATTACTCCAATTAAATTCTAACGCACCCAATACCGATAATAAAACATAAAGCAATACAATAAGGGGAAAACGGGCCGGTAATACCTGAGACGACGGGTCGGGTCGTCACAACATTTGAATCAGAAATTAAAACATAGAATTTGAAAATCAAGGTACATGACTTTGTATACAGAAGAACAACAACAATGTGAAGGACATTGTGTCCTTTAGTTTTTTAATTCAATTTGCAAAATGAGACTAGTAGAATCAAAGTTAAGGACATTGTATTCTTAAATTTTGAACTCAATTTTCAAAATGAAGACACTTTGTCCTGAATATAGAATTATCATAAGAGGCGATGTCCTTAACTTTTTAAATCCAGAAATTCAAAAAAAAAAAAATAAAAAAAAATCAATCAATACAGATCTAAAAAAGTATAACTATTGGGATATAAAAATCGATAGAAACACATGAAAGTACAACTTACTATTTATCTATGTCATTTTTTTGGATTAGAGTGCTGAATTTTTGAAATTAGAAGAAAAATGGAGGTTCTGCAGTTTGATCGTCGCTGCTGCTGCTGCTTTCGCTTCTGTTGTTTTGTGTAGGTATAACTTATACCAGAAAGATATTTTTCGTCTAGTCAAGTATAAATTTATTAAAGGAGTGGCTAAAATCTAAATACATTGAAAACAGTGGCTTTAAAATAAAAGCCACTGCTTTTAGTGGCTATTTGTGTCGTTAGCCCGTAAAAATCCCTAGAACTGGACTACATAGCAGAATTTTATGGGCCGAAAGCCAAGGCTATCCAGTTACAGATTGGGCCGGGCCGTCCTAGGAAAAACGGAATAGCAAAATAAAACTAATATTGAGAGTGAATTTGAACCCACGCCTGTTGGACCGGAGCTTAATTTGGCACCTTAGACCAACTCGGCCATCTCAACTTGTTGCTAAAATCTTCATTAAAAACCAATAAATATGACTATTGACCATATTGTATATGTTAGTGGGGCTAGAATTATTACGATTTGATCTAATATATTTTTACATTTAAATCACGATGAATATGGCATATCCTTAGTTGATATTTATATCTAGTACCGATTAATATCATATACAATCAAAACTTTGTATAATAGTATTATTTGTTTCGATATTTTTTAGCTATCGTGAAGTGCAATTATATAAAATATATATTATAGTATAACATGAAAAATTGGTTCCAATTAAAACTTGACCATTACAATGAAGTGTATTCATGTATCTTTCTTTCACGTAAACAAAAGCGTTCATTTTAGATTCAGTCTTAATCGAGAATTAATCCTAAAATTATCTAGGAAATGTTAGTTTACAATTACCAAATTTAATACATGTATGTTTTTTTTTCCCATAAAAAATACATGAATGTTGGCACCAACCATCAATAGAGGCACTAACACGAGCAACAACTATTTTAAGCTTATCCACAAGCACCAAAAGATTGATAACAATACACTTCATCAAAAGTGGGTAGCAGTCTTCTTTTGGTGTGAACTCATCCTCCTTTGTGTCATAATAATACATTAAATCTTGGTATACCCCTAATTGTTCCATTATTGACCACTCAACTATGTAATAATAATACATTAGCCAAAAATCTCCATTTTGGAGTCACCGTCATTTTCTTCTCTATAAAGCTAAACACTTAGTTAGGCTAATTAGCACTGAATGTTTTCTCAGACCAAAGAAGAAATTGTCTCTCATTGTTTAAAAGAGTAGCTCGGTGTACAAAGTATTGAGTATTCATGCGGGAATCGGAGAAGAACCGCACTTTTAGTGGTGTAATATATATAGCCTACTTTAATATAATTATTAGCGATTATTTCCATGGTTCGAACTCGTAATCTCCTCTCTTACTCTCATTATTTATTATCAGAAAGCCACTTTGTTTTCTTTCAAAACGAGATTTCCTTTAACAACTTCAAATGAGAAACTACTTTTTGTATAAACAATTCAAGATAGTCTAACATGTTTCCCATTTGGACCATAATATTTAATGTAGTCTTACCAGTTGAGCTATGAAGTCATACATGTAATGATGTAGTCATCAACATCAGTTGTATAACTAGAAGAAGCATGTTGAACTTACAAACTTTCTTGAAATAGCTAGTTAACAAAATTTTAAAATTGCGTGATACTGATACATAGATGACCTCATTGTTAGATAAGATTGCATCAACGGTCTTCCTTTCTAATTTCAAGGATAATACAGGACCAGCATCAAAATATTTGACCTATAATTAACTAGATGCCATTTTATTATTTATAAGTTACATCGGACCAGAATATAAATTCTTAGATTATTCATCAATCCTAATACAATTAAACGTTTCTATAACTGTGATCACAATAAAAAATTCACTAGTCTTAACAGTACCTAACTCAATCCGTTAGGTCAACTAATTAATAGTTAACACAGTTGTGATAAAATAAAGGTGATCAACAAATAATATATTTGGATTCCATACAATATCCCAAGGACTAGTAGTACAGATTATGAGCTGCTAAGACTGAATTATTATAAAAACTGATATGAAACGAATACAACTTCTGTTGAAATGTACATAATAGAATTCAACTCTAAATCTATCCGGGGACAAGTGGTAGCCACACCCAGAAGGCACGAACATCCTTAGAGTCGGCTCCCGTCATCCACCGTAGCTCCGCTGCAAGGCCTGCATGCAAGGTGCAGAAGTGTAATATGAGTACAACTGACCTCGTGTACTCAATAAGTATCTTGACTAGCCTCGATGAAGTAATGACATGGCTTTTTAGTTAAAGATACTCATTGTTATAACATGTGCAATAGAATATCAATAGATCAATACTAGAAAAAAACAAAAATGTGTACAAGAAACAAATATGCGAAGAGTAAATGATTACTAGAAGAAATCACAATTAATATTACTCAATATCATAACCAATCATCTTGTTAGAGAGATAACAACAAACCACGGTAGTAAATCTATAACTTTTATAGTATATGGAATGTACTCAAGATGTCAAATCAAATGGCACCGCAATATTCTTTGTGCATTTATCTCATTCTCACCGATTATACGTATAACAGTACCAATAGGATGAAAGAAATGCCAATAACAGTAATAACAAAGTGGGAAATACATAAGTAGCAGTATTGAATAAGGCAGTACATATGGAAAATGACAACATACTAGGTAAAAGGCATAGAAGTAATGACCGCAATTAGGAAAGAAGAAAATAAATTTCACTAACTTACATGGTAGAAGGCCTAGATGGAGAGATAAAAAACAACAGGGAAAGCATGATCTTCACGAGCTATCAAATAGAAGGACCCGATTGATAGTTTTGAGCATTTTCACTTTACTCGAAAATTTGGGGCACGAGTATCTATGTATGATGTATTATGACTTGTGTGAATCGTCAGTTTTGATTTTTAGGTTATTCAGAATTGATTTGGAAGAATGATTCTCATCTAGGAAGCTTAAAATTGGAATAGTTGACCAAGTTTGACTTTTTAGTATTTAACCTCGGATTGGAGTTTTGATGGTTCCATTAGCTCCGTTGCGTGATTTTAGACATAGAAGCATGTCCGGATTGTGATTCGGTGGTCGTAATTGAATTTAGGTTGAAATAACGAAAGTTTGATTTTTGGAAAGTTTGAGAAGGAGTGAACTTTTTTATATTGGATTCAAATTGTGGTTCCAAAAATTGAAAAAGCTCGTTATATCATTTGGGACTTGTGTGCAAATTGTTGAGGAGCTGCTGGTTTTTTGTTTCGGCACGAGTTATGGAAGTTAAAAAGTTCAATGTTCATTAAGTTCAATTTAGGGTGCGATTTATTGTTTCGATGTTGTTATGCATGATTTGAGGTATCGAGTAGGTCCATATTATGTTATTGGACTTGTTGGTACATTTGGACAGGGACTCGAGTGTCTCGGGTGAGTTTCGGATGAGCTCCGGATCATTTTCATTCCTTGTTATATTGTTGAGGAGCTGCTGGTTCTAGTATGATCGCACCTGCTGCTGGTTCTGCGTAGGTGCTATGGTTGTAGAAGCAACAAAGCAGTCACAGAAGCAAGGGGAGAGATGGATAGGGATGCTTCGCAAAAGCGATTCTTAAGGCGCATAAGCGCAATTGCAGATGCGACCATGGCCATAGCAAAAGCGGCCTACCTTGCAAACGCGAGCCTTTTCCCGCAAAAGCTAAGGTTGCAGATGCGACCTCTTGTCCGCAAATGTGGAATCTGCTGGGTAGAAGCTACAAAATCGAGGTTTTGGTTCGATTATCATATTTTGAGATATGGGACTTGGATTGAGGTGATTTTTGGAGTAATTTTTATCACAAGGATTTGGGTAAGTGTTCTACACTTGATTTTGATTTTATTTCATGAATCTATCTTCATTTTTATTGTTATTATTGTTATTGTTGTTATATCTTCAATTTTGGCAATTGGTTGATAAATATTAAGGAGAAATTGGGGGTTTTAGCTTAAATTTTCATTATGTGAATTTTTGAGTTTTGAACATCGATTCGGAGTCGGATATGAGTGGACTAATATGGTTGGATTCGTAGTTGAATGAGTTATCGAATTTTATGAGTTCTGCAAGGTTTCGAGGCGTGGGCCCGAATTGAACTTTTTTTTGGCGATTTTGGGATTTTGATTAATAAATATCTTATTTATTGATGAAAGAATTTTTTTGAAAAATCTCACTCATATTTTTGACGATTTTGGTAAAGGATTTGAATTTTTACTTAAATACTTGAAAAGCGGAACTATCTTTTGTGAAACTATGAATAAACTAAGCATTCTATCTTTGGGTTACTTCTTTTATTACTTGCTTTACGTTGTTATGAACTGTTGTTGGCTATTTGTGTTGGACCCGACCTTTATTCCAGCTCGTCACTACTTTTAACCTATGGTTAGGTTTGTTACTTATTGAGTACATGGGGTCGGTTTTACTCCCACTACAAATATGTACCTTGCGTATAGATGTTGGTTGTTGATGTTGTTGTGATCGACGAGAGTTATAATTGAAGACGTACCTGCGTTCCGGTTGTAGCTGCCTCTTGTTCACGGTAGCCTTAGAATATAAAAGTCTATTTATATACTTTTCGAACAGATGATGTTTTTATTTCGCACCAGCTTTGTACATTCTAATCGTAGAAGCTCATGATTTGTACTACCAGTTCTAGGGAAATGTATAGAGTTTAAATATTTCTTTTACTTAATTGTCTTATTATACTTCATTGGAAAGTTTTTAATTGGCTTACCTAACGATTTGGGTTAGGTGCCATCACGACTACTTGATTTTTGGGTCGTGACAGATGTAGATATAACAACAAGAAGGAGAGCATGATATTTGCAAGTCAAACAGATAGAAGGCATGGATAAACACAACAAAAATTGAGATAAAGGACAAAGACAGAATAACAACGACAATTCACAAAGAAAATATAGGTGCAACAGTAACAACTCAAGGTGAAGGCATGAATATATACACAAGGAAGAGACATCACAACATAATGTATGTCCCTCGTCCTCGCCTGCACAGGGCCACTCTTCGTGTCATAAACACGTGATAATATAGAAATATGATAATGTAACTGAAATGGCACGACATCACCCTTCATACTTTTACTCTCATCCTCACATGACAATATAAATGAGATCATGATAATGTAAATGAAATGGCACGACATTACCTTTCGTGCTTTTACTCTCATCCTCACATGATGTAAATAAAACGGCACAACATTACCATTCTTGCTTTTACTCTCTTCCTCATATGATAATCTATATGCGATGACACGACATCACCCTTCGTGTTTTACACTCTTCCTCACCAAGCACATGTATATCAATGACAACCAAGATAGAAGCATGAACAACATCAAGCAGAGTAATTTAAGCAAATATTTCAAATGAATATCAATCACGCTTTTCAAGCCAATAACAATTCCATAAACCTAAAGAACCTTATTATTCAAGTATTTCAACAAGTCTCAAAGATGATCTTTAACTCAAGTATAGAATTCAATATCTCAAGAATAATGATCATAGCGATGCATTCGTAATTAAGTATAATAACATTCGAATTTAGCACATCGATAATTTTACAAAAGTTCGTAAACTTTTAATCAAATTATAATAATCTAAATCATGATTTCTAGCATTTAATTTCATATTCATAGTAACCTAGAATTCAAGGAAGACATGAAACAAGAAGATCACATAATTCTACAAGGCACAATTAACCGTATAATCTACCTCGAGCATGATTAACCCTGGCACATGCATATACACTCATCAACTCATATATGTTTCACCCCTGCATGTAGCAAACAATATCAATTAGTAAGAACAATTTTCCCAACAAATTTGAGCAAGATACTTACTTTAAACATGCCAAATCGATACACTAGCAGAGCCATCCCGCTCAAATCATCCTCCGAATGGCTCGAAATTAGCCAAAAGTAATTCACAATCATCAAATAATGCCATAGGAAGCAAACCCAATCGATAAAGGACGAGTCTTTACACATTTACTCAAAGTCAACCAAGAAGTCAAACCTAGACCCGCACCTCGGAACCCGACAAAACTCACAAAGTCTGATAACCCATTTACTTACAAGTCCAAACATACTAATTTTATTCAAATCCGAGTTTAAATTGATGTTCAAAACCTAGAAATTTACTTTAGAAAAGTTTAGACAAAACTCCCCAATTTCTCATTTGAATCATCAATCAAACACCAAAAATGAAGATGGAATCGGTGAATATAATCAAAATTGAGTAGAAAATACTTATCCCAATTTATGTGGTTAAAATCGCCTCCAAAATCGCCCAAATTCGAGATCCATAGCTCAAAAACTATTAGAATATCTCAAATCTTCGAAATAGAGTACTTTATAATACTAGGCCAGGAATACCCTTAGCGATCGCGATAACAGCCTCACGTTCACGAATCACAAACTCACACTGCAAGACTTTATTTACGTGTTCGAGTCAAAACCATCGCGAATGCAATGAAGCACACTGTCAGACCTCCAAAAGTGCATACAAACCAACGTGAACGCGATGAATAAGCCATCAAGGCTGACCAGCCCCACTCAACACTACACAAACGGGTAGTCATGGTAACGCGAAGATTTAAAATCTCAACCAATGCGAACACGATCTCTGAAATGCGAACGAGAAGAACAAACATCAAACAACCCCCATTGCACTATGTGATTGCAACTTAACCTTCACGGTCGGAAAGAAGACCAGAACCAGAAAAAACTAGCAGAACTAACATGGCCCAAAATGGTCAGAAACCCGTCTGTAACACACCCGAACCCCTTGGTACCCTATCCGAATATACCAAAAAGTATCATTACACGACACGAGCCTACTCGAGCCTCAAATCACACTTAACAGTATCAATATTATGAATCGCACCTCAAATCAAACTTAATAAACTTTTGAACTTTTAACTTCCATAACTCGTGTAAAACCATATAAAATCAACTCGGAATGACTTTAAATTTTGCACACAAGTCCCATTGCTTCCAAATAAATTAATCCATCCGAAGTCCCTTCCTTCAGTGATCTCACGAATATATTCCAACTACTGAAACCAAGATACAAATATGATATCATCAAAATCAACTTCTCGTCAAACTTATGAACATTCCAAAAGTCCAAATACCCAAATTTTGCCAAATAATGTTGGAACCTTCAAAAAATAGCCAAATGAAAATCTATGCATATGCCCAAGTCCAAAAATCATCATCCAGACCTAATGAAATCATTAAAACTTTGATCCCGGGTCAAATATACAAAAGACAAACTTAGTCAACTCTTCCAACATAAAGCTTCTAACATGAGAATCCTTCTTCCGACTCAATGTCGAATCACATAAAAATCAAAACTGATGATTCACAAAAGTCATAATACATCCTATGAAGTTATTCAAGACTTCAAACAGTTAGACAGAATTCAAATGATCAGAATGATCGGTCAGATCGTTATATATTTTTGGCTGCTTAGTAAAATGATGTTATAGAAAATATATAATATAAGATAATATGAAAATTTGATTCCAGAAAACCTTTACCGTTATAGTAAAATATTATTACAAAGAAAAGTTATTATAGAGATTTTTGACTGTAATTATAAATATTAATTAATTTATAAACTATTCTTTCCCTGGCATGTAATTAGTTATCTCTTTAAATTAAATGAAGCTACACCTAACCATAAATTTTCTGTCGGTCGCTCTCTATCAAGTATTCGTCTAACTCCCTCTCCTTGATCTCTTCTTTTTGTTTTAGCCGGGGCTGGCCTTTTAGCCATCCCTTCAATCAAATAGAGCTTCCTATCATACGTTTGTCTTTCTTTTTTCCCCACAATAGCGATATTTTTTTGCTAATTGTTAGAAACTTAATTCAAAATTGTAGTAGAAAACCAAAATTATTTAGAATTTCGATTTAAGTTATTTAATTAATGTCTAAATAGAATTTATAGCCATTTTTTTATATAGGAATTTCTAGTCAAATAAGCTTAGCACTATTATGAACAGGTCTTCTACTAGTTATTTTATGTGTTAAAAAGAGTGAAGGAGAAATATAGAATTGTAAAGATCTTTTAGAGATATATAATAAATAGTTTTTTCTTTATATTAGTATCAAAGCTTCTATGATTTGCGAGGGAATCAATAGCTTTTGTTGCTGGCGGATAGCACTAGCTAAGTGTGCTGCTTGTCTGGCCATTGCGTATGTTGGCAAATGTCAGAAAATGATATATGCATGAAAAAACATGTTGAGAAGGATGAAAAAAATTACAAAAAATCTGCATACGAGGAAGAAACACTTCTAAAAAAAATTGAGAGAAACAATTAAAAATAATAATGAAGTATTAGTGACAAAGTGTATCAACAGGCATTGGAGACAAGTATTTCAAAAAAACTGGGTGTTGTCGTGTTGGTGGCTACGTACATCAACAAAAGTTAAAGATATGTGCTTCAATAAAATTGAGTGTTGGCGATAAAGTGCATCAATGGAGGATGGAGTCAAGAACTTCAACAAAAATGATAGTTGAAGAGGAGTGCTCCAACAGAACAACAATAAGATGTAAATAACTTTAAATTACGAAAAATATTAAAAAAACTAATTCAAAGTTGCAGTATGAAACTAAAGTTATTTAAGATTTGTTATTTGCAAGTTATTTAATTCAGATAGTCATATTTATATAGCAATAAGTTTCTCATTCATGTATAGCTCGAAAATTTAATAAATTAATTTTTCCTTCATTCATCAATCTAGATAACGTCAAACTTCTATACAACAGCGTCGCTTCTTCTAATATTTTTAATTGTTATAACAAAACTTTATTATAGACATATAATATAAGACAACATAAAAAATCGATTTCAAAAAACCTTGGTCATTATAGTCACTGTTGGCGTTACTGTGTTAAACCAAAAATCAGAAAAAACTGTTAGGAGAATTAAAGAAATCTGAAAAATAGTAGAAAATCAGAAAGATTTCGAGTTCACAAGTTTCTTGTGTGTCCTTAAGGAATATTAACCCCCTCACACGTTGCCAAGATAATGGATTAAATCCTCCTAGGATAAAACGGAATAAACCTTTCTGTAACGGTGGCAATACAAACTGCAGGATACCAACGAACTCAAAGAACGGACTAAAATCACACTTACAAATTTGAGAGATAGAGAGACTGCGAGTTAGGATGCAGTATATTCAGAAAGAAAAAAGTTCTGGAGTGTTTTTTGTGTGTAGGAAAAAGGAGCCATGCCTTAGAATTTATAGGCAATTATCAAAGAGATGTTTGGAAAATGTGCCTTTTTAGAAAAATACGCTGCTTGCCGCGGTTTTACCACGGTCGCGGCAAAACCGCAGTCAGAGAGGTTGTGAACCTGCCTGCCGCGGTTCTACTGCGGTCGCGGTAGAACTACGACCAGAGAGGCCCTTTGAGCCTTCAGTAGGGTTCTGGTGTATTTTCAGCAGTGATTTGACATTTAATTAATTATTAAATAATTAAATAAATTTTTTCCAAAAATAATCTTATCGATCATTTGATAAATCCAAATCCAAAGCCAAAGCCAAAGCCGAAGCTGAGCCGAGCTAGCGAGCGACGACGGCGCGAAGGTTCATTCTCTTCAACTCCTTTTAAGAGCTTTAAGAAGTGATTCTATATATAAGCACACAAATATGGATGTCCCTCACCAATGAGGGACAAAGTGCAAGGCAAAAGTTCACTTCTTCAACTTTTTATTTTTCCTCCATTTTATTTCCCTCCATATCCAATTCACACTTCTTCTACTTTAAAGCCCAATGGTTTAAAGTCCAACAATCCCCCACATGAATGGGAATGGCTGTATCATGAAAGATCATAGATGAAAGCTATTTGATTTTGCAAGTAAGGATTAATTGCATCTGTGTCACGCCCCAAAATCGAGGGACATGACCGGCGCCTGACCGGGTAGCCCCAGTCAAGCGGACCTGGGTGCCTTTCATTCCCACGCGTTACCCCTGTGTTGATTGTTTCTCATTAACCAAATATCTTACTAACCATAAATGATTTCACAACAAACAAACAAAACCTTACGAGTGATTCATTGACAAGTTTGCAGTTTTTACAACGCCCGACATAACATAATATATACATAAGACGGGAATCCCACAATTTACATGTCTACGGAGCCTCTAGGATACAAAAAGGGGAATACAATCCTTGCCGTAACAAGGCTCCGGCTATACCTTACAAAACCAAAATGAAATCTAAACAAAAGTGGCATGAACCACACGGGGCCCCAAGGAAGAAAGGGGCTCACCAAAACGGGCAGTGGAAGGAGAAGGATACTACTGCCGATGAGCTGAAATGCCTGCTACTGATCCACCTACAATCATAACACGAATGTAGCGTCCCCGGCAAAAGAGACGCCAGTACACTTGAATTGTACTGGTATGTATGGACAAACTTTGTCCCAAGTAAATTCAAGCCATTAAACAAGAATCACGATGACAAGACAGCCAATAGATTACATCAAGGAATCAATTAAGCTAACTAACATTGTTTCCCACCTTTTACTCATTTCAGATAAGCCTCAATACAAGCACGTTTAAGGTCAACAAATAGAACAACAACCAATCAACTACATAAATTGCACGTATTCAAACATAGGGGCAATCAGTGCCCTACAGGTTGCAAACTCTCCTGCTGTCCCCTTTCACAATTTCATATCAATGATTTTGTATCAATTTCATTTGCGATTTCGATCGCTTTCCATCCTTATTACCTCGTCCACCCTTATTACCTCGGCCACCCTTATCTCCCCAACCCACACCTTATTTCTTCATGTTGCGGCACGCAACCCGATCCCACCGTACAGTTTTCAAACACAACAATCACAAACAGCAGATAAGGTACTACACACAATTACAACAAATTCAAATAAGCAACTTACACATTGGTTCATGTTCTCAATTACTTCTCAAGCCAATATCACAACCAAGTTACAGTGTTCCAAAATCGAGGATGTTCATACTGTTATGTTCAATAACTTACCCCTCCTCAAGTGTTTCGTTTCTTTTCCACAAGGTACCATATATGCCATTATAGCCATTATTCACAATTCTTTTACCAAATTCAACTCTCATTGTCTTTCGGCTCATATCTCATATTACATCACTCATAGTTCAACAACAACTTTGAATATCCAACAATAACATCAAGAATTTCACACAATTTGTCAATTTAACATGAACCAAACAAATTTCACGCACATAGGCGATTTCACAAGAATCAAAATTAGCCATACATACCTGGTGACGAGTTTTCTTCCTTTAACCTTCTATTTTATGCTTATCCATGATATCCTACTCTTGCCGACCTTGTTCTTGAAGACTCTTACTTCTACTCACTTCTTTTTACTAGAAATCAAGTTCAATAATCATGTATGAGTGTAAAAATTCTATTTTCAAAAGCTATTATATGCAAACCTCTCTTTACCCAATTTAAAACTGAAAATCAAAGAAAATAGCTAGGGTTTTTACCTTGAAATGATTTGGGGAAGTTGAATCCTTGCCCTAGGATCCTTTGAACTAAGTGGTTGGAACAATCTTTGAAGATGGAAGACTTCTCTCTCTAAAACCCCTCTCTTCTCTCTCTAATTTTGGTAAGATGATATGAGAAAATGAAGGTGAAAGGTGTTATATTGAAGAAGAGGTCGGGTCAAAATTTTACAAAAATCTGGGCCGGGTCAATTCTGCGGTCGCATCTGCCATCGCAGAATCAACATGCGGTCCGCATAGTGACCGCAAAATGGCCTCAAAATTTACACAAGTTCTGTTACGGAATGCGACCAAAATGCGGTCCGCATTCTTGATCTGCGGTCGCAAAGTGCACCGCAGATTCATTATGCGATCGCATATCGACCGCATTTTCAACATGATTTTGGGAAACCTTCTGGTAAGCTCTGCGGCAAGAATGCGGTCCGCATAGCAGATTTGCGGTCGCATTCTTGACCGCAAAATTGACACTTTTCGGAAAAATTAATTCTCTACATTTTTGAAACTTAAATCACTACCAAGGGTCCGAACCGCGGCTCGCAAGCTCACCGCGAAGAATTCTACGCATTCCTAACACATTATTCAGACCATGACACTATAGCTACTAGGTTTTATGCACAAAATTTTTACGGGGCCTTACATCCTGGATAAGTAGGTTTCCCTTCGAACTTTCCGTAGTGAACATATGTTGGATATACTCGGTCAATCGGTAGATTTGATATCTTTGAACCGTCGAACTTTAGTGTATACCTATACAACCGTATGTCACACAATCAACCCTTAACCTTCTTTTGGTTCTCATTGTTGGGTTCGTTTTAGCCATGAACACCGCTTGGTTTCATAAGTGCGTAGAGAATTGGCCTTAGAGAATTCTCATTGAAGCGGTTTTCACTTCACACTTACATAGGTGATTCCTAAATGTGTAATCATTTAGATTGACACTATTTGAGAAATACCTCATCAAACTTAGGTAATCATTAAAGAACGTGTAAAGTTCTATCCTTGTTACTGAATATTGTTTTCATCATGAGAATGGACCAAAGATTTTATTTTGACAATGTTGAACCGGTTAATCACAACTTTGTTTGAGCTCCTTGAACCTAAATCTCGGAACATCCAAAATTCTAGGTAGAGTTACCGCCATGTTGACTTGTCCTTGGCCATAGTCCCATTCCCTTATATGATTTCTCAACTCCCTCTCTAGTTAAGCCTTTTGTATGCGGATCTGACACATTATCCTTTGATCTTATATAATCAATAGTGATAATTCCACTAGAAAGTAGTTGTCTAACGTTGTTATGTCTTTGTTGTATATGATGAGACTTTTTGTTATACATAACTCTCCCCGCCCGTCCTATTGCAGCCTCACAATCGCAATGTATGCAAATAGGAGCCAAAGGTTTTGGCCAGAACGGAATGTCTTCTTAGAAATTTTGAAGCCATTCAGATTCTTCACCGGCTTTATCCAATGCTATAAACTCTGATTCCATTGTATAACAAGCGATTCATGTTTGTTTGGAAGACTTCCAAGATACTGCTCCTCCACCAACAGTAAAAATATATCCACTTGTGGACTTTGTTTCTGTTGAGCCGGTTATCAAATTTGCATCACTATATCCTTCGATAATCGCATGATATTTATTATAGTGCAAAGCGTAGTCTTGGGTATATTCCAAATATCCGAGAACTCGTTTCATTGCTACCCATTGATGTTTGTTGGGATTACTTGTGAATCGACTAAGTTTACTTATCGCACAAGCTATATCAGGTCGTGTACAGTTTATGATGTACATTAAGCTTCCCAACACACGAGCATACTCCAATTGAGATGTACTTTCACTTTTATTCTTTATGAGATGATGATTTAAGTTAATTGAAGTTCTTGCACTTTTAAATTCCAAGTGTTTGAAACTTTCAAGTACAATTTTCACGTAATGTGATTGAGACAACGCTAGACCTTGAGGAGTCCTCCGGATTTTAATTCCTAGAATTACATCGGCAACTCCTAAGTCTTTCATATCAAACTCACTAGCAAGCATGAACTTAGTAGCTTGAATGTCGGCAATGTCTTTGCTCATTATTAGCATATCATCAGCATATAAGCAAACAATGACTTTATGATTTGGAACGTTCTTAATGTAAACACATTTATCACATTCATTAATCTTAATGCCATTTGACAACATTGTTTGGTCAAATTTCACATGCCATTGTTTGGGTGCTTGTTTTAGTCCATAAAGAGACTTAACAAGTCTACACACCTTCTTTTCATTTTCCGGAATCACAAACCCTTCAGGTTGGTTCATCTAAATTTCTTCCTCAAGATCACTATTTAAGAAGGTTATTTTTACATCCATTTGATGGATTTGAAGACCATACAAAGCAGCTAACGCTATTAGCATCTGAATGGATGTAATTCTTGTTACCAATGAGTATCTGTCAATATATTCAAGATCTTCTCGTTCTCTAAATCCTTTGACAACAAGTCTTGCCTTGTATTTGTCAATAGTACCATCGTCTTTCATTTTCTTCTTAAAAATCCATTTAGAACCCAATGTTTTGTTACCTGGAGGAAGATCAACCAATTCTCAAATATGGTTGCTCAATATGGATTCTATTTCACTATTGACAGCTTCTTTCCAATATTGTACCTCTGAGGAAGACATTGCTTCCTTGATCGTACGAGGCTCATTTTCTAACAGAAAAGTCAGAAAATCTTGACCGAATGAAGTATATGTCCTTTGACGTTTACTTTTTCTCAGATTTTCTTAGGCATACCATCTATTATTTCCCCCCGAAGTCATTTTGATTTTTGGCAGGTCACTTCACTTTCATTTTTATATGGAAAAATTATTTCAAAGAATTCAACATTATCTGATTCTATTATCGTATTAATGTGAATCTCATGATTTTCTGATTTATGAACTAAAAAACGATATACCTTGCTATTGGTTACATATCCAATAAACACACAATCAACCATTTTTGGACCTATCTTAACCCTTTTAGGTTTAGGAACTTGTACCTTAGCTAAACACCCTCACATTTTGAAGTATTTCAAGCCAGGCTTCCTTCCTTTCCACTTCTCATAAGGAATGGATTGTGTTTTACTATGAGGTACACAGTTGATTATTCGGTTAGCTGTAAGTATAGCTTCCCCCCACAAGTTCTGTGGTAAGCCAGAACTTATCAACAACGCATTCTTCATCTCCTTCAATATTCGATTCTTTCTCTCCACAATTCCATTAGATTGTAGGGAGTAAGGGGCAATTGTTTGGTGAATAATGTCATTTTCTAAACATATTTCTTCAAAAGGAGATTTATATTCGCCACCCCTGTCACTACTTATCATTTTGATCTTTTTGTTTAGTTGCGTTTTAACTTCATTCTTGTATTGCTTGAAAGCATCAATTGCCTCATCTTTACTATTAATTAAATAAACATAGCAGTATCTCGTGCTATCGTCAATAAAAGTATTAAAATACTTTTTTCCACTGTGAGATAGTGTTGACTCCATGTTACAAATATCTGTGTGAATTAATTCTAAAGGACTTGAATTCCTTTCAACGGACTTATAAGGATGCTTATCATACTTTGATTCCACACATATTTGACATTTGGAATTAATGCAATCAAATTTTGGAAATACTTATAGATTTATCATCTTTCGCAATGTTTTGAAGTTTACATGACCTAAACGTAAATGCCATAAAGTGTTTGACTCAAGCAAGTAAGAAGAAGCATTCACTTTATTGATAGTAACTGCTATTACATTTAGCTTAAAAATGCCTTCCTTTAGGTAACCTTTTCCTACATACAAATCGTTCTTACTTAGTACAACACTATTAGAAACAAAAATACATTTGAATCCATTCTTGACAAGAAGTGAGGTTGACACAAGATTCTTGCGAATTTCTGGAACATTTAGGACTTGGTTTAGAGTCACTATATTTTCCGACGTCATCTTCAACGCAATCTTTCCAACTCCTTCAATATTGGCCGTAGATGAATTTCCCATGAAGATTGTCTCATCGGGACCTGTGGGGGCATATGAAGAAAATAACTCCTTGTTAGCATAAACATGGCGGGTGGCTCCAGAATCTATCCACCATCGTATTTCCTACCAAGTTGCATTCAGACAACATGGCACAAAAGTCTTCCATTTCATCTTCAACCATGTTGGCTTGATTCTTTTTCTTCTTATCATTCTTTGGCGCACGACAATCCACTGCCTAATGCCCAGTTTTTTCACAGTTGTGGCAATTATCCTTGAACTTCTTCTTGCTTGGGTAATTCTTTGGTCCAGAAGCTTTCTTCCTCTTCTTATTTTGTGGTGCCTCCTAAACAATGTTTGCCCCCATTATTGTCGAGTGTCCACGTGACTTCTTTTCAGCATTTTTATTATCTTCTTTTATCCTCAAACGAAAAATCAAGTCTTCTAGTGTCATTTCCTTCCGCTTGTGTTTAAGATAGTTCTTATAATCCTTCCACAGTAGAGGTAACTTCTCAATGAAAGCAGCGACTTGAAAGGCCTCATTTATGACCATACCTTCAGTAACAAATTCATAATTGATAATAAGATAAATCTTATTAATAAAATTATTGATTTGGGTCATACCTTCAGTAAGGAGGTCATGTAGAAGACTTGTAGTTCTTGGACTTGATGTAACGGCCCTGGTGAACACTGTGTAGATATTGTCCGCTTTGGGCTACCCGCCCGCACGGATTTGTTCCTGGGGAGCCACGCTACCCCAAAACGCGTCTACACATGTTGACCAGCCCTTTACTAATATAGCCCAGGAACTCTCCCTCTCATTCCGATGTGGGACTCCTGTGAGCTACAGCTACCCGCTGATACCACTCACCCCACCAACCCGTAGCCGTTACACCGGAGCAGCGTGTGCCAGTGGGACACGTTCCAGATGTTTTGGTTATGCCTCCTGCCGCCCCAGCACAACCAGGAGGTGGACCAGCTGCCTCTGAGGACGAGCAGCGTAGATTGGAGAGGTTCAAGAAATATGACCCTCCAGTGTTTAGTGTGTCTTTGTTGGTGGGGTGAGTGGTATCAGCGGGTAGCTGTAGCTCACAGGAGTCCCACATCGGAATGAGAGGGAGAGTTCCTGGGCTATATTAGTAAAGGGCTGGTCAACATGTGTAGACGCGTTTTGGGGTAGCGTGGCTCCCCAGGAACAAATCCGTGCGGGCGGGTAGCCCAAAGCGGACAATATCTACACAGTGTTCACCAGGGCCGTTACAGTTGGTATCAGAGCCGACTCTCTGGAGTACGATGGTTGGGTACTCACAACGAGGACGTTGTGTCTTTGTTGGTGGGGTGAGTGGTATCAGCGGGTAGCTGTAGCTCACAGGAGTCCCACATCGGAATGAGAGGGAGAGTTCCTGGGATATATTAGTAAAGGGCTGGTCAACATGTGTAGACGCGTTTTGGGGTAGCGTGGCTCCCCAGGAACAAATCCGTGCGGGCGGGTAGCCCAAAGCGGACAATATCTACACAGTGTTCACCAGGGCCGTTACAGTTGGTATCAGAGCCGACTCTCTGGAGTACGATGGTTGGGTACTCACAACGAGGACGTTGTGTCCTTGTTGGTGGGGTGAGTGGTATCAGCGGGTAGCTGTAGCTCACAGGAGTCCCACATCGGAATGAGAGGGAGAGTTCCTGGGCTATATTAGTAAAGGGCTGGTCAACATGTGTAGACGCGTTTTGGGGTAGCGTGGCTCCCCAGGAACAAATCCGTGCGGGCGGGTAGCCCAAAGCGGACAATATCTACACAGTGTTCACCAGGGCCGTTACACTTGAGTTATGACCGACCTAGTGTCAATCATCTTGAAATCCAGAACCTTGCAGCCACAAATTTCTTAAGTCCGACATCCTCAGTCTTGTGCTTATTCTCAAGCGCATTCCATAATGCTTTTGAAGTTTCCATGACACTATAGACATTGTACAAGCCATCTTCCAAACAACTCAAAATGTAATTTTTGCACAGGAAATCAGAATGTTTCCATGCTTCAGTTACAACAAGTCGTTCATCATCCGGAGTATTTCCAGCCATGACCGGAGGATCCTCCTTGACGAAACTTTGCAAACTCAACGTAGTAAGATAGAAGAGCATCTTCGTTTGCTAGCGTTTGAAGTCAATACCGAAAAACTTTTTGGGTTTTTCTGCCGGTGCCATAGCATGAGAAGGAATAGAACGGCTTGACGAGGCAGCAACACTTGTAACAGTAGTACCCGTTCCTGCAACACTTCTATTAGTTTGGTTTTCATTCGTTATATTTCTGTAAAGTTGAAAATAGTACAGAACTTTGTTAAATCAGTGAAGTTTTGATATTTTCTAACTGAATACCAAACTAAACATACAACACGTAACAATGGTAAAGTTTTTATATACTTCAAACCCGTACGTTTATTATTCCAGTAAAGTTTTTATGTACTTTAAACCGGACAGAAATAATTATTGGAGTAGAAAGCAACAAGGCTTTAGTCTCCAAAAAAGTATATAGAAAACAATTTAATACATATAATCAACACAGAAACGATAATAATTATTACAATTCCTTAAGCTTGTTGGTGTTACTGTGTTAAACCAAAAATCTAAAAAAACTGTTAGGAGAATTAAAAAAATCTAAAAAATAGTAGAGAATCAGAAATATTCCAAGTCCACAAGTTTCTTGCGCGTCCTTAAGGAATTTTAACCCCCTCACACGTTGCCAAGATAATGGATTAAATCCTCCCAGGATAAAACAGAATAAACCTTCCTGAAATAGTGGCAATACAAACTACAGGATACTAACGAACTCGAAGAACGGAGCAAAATTACACTTACGAATTTTAGAGAGAGAGACTATGAATTAGGATGTACTATATTTAGAAAGAAAGAAGTTCTAGAGTATTTTTTGTGTGTAAATAATGGAGCCATGCCTCAGAATTTGTAGGCAATTATCATAAGAGGTGTCTGGAAAAGGTGCATTTTCAGAAGGATACACTGCTTGCCGCGGTTCTACCGTGGTCGCGGCAGAACTGCGGTCAGAGAGGCTCTCTGAATCTGCATGCCGCGGTCGCGGTAGAACCGCGGTCAAAGAGGCTCTCTGAATCTGCCTGCCGCGGTTCTACCGCAACCAAAGAGGCCCTCTGAACCTTCAGCAGGGTTTTGGCGTATTTTCTGCAGTGATTTGGTATTTAATTAATTATTAAATAATTAAATAAATTTTGTCCAAAAATAATTTTATCGATCGATCATTTTCCAAATCCAAATCCAAAGCCGAGCGAGCGACGACGACGGCGCGATGGTTCATTCTCTTCAACTCCTTTTAAGAGCTTTAAGAAGTGATTCTATATATAAGCACACAAATGTGGTTGTCCCTTACCAACGAGGGACAAAGTGCAAGACAAAAGTTCACTTCTTCAAATTTTCATTTTCTCTCCATTTTATTTTCCTCCATTTTCAATTTACGCTTCTTCTACTTTAAAGCCCAATGATTTAAAGTTCAACAGTCACATGTCATTATAAAGAGTTCTTACCATAATCCTAAATATTAATGAATTCATAAACTATTATTTCCATGGCATGCAAGGGTTTCTTTGTATTAAATGAAGGTCCAATTTATAACCCTCACAATGTGATTCTATGGTCGGTCCAATCAAACAATAACACTTTGAATAGAATTAAAGCTTTGCATTTAGAAAAGATTTTGTGTATGTGACATCCTTTTCAAAAACTTCTGAAAATAGAGGAAATCTAGTTACCCTTGCCCTCTTCTATAGTCTTTCTTAGTTGTGGTTCTAGCTTCAAGATCACTCATGTATTGTCTCTTTTTAGGCAGTTTGAAGGAATGGATTAATTGAACTGTAATTTTCTATGGTGCAGAATTGAATTAATAATTATCTTAAAAGTTGTTAAGATTTTCAAATAGTGATTCAGGACGAAAGATTATGACGTCTCAAGATGTTCAAATTGTAATTTAGGACAAAAAATTATGACGTATCAAGATGTTCAAACTGTGATTCAGAACAAAAGATTATAACGTGTTAAGATGTTCAAATTGTGATTTAGAACAAAAGATTATGACGTATCAAGATGTTCAAATTGTGATCCAGGACAAAAGATTAAATCTTTTATAAAATTCATCTGAGACGAGAATTACATAACATAATATAAAATTTAAAAGTATTAGAAGTCCTCTAATATTTTCTACTGGGCATAAAATCTAGGGCTCTTTTCACTTTTAGTCTGCGTCAAAAACTATTTATATTCGATAGCCGAAAAAGTGTATAATTTTTGCAATATATATTTAGCTATTATTTTGGGAACGGTTATAAAGTGTCATTCTTCCTAAAATCTCTAGTACTATAGCTAAAATATTCCAACAAAAAGCATGTAAAAGGTATGGAAAATCTAGTCAACTACTAGCTAGATACTATATTTTAAATTTACGAATATATATAATGTTTGTAATCACCTCGATAAGTCGTGAGTGTATCAATACCCTTAACTATATAAATAGGAATTAATAGTATATTAGTAACTATCATTTGATAAGATATGGGTGGTGTGAAAAGAATGAGACACCCTTTGTCTTATCTCTTTAATTTTCAAAAGCATTTCTTACTTTCAAACTTTAGAATAGTAGTTTTGATGTCCTTAGCATTAGTATTATGAAGCTTTTAGAAAAGACTACAAGTTCACATTTTCCACATATAAATTAAGAACAAGGCCTATCACTATTGTATTTTTTTGTAATTTTGTATGAGGGCCTGAATAAAGGGTCTCAACTTTTTGACTTGGAAAGTATTTCCAAAGCTGATGAGGTAACTGATGATTTGTGTGTGTCATCTTTGCACATAAATTATGTTAATCTTCTCTTTGGGTGTGTTTGGTACGAAGTTTTCCAATTTTTTCATGTTTGGTTGGCTTAAATGTTTTGAAAATATTTTCCTTATTGATTTATTTTCCTCCAATTGGAGGAAAATATTTTCCTTATCAAAAGAAGGGAAAACATTTTCCAAACATCCTTCTCAACCTTTCTCACCCTCACCAACCCACCCTTCTCCAAAAATAATTTTTTTTTATTTCCCTTTTTCCGTTACCATCCACCCTACTACCCCTCTACCCCTCCACCCCCGCAAAAAAAAGTATTTTTTTATCTTTAATTTTTTTTGCCAATTTTAAATACTCCTAGTATTTTATCACTTATAAATTAAGTTGATTTACAATAGTATGTAAATTTTCATATCAAGTCTGGTATAGGAATCTCAATGAGATTTTAAATTTATATGATTTCTTTCGCATTTTATAAAATGAAATTTTGAGTCATGTTTGGTTTGCTATAATAACCAATTAAAATATAAATGTCGAATACAATTGTAGGTGTATAATAGCCAATTAATCAAAAAAGAATTATTTCTGAATAAATAATTGCTACAATAGAGTTTGACAGTATCTAACTTAACTCCTACAAAATTTACCCAAGATGCTATGGTCACATATAAAGGTACTGATATGCCCGAATTTAATTTCAACGCCTAGTCATAGATGTGGATCATTTTTTCATTCTTTGACAAATGAAAAACTTCCAACCAAGTATTTACAATCTAACAACCAAACTCACTAACAAATATGTTTATGTCGCAATCCGAAATTCCCACCCCCGAAATGTGATATTGCCTAATATTTTTCTATTATATAGAAAAGAGAAGAGGAGGTTGACCAAGGGCATAATAGTCATTTTAAATCTATTAGTGCATTGTTTGTTTGTATACTAGGCTCAAAAGTTTTGTTATAGGTTCTTAATAACCGAAAAAAACAAAACTAACGTGTCCATAAGCTATTAAATTCTTTAGGTGGACCCCACTTTCCATTCAACCTTTACTATCTTTATTAAATTCATTACTTGATTGTTATTATTATTTTTTTCAATAACTACTTTGAACTAGAGTAATTATTTTTTTGATAATTTATAATTCAAATGTTCGCCCGATTAAAAATACTAAGGTCACATACATTTATATATGACAATTCTATTATTTTCTTAAGAAATATCATTTTATTTATTAACTATTTCAGTAAAGAAGATTTCATTAAAAAAATTAATGATACTATATGTAGATTGACATTCAAATGTTATTATATCATTATCAATTGATATCATTTTATACAAATTTCAATTGGAATACTTCATAAAATTCGGAATTTTTTTTATTTAAGAATAAAATATAGTTTCAAGTCCCCTTTTTGATTATAGAATATAAAGAATTATAATAATTATCCCCTCTCTAAAAATATGAGTTGAGAATATCTGAAATAAAAATGAAGACAACTAATTTGTGAAATTATTATCTTTTAAAAATTATTATATATTAAGAAGTATGAGAAGTATCGTCATACAATATTATACTTCTCCCTCTATGATCGAAGTTAGTTGAGACATACTCTATTCAATTAGAATTCAATATTATAAAAAATTTAAAATAGATAAATATACAATTAATATTTTTAAAATAGTCTCAACAAATACTACTATTGTGATGATGATTGCATTAGTACCCTAAATAGTATCTCAATCATATCGAATGAAACTAGAAAAAAATATTATGTCATTCCAATATAACAAATCACAAAGTTTCTTGTTAAAATTCTTAATAATTAAAATCATGATTATTATTTAAAAGAACCAACAAAATACCTTTTCATCAACTATTTGGGAATAATATTAATATTTAACTTATGATTAGTAAAAAAGAAAAAGATAATACATTAACATACCGAAAATACTAAAAGAATAAAACTATATATCATTCAATTTAAAAAATCAAAAAAATATATGACGAATTATTTCTCAACTAACTTTTTAATTACTTGTTTAATAATAATTAACTTAAGGCTTAGTGATGTAAAAAAATATATTAAAATAAAAGAGGCCCTATGTAAAAATAATTAAAATTCTATTTGAATTATTATCTAATCACTCTATAATAAAGCATTAAACTCGACAAGTGTTTCAAAGTGATTGGTATAGTAATACGATTTCAGAAAAATTAAAATGCACATAATGCAAAAGATAAATAACAATACATGTAATCGTGGTTCTATACGTTATTATAGAAAAGCCTATTCCATTTCTTCTTTCCCTAAAGACGTATAACGTGTGTAATTGACAATAGACCAAGAAATATTAAAAAGATGAAAAAAGTAAAAAATAAAAAGAAACAACAATTGGGCCTGTGCATCGCACGGACGCATCATCTAGTCACTTGTTAGAAAAGCCAACATTAACAATTCATTAAGCCAATTCTTATACATTTCAATAATTAACAATATTAAGCTATAACGAGTTAAAATGACAATATATATATATATATATATATATATATATATATATATATATATATATATATATATATATATATATATATATATATATATATATATATATATATATATATATATATATATATATATATATATATATATATATATATATATATATATATATATATATATATATATATATATATATATATATATATATATATATATATATAGAGAGAGAGAGAGAGAGAGAGTCACAATTCACGAACTTTCACTACAAGCAAATGTCTGAAAGAAATACAACTATTTTCAAAATGAAAGAAACAATAAAATGAAATGTCTAGAAGGGGACTCCGGGTCTGCGGACGCCGTCAGATCTACCTTGGGTATCCTATAGGATGGATCCAGTGGCTAACCTCACGATCAACTCTGACCAATACCAAAATCTGAACAGAAAGTGCAGAGTGCAGTATCAGTACAACCGACCCCCTGTACTGGTAAGTGTCGAGTCTAACGTCAACAAAGTAGTGACGAGGCTAAGATAAGACACCTACAAATAAACCTATGCAGTATAACAATATATGTACCATTAACAACAATAAAAGAAACAAAACAAGTAATATTGGAAGGGAAACATGCTAAGGGGATCACAAGATAACGGATTACAGTAGTAATAAGCACTTTGATCAACCGATATTCTTTGAGCAATTGGAAACAAGTAACCTTGGTCAAAGAAAATGCACAACATCACCCTTTGTACTTTTACACTTAACCTCACTATATGAATTAGTAGAAATGGAACGGCATTATCCTTCGTGCATTAACTCTCTCATAACATGGTACGACATCACCCTTCGTGTATTAATACTCACAATATGACACAACATTACCCTTCGTGCTATTAACACTCACAAACATGACACGACATCGCCCTTCGTGCATTAACACTCTCCTTCACCAAAATAATGGACAATAACAACAGGGAGATGGAAATAACAAGAACAAGACTCACTTCAACATTGGTTCCACAATACCAACATCAATTTTGAGTTAATACTCAATCAATACCAAAGTCCGTAAACACGATAAGAATGATCAACACAACTATTAACTAATCTAAACGTGAATAATATGATATAGAAAAGAAACAAATACAAGAATAAGACTCAACCTCATGTTATAACTTGACAACAACCCATGGTACTCATCACCTCACCTACGTGTTGTACCCAACATTCAAACACGTAGCAAATAGGCAAATAATACTTAATCCCTCAAGTCAAGATTAACCACGGCACGTACCTCACTCAAACGGCCAAACTCAAAGCTCAACCACGGATTTTCCCTTCAAACCAATAGAATCTAGAAAATTACCAATCAAACAATTTAAATTAAGCCTTAGGAACTACCCACAATTGCAAATAATTCAATTTAGGACACTATTGAAAACATCAAAAAAAAATCCAAACCCAAAAATAATTAGTTTTGGAATCCGACCTTAATTTAAGGTATAAATTCTCAATTTTTATCAAAATTCCTAGTTTCTACCCAAAAATCCCCTTCCACCATAAAATCGTAAATTTTAGGTTGAAATCTTGTGAAATGTAGTGAATGATTGAAAGGAACAAGCTTAGAATCACTTACCAACAGATTGGGAAGAAGAAGTCTTTCAAAAATCGCCTCTTATGTTTTTAGGTTTGAAAATTTGAAATATGGGAGAAGAATCCCGCCTAAGTCATTTTTACACAGCTGCAGATGTCGCAAATGGGATTTGGGCTTCGCGAAGAGAAGCATCGCAAATGCGAACCTCTCACATTCAGCTATCTTTGCAAATGCGAACATTTTGTTCGCAAAGGTGACCCCTTTTTACGCAAATGCAAAGATCCACCCCTAGCCCACTGCTCGCAAAATCAATTGTTTCTTCGCAAATGCAAGGCTTGCCTTTGCAAGCCGGATCTCGCAAATGCGAAATCTGCAGATCTGATACACACTAGCTATGATTTCTAAGTTCTTTCACTCTGTAGCTTATCTGAAACTCACCCGAGCTCTCGGTGCTCCAAGCTGAACATATATTCAAGTCTAAAAAAATCATATAAGTTTGCTCGCGCGATCAAATCGTCAAAATAACACCCGGAGCTACGAACATAACACCAAATCAAATAAATTTTCAAGAAAGCTTTGAAACTTCTAATTTCTCAATCGGACGTCTCAATCGCGTCAAACCAACTTCGTTCTCATGAAATTTCACACACAAGTTATAAACATTATATTGATTCTGTAGACTTCGGAACTATAATACAGACCTAATATCAACAAGAACAAACATCAATCAATTCTCAAAATTATTAAAGTTTTAGACTTTTAATTTTCAACAAAAATTCATAACTCGAACTAGGATCCTCCGTATTCAATTCCGGATATACGCCTGGTCCCATATTTCTGTATGGACCATCTGGACCACCAAAACAAGGGTACGGATTACCTAAAACGTTGACCGAAGTCAACTAAAATTAACTTTTAAGGCAAAAATTCTTATTTTTATCAATTTTTAGCATATAAGCCTTTCGGGCCAGTACCCTGACTGCGCAAGCAGATGAAGGAAGGTTAAAATGAGATTCTAAAGGCGTCGAAATCCAAAATTTGGCTCTAATTCTTAAGATAACCTATCGGATCATCACAGTTTATCAGTCAAATCCTATGTTAATTATTTACCAAATTGAGACCTTCATATCTCCCAAAGATAAAAATTTACGTTAATAACAATTATCACATTGGTTTCCGAGTTCACTACGTTGAGCTTGCCTAATGCAGTACATATCTCATGTGTTTATGCAGTGTGCACCCGAACGATAGCGACGACCGGTTTTGCCGAGAATGTTTCACAAAAAAAAAAAATCACTTTCATAATAGCAACTTGAAAACACAATACTAGACAAAGTAAATATGTCATAAGTACAAACTCTTAAAAATAAATTACTGTAAATAAAATTCCTACAATATTAATATTTAAGTTATATATGCTAATAATATTAATTTATTTTAATGTTATATGAATACTTTAATTGATTATAGAAAGTTTAACTCCATTTTCCAGAAGTCTGATAAATTGCAAATATGGTAGTAAGTTAATGAAAATTTTACCTCCTATAGCAAAGGTATACACCTTATAAATTAAATTATTCTAAAATATTATTTTCTATAGCTACTTTTTATATTTTATAAAAAATAAGTATTTATACTATATATTACCATTGAGGCATGAAATACGCTATTTATGTTTTTCTTCTCTCTTAGATAGCTGGACATACATATTTTTAAGGTGATTGTCGTTATTGTATTCATGAATACATGGCGTGAATACATGTGCATACAACTAGACTGGCATAATTTTAGGCATTTTTTACTATTGTATTCATGAATACAACAGCGCAAATACATGCACGTACAACTACACTGCCCTGCTTTTAGGCGCTTTTTGCTGCTATATTCATGAATACATGGCGCAAATACATGTGAATATATGCACGTACAGCTTGACTGTCCTAATTTTAGGCGCTTTTACTGATGTATTCATGAATACAGAAACACAAATACACGTGAATACATGCTCGTACAGCTGGAATGCGCTAATTTTAGGCGCTTTTGTTGTTGTATTCTGTCACGGCTCAGAATTTTCACCGTCGGGACCGTGATGGCGCCTAACATTTCACTTTCTAGACAAGCTAGCGTTAGAATAATTTATCTTTTTTAACAATTTAAAATGTAATAATGAAGAGGACCTGATTCAACTGCAATAATCCAAAGTAAACAATGCGGATGCTAAAAACAACTAAAAGTTTAATACATCACTGAACCCGGTGTCACTAGTGTACGAGCTACTAGAATAGTTCATACAAGGGTTTGATATAACATAAAGTTGTCTGAAAAGAAGATACACAGCTAAATAAAAATAAATAAGGAGACTCCAGCAGTTGCTGGCGCTAAGCAGTTGTACCTTAAGTCTCTGCAGGTTACCCAATCTGAGCTCTCTAGTAGCCGCCGCTGGGACCGACTCCAAAATCTGCACAATAAGTGCCGAGCCTAACCTTGACTAAGTAGCAACGAGGCTAAGGGAAGTACCTACACTAAAACTTATACGCACTATATAGTAATGATAGAAAATGGAAATACATAACAAGATTTAACAGCAAACTAAAAATAATAACTACAATCTCAAAACATGAACCAGTGTCGTCCAAAATTACCAATCCTTAGCATTTCAAATGAGAATACCAAAAACCAAACACAACCCAAGAAATGAAAACACATAGATTGCTGCGGCGCGCAACCCGATCCCACCATACAACTCCATCCTTATTTTACCGTGATAACATCAACAACAAAGATAATATGTAAATATCTTGCCGCGCACAACCTGACCCTGCCATATATCAATATCACTATCATAATTCACCTTATTTTACCATATCAATCCACCTTTATTTTACTTGTTGCAGCGTGCAACCCGATCCCACAAGTGCAGTACGAATTTACCCCTATTCCACCGTATCAATCCACCCCTATTACACCTGCTATAGCGTGCAACCCTAAACCCACCATATCAGTACCAAATACTTAAAGTGCACAGTTAAATCAGCAGTTCAAGGCACAAGACCATTTACGATATATAAATACCAAACTGAACCAAAGAGAAAATTTTGTACAATATAGGAATCTACACAAGTAAAACAACATAATGAGACCAATCCAGTAATTGAAAATTAGAAGGTGCAAATAAGTGAATTTAAGCAAATAGCAGGAAATCATGAAACTATAAAAAGAGGTAACATTATTAACAAGTGAAGATATTGATTAACAAGTAGTAGTTAAGCATAGAAAACAACTAGATCTTATATCAGTAAGACAGGAAAGGAAATAATTAAGAAAAAGCAAAAAATCAAGGAAAACAGATAATTCGGCTGCGTATAATAACTCATCACCTCGCATATACGCCCTCATATGAAATTCACATAGCACATAGTTCGAGGGTTCCCAATTCCCTCAAGTCAAGGTTAGACACAACACTTACCTCGCTCCAATGATCACTTAAAGTTTAACCACATCTTTGCCTTTCAAACAAACATCTGAACCAACATATCTAGCAAACTACCAACCCAACGATCCAAAATAAGCTTTAGGAATCACCTACGATTGCAAAAGATTCAATTTAGGTAATTATTGAAAAATTCAACAAAAGTCAACTTTCGGCTTGGTCCAAACCCAAAATTCGGACCAAAATTTGTTTACGCATTCATCCCCGAGCCCGTCTATATAATTTATATTGGAATCTGACCCAATTGAGGTCCAAATTTCAATTTTACAAAATCCTTAATTATACCCAAAACCCCATATTTTCACCATAAAAATACTAGATTTTAGGTTAATAACTTGTGAAATATAATGAAAGAAAGGAAATAGGTTAGAATCACTTACAAATGATTTGGGGAAGAAAGGATCTTGAAAAAATCACATCTAAGGTTCTAGGTTTGGAAAATTTGATGCATGAGATAAAATCCCGTCTAACTTAAGTTTTACAGAGCTGCGAATGTCACAAATGCGATCAGGGATTCGCATATGCGAAGCTCCCCACCTTTACTACCTTCACAAATGCGAACATAATATTCGTAAATGGGAATGTGAGGATCACAAAATGCGACCTAAAACTTCGCAAATGCGAAGGTCCACACCCCAGCCCACTGCTCGCAAATTCGATGGTCTCTTTGCAAATGCGGGGCTCGCATTTGCGAGCTAGAAATTGCAAATGCGAAGTCTACAGATCAGATGCATCAGTTGCTATGTTTTCTAAGTTCAAATCACTTAACCTATCCAAAACTCACGCGAGCCCTCGGGGCTCCGAACCTAACATGCACACCAAGTCCAAAAATATCATACGAACTTGCTTGCACGATCAAAGCACCAAAATAATACCTAGAACTACGAATTGAGCATCAATCAAATAAAAATTTTAAGAAAACTTTAAACCTTCTATTTTCACAACTGGACGTCCAAATCACGTCAAAACAACTTAGTTTCTCACCAAATTTGACAGACAAGTGGTAAATATAATAATGGACCAGTACCGAACTCCGAAACCAAAATATCGACCCAGTATTAACGAGGCCAAATATCAGTCAATTCTTAAAAATCAATAAACTTTCAAACATTCAATTTTCAACAAATTTAATAACTCAAGCTAAGGACCTCCAAATTAGATTTTGGGCATACGTTCAAGTCCCATATTTTGATACGGACTCATCGGGATTGTCAAAATACGGATCCTGATACGAATGCCCAAAATATTGATCGAAGTCATCTCAAATAAAATTTTAAGGAAAAATTCTTATTTTTATCATTTTTTAACATATAAGCCCTCCGAAAAAATATCCGAATCGCGCACGCAAATCGAGAAAGGCTAAATCATGAGATATTTAAGATTTCGGAACATAGAATTAGGTTCTAAAACATAAGATGACCTATCGGGTCATCACATATTTATGAATACATAGCGCGTAGAGTTGGACTACCCTGATTTGTAGGCGCTTTTTGTTGTTGTACTTACGAATACAGCAACGTGAATACACTATCGTAACAACCGAATAGTAGCTATAACAAGTAATTATATATATGGTAGCTATAGAAAATTAATAGCCACTACATTATAGTGATTTTTACAAATTCCTCTAAATTAATAATATCTAAGATAATTTAGGAAATCATCCGATATTTGAAATGGGCAGTTCAAAATTAAGATAAATCAAACGATTCTGTAAAATTAAGAGGGATACCATGCTATTATGCTTGCGCTAGCGTCAGCTCTGACTTGGATCACCTCTCATTATCACGTGCACAGTTAGGCCTCATGATTCAAATACAAATTGATTTAGAAGACCTTTTAGAAGTTCTTTCATATTGCTAAAAGTTTAAATTATGCTGAGTATAAACTAGGTTGAATGTATTGCATGAAAATGAAAGCAGGAAAATAATGTTTTATCCAATAATTGATTGAAGATAGGTCTACTCAATTCCATAGGACCATCGGGTCACCGGTTCAAGTCGTAAAAATAGTCTTTTAAAAGGCGAAGAATAAGATTATATATAATAGACCGTTGTGGTCCGACCCTTCTTTAGATCCACGCATAGTGAGAGCTTAGTGTGTCGGGCTGCTCCTTTTTTAAGACGTAGATCAAGAACAACAATGAGACAAGGCAATATGTCTTGAACTATATTGACCAGAGGCAGATTTAGGATTTTAATGTGACGAGCAACACTATTCTGCTTAACTAATTCCCTTTAAAGGCTTTTGGTGTTCAGCGTACCAAATTATTTATATAATAATTTTTGAGATATAGGTATATATACATGTATAAAATTTATGCTCCGATGACCCGTCTATATTACATATAGGTCCGATCGATACGATGATAATTTTAGTGAAACGATCGTTTACAGTGACGAATGTACTTTATTAGCTATAGGTTTGAAAGGAGATGGATATATATTTCAAAAACATTATGTTTCTCATAAATATTATTATTAAACTCATATTTTGAAAACTATAATTTTTATATTCATAATACCGAACTGCTTTTTGTTATATTCTGCATGGGCGGACTTTTTGCAAAATGTTTATCATAGAGGCTAGTAATTTATCTTGTATATTCTCAAAAAATTCCTCGTTTACTGCCCATAGAAGAAAATAAGGTAATGGAAATTAACCAGAGGTAAATTTGACGTCAAATCTAGCTATCCCCTCTAAATCATTATATTCGTGGTCCTATGTTGGACTTTTAGCAAAGAACTACTTTTAAAAAGGTTCTTGTTCTTTTGTAAGGTGAAACAATATCTTGGGACTTGTTTATTTATCTTTTATTGTGTTTCTCCATATTACAATTATGTCTTTTAAATATGAGTAGCTCTTGAAAAGTCAAAGCTAAGAAATTTACCTAGTGTAATGAATTGGCTAAAGATTTCAATTTATTAGCCAATTATTTAGTTTCAGAAAAATTTCTTATATTTGCCTCGAAAAGATCTTTACCCTTAAACTTTGTTACGACAATAATAAACTCAATATAATTTTACAAGTAAAATCTTAAAAAGTTAGTATTTGCACAAACTTCACTCACACCTGATGAAGGTAGAAAAATTGTTTCTGCAAGACTCTCACCTCAAAAAAGGAGGGGGAAAAAGAAGCAGTAAGGACAACAAAAAAAGATAATAATTGAATGATCAAAACAACGACAAGTAATAGAAATATAAGAATAGGAAAATACAAGAATAGTACTAGTATTATTGGTAAGGAGAAAAGAAACTCTCGACTACCTATTAACTTTTGGCACAACCCCAATTCCGGTCGTGATGGCGCCCAACATACTGTTAGACAAGTCCAATCAATTTAACAACCTTAACCCTTTTTGTACAGTTCATGATTCAGTTAACACAAATAATTACTAAGTCATAATACTGAAACTCTGAAATATAGTTAAAACATGCAGAAAATCGAAGTAGAAATACTACTACTATACAACCCGAAGAATCCGGTGTCGTAAGTCTGAGCCTCTAATACACGGGTATCAACCTACTACATATTACTCTAAAGAAGTGCAGAAATAAAGAAAATAGGTTAGATGGGAAGATCAGGACTACGGATGTCGTGCAACTACCTTGATGTTCCCAGATATGATGCTCGGTAGAGAAATCCTCACTCAGCCTTAATGGTTGCACCTAGATCTGCACACAAGGTGCAGGGAATAATGTGAGTACTTCCAACCTAGAGAATAACACATAAATAAGGGTTGAGAGTAAGAAATCCTGGATAGGCATAATGTAAGCTATAATTACAGCAGTTTAATCCAGATAATATCAACTCAATAAACCAATAAAAATAATGATGATACAACAAATAAGTAAATGAATGACAATCAATTAAGAAATGCAACAAATAGTACAGTACTCTCTAGTACCCGCTGCGGCGTGCAACTCGCTCCATTTATTTATCGTCGACGACGCTCAGTGGGGGTGTGCAGACTCCGGGAGAGGCCCCTTACGGCCCAAGCGCAATATCAAGCCATCTCATGGAATCCATTAGGTCCTAAGCCTCATATCAATATCAATATAATACTACTGCAACCCGATCCACATATCGCTGCGGCGTGCAACCCGATCCATATCTCTTTGCGGCGTGCAACCCGATCCACATCTCGCTGCGGCAAGCAGCCCAATCCATATCGGTAGTCCAGAATCATATAATCCCCTCGGGCACAATAATATATAAATATTCAACACAAACTTCATTAGAAATATTATTTAAGTTCTAAGTTTTGAGAAAAATGGTTGAGCTTGCAAAACAATATTAAATATTAGGACTGAGTTTGATTATATGTGAATATAAGAAATCAGTAATAGCAATCCCTGAAGGATTCAATCAGTTGGCACGAAGCCCAATTACTACAATTAATTCATTTTTATAAGGATATCAACTAAGCTTTAATTAATTAGGCAATTATTTCATTAAGCGTGACGGACCAAGTAAAAATCCCTAACAATGCTCTATCCCACGCCCATTATCCAGTGTGCAGGTCTCCTCAATATAGCACTATGATATGCAAATTCGGGGTTTAAAACCCTCAACACAATATTTACATCTATTACTAACCTTAAGCCGGCCAAAATCCTAGCTCGCTATGTCTTTACCTCTCAAATCGACCTCCTCACGCGTCGAATCTGACCAAAACCACAACGAATACATCGCATTATGCTATAGGAACAATATCAGTCGAAAATAATCGAAAAGATCAAAATTCTGAAATTTGCAAAACCCGAGCCCCGGGATTACTTCTTGAAACTCAGAAACTTTTACAGAAAATTGTTCTTGATCTTCTTCCAATTCCGTACATATAAAGAACACCAAACTCGGAGTTCGTTTGACACCTCAAATCGACCCCTGAATGTCTCATAATCTCAAGCCCCCAAATCCTATTTTTCTACTGTTTTCATGAATTAAAGGCTGGGATTATGGTCTATAATCACCCATAAACGAGTTTGAATAATTAAATCACTTACCTCCGTGATTCCCACTGGTTTTCTCTCTTAAAATTGCCTCAGAAGCTTCTTCTCGTTCAAAAATTGGAAGAAAAATTGACCTACTCATTATAGGTATATTATTCACGCATTTTACTGCTCCCAATGGATTCCTTGTGAAATTTTAATGAATTAGGCTTTTGAATCACAAAATTTGTCCTTATAATGAAGGAGATATGTAGGTTTTAAGATTTGCAAATATTAGCAGGTTTTTAATATGCCGTCATAGGTAATTTCGTCATTAACCTGAAAATCTGAGCAACCTTGGTAAAATGGCCATAAAATCCTCATACGATGCCCAAATTCGACGATTTGTTTTTGCTACGCATCCATAATTATGATACGGATCTAATGCTTCATTCAAAATAGTAATCAGAGCTCATTTGTTCAATATGATATCATTTTTGCTTGAAGAAACAACATCAAAGCATAAGAAAAGCGAGCACAACGCATTCCAAACCTATCTGAAACTCACCCGAGCTTCTCGGGACCGCATACGAACATACTAACACGTCACATATGATCACTCAAACTTAGTTGCACTCTCAAAACACCAAAACTAACACCAAAACACCAAATTTACATCGGATTCAAGCCTAAGTTCTTCTAAAACTTCCGAAACACGCATTTGATCCAAAACCAACCAATTCACCTCCGAATAACCTAAAATTTTTCACACAAATCCCAAATCACCTAACGAAGCTATAACAACTCTCGGAATTCTATTCCGATTCTCGGATCAAAATCTCACCTATCAACCAGAATTCGCCAAAATACTAACTTTGTCAATTCAAGCCTAATTTTACACCGGACCTCCAAAATAACTTCCGATCACACTGCTAAGTCACAAATCATTCCCCGAATCCAACTGAATCATTTGAATCTACATCCGAGCCCTCTAACTCATAGGTCAACATCCGGTTGACTTTTTTAAAACAAGCCTTCCTTAAAGAGACTAAGTGTCTCATTTCCTTCCAAAAATCAACTCAATTCAACTTGTTCATACAAGACACTGATAATGAAGCATAAAGAAGCAAGAAATAGGGAAACAGAGTGGTTCTCATGAGACAACGGGTCAGGTCGTTACAACTTTCTACCCTAATTTCAACTTCTACACTCTCTTATCAAGGATTATGTCCTCGTTAATCTGAAGCAACGTCATTTCCTGCTTAATGACTTATCCCCAGGTTTTTTTTAACTGCCTTTACCTCTTCTCATACCTGCCATGGCCATTGGAAAAGCCACATGGTTATAAAAATTATATTGCGTACATAGGGAAAATATTACGTTTAAGAGGTATATAATACATATTGAACACTCTTTGTCGTAAAAAAGATTCAACTTTTTTTTTATATATAAATTTGAACACCCTTAGAAAAATTTCTAATTTTTCCACTGGCCATGGTCAAACCTCTTACACCTCCTAACACGTGTTAGGATTTTTGTCTTGATTTTCTTTCCATTATATTTCTTTAAAAGAAGGAAAAAAATTTACCATAATTGATTTTACTTTTCCTAAAAAGAAAATATAGTCTTCCTTATTGGATAGACTCCTTTATTGGAGAAAAATATTGTTGTTTGACTCAAAAGCTGTGTAAGCTAGAAAATAATAAAAAATATGGAAGGGTAAATCTTAATCAAATATAATAGGCCTAGAGATGTAAGAATGATAACTATGTTGTTGATTCGATGGTTTAAGATGATATTATGAACTCAAAAAGTTGTTTGTCAGAAGTAAGAGATAGAGAGAGGATAAGACAGAATGAGAGAGCTGTATTATTCAATAATAATACTAATGATCTTTACAATGGAAAGGTCCCCTTTATATAAGAAGGGGCCTTCCTTAAAATAATAATAAAAGTATCGAACATGGTTGACATCCTACTAGCGAGGACGCCTAGTTCTAAATGGCGTCGTGTCACGACCCAATCTCCATACTCGGTCGTGATGGCGCCTCTCGTGAAGACAAGGCCAGCCAGCTAACCCAATTCAATTTTTTAACACTTATGAAATATAAATAGATGGAAAATGCAACTTAAAAAATATTAATTAACAACATTATAGCCTAACTCAGCCCCACCGGGGTGTCACAAGTCACGAGTATCTAGGAGGATCTTTATTATAATTTCAAAGTCTATAATACATAGAGTAAATCTGGAAAATAAAGAAGAAGAAACTCGGTGCCGCGAACTCCAGCGGTCACCTTGCTTAGAAACGATAGCAATACCTTCAATCTGCTATTAATCCGCTACCGAGTGAACCATACATGCTACTGCACGCGAGGTGCAGGGAGTAAAGTGAGTACTTCCAACTCAGTGAGTAATAGCAATAAATAACAACTGAGAATAAGATATCATGTAAGAATACTACCCAGTTCTAAAATAAACAGTAAAGGCAGTAAATATTCGCTAAACAGAGAAATATGGTAAAAATCCTCTATAGTCCGATAATTTACCAACACTGCTACGACGCACAGCCCTATCCATAACTAATACTGCTACGGTATACAACCCGATCCAATATAATATATATATAATGCTGCGCCGCGCAACCCGATCCAATATAATATATATAATGCTGCGGCGCGCAGCCCGATCCAATATAATAGTCGACTGCGCTCACTGGGAGTGTGTGCAGACTCCGGAGGGGCTCCTTCAGCCCAAGCGCTATAATACTATGGCGTGCAGTCCGATCCCTATTATATATCACTGCGGCGTGCAGTCCGATCCATATATATATATATACTATAGCAGTGTGCAGTCCGATCCAATACATGTATATCTATATACTGCTGTGGTGTGCAACCCGATCCGGTGTATATATCAAATACCCTCACGTCCTTGACCCCTCTCAATCAATATAGACTTGGCCTCTCGGGCCCACTCAGTTAAGACAGGGTATTCAACCCTAGGTATTTCTCATATAGAGTACAACTTACTAATACCGATTTATATTATATTTTACAATTAAGGACATGACTGAGAGTATGTGTTCAACAGGTAAAGTGAGGTTAATTACCTCAACAGACTCCCCTAAGGGTTCTACAGATCGGCACAAGGCCCCAAACATTGAAACTATCCCAAAATATATGAATATAATCTCAGTGTCAGTCAAAAGTACGGTAAGTCATCAATCGGGATGGACCAAGTCCGAATCCCCAGCAGTAACATCACCACACTCGCCACACAACACATATTTCGTCTTAATATAGCACCGCATAATGCAAGTACGGGGTTTCAAAACCTTAGTATATCATTCATAGCCATTACTCACCTCAAACCGGACAAAATCCTAGCTCGCCTTGCGCTTGCCTTTCGAATTTACTTCCTCGCATGACAAATCTGCCCAAAATTACAACGAATATGTTGCATTATACTAAAGAGACAATACCCAATCAAAAACAATCGAAAAATATCAAAATTCACGAATTTGACAAAACCCAAGCCTCGGGCCCATGTCTCGAAACTCAGAAATTTTTATATCATCGGGTTCCTTATCTCGCCACGAGTTCATACAAACCAAGAATTCTAAAATCGGAGTTCAAATGACCCCTAAAATCCCAGTTTGAAATGCCAAATTTCCAAGCCCTAGTTTTTACCATTTAAGCTAAATTTCCATAATTTCATAGATGGATTTCACAATAAAAATGAGTTTTGAGTCCAAGAAACTTACCTCCAAACGTTCCCCCTTGAATCCCTTGTTAATCTCCTTCAAAAATATCCAAAAACAAACAACTATGGGTGTAAAATGACATCAAAATCGCGACCGATATATTTTAAAACATTTTGCCCGGGTATTTTACTCTTTGCGATCGCGGATAATGCTTCGCGATCGCGATGTACAATTCCAGCTCCTTCAGACAGCCTTCAGTATAATAGTCATAGCTTTTTGCACACAACTCGGAATGACAAATGGTTTGATGTTCTAGAAACTAGACACATAGGGCTATAACTTTTGTTTGTTTCTCATTTCCTGAATCCTTATACATTATGAGATATAACCTTCCAAATTCATTCATGTGTATTAAAGATCCTTCTCGGATAGCCTATAGTTTAATGTCCATAACTTTTTGTACATATGTCCAAATTACAATTTCGTTAGATTTCTAGAAATTAGACACTAAGGGATATAACTTTTATTTTTGAATCACCTCAAAATTCCTTGTAGATAAAAATATATGAGCTTCCGAAGTAGGATCAATGCAACAGAAATTTCCTTCTTCGCGATCGCGACGCATTATACGCGATCATGATTCATTAACTTGTTTCTCACATTTTACTCACCGCGATAGCGACCTGTTGTCCGCGATCTTATAGAACACCAGATAGAAACCAGCAGTTAAAAATGGCATAGAAAAGGTCCGAAACCACCCCAAAACTCACTCGAGACACCCGGGACCTCAACTAAAAGCACCAACGCATCCTAAAACCTCATTCAAACTTGTTCCAATCATCAAAACACATACAACAACACTAAAATCATCAATTCTCATTGGATTTATGCCTAAGTTCTTTAAAAACTTTCGAAACACGCATTCGATCAAAAATCCAACCAAACGACGTCCGAATGACCTGAAATTTTACACACATATCGAAAATCACCGAACGAAGCTACAACAACTCTCGGAATTCTATTCCGACCCTCGGATCAAACTCCACCTATCAACCGGAATCCACCAAAATACTAACTTTGCCAATTCAAGCCTAATTCTACACCGGACCTCCGAAATAAATTCCGATCGCACTCCTGAGTCACAAATCATCCCCCAAAGCTAGTCGAATCACTGGAAATCACATCCGAACCTTCAAACTCATAAGTAAACGTCTGGTTGACTTTTTAAAAAACAAGCCTTCCTTAAAGAGATTAAGTGTCTCATTTTCTACCAAAACCAATCCAAATTAATTCTAACACATCAAACACTGATAATGAAACATGAAGAAGCATAAAACAGGGAAAATAGATTAGTAATACATGAGATGACGGGTCGGGTTGTCACACGTCGCCTTCGCCCTCACATCCGAGCCTTTTCCTTATTGTAGCAGATATACGCTTACTAGGTGTACCCTTTGGCGTAGAGGCGTATAGAGCTAAATTTGACCCCATACAGTTAGTCATTCCGCTCCTTGGAGGCGTATCCAGTAGACGTCTTCAACGAGCAAAATTGTCGACCTCGTCTTTGGAAAATTTGACCTTATTATGAGGACGATGACGTGATTAGGGGAAATATATGGCGTCGTCGATCTGTTGACACGTGGTCTCCTTTTTAAGTCACCACCAGCATGCGTCATGGTTATACTTATTCCCGAGGCATTTCAGGAGATGATTTAAAGTTTTGGTTTCCTGTGCCAATTTTGAATCATGGCTCTTCGATTTTTGTATATCTTAGCCCTATAAATAGGAGGAAGGTTCAATCTTTTTTATATTTCGAACTTCTGAACTCTTTCTACTTATCTTTTCATCTTTCTTGCCAAAAACCGTTGTTTCGTGCTAAACTCTTCCATTTCTGTTGAAGCCACCTTTTTATTATTAGAGCTTGATTTATAAAAAAATTATTATGGAAAAACGTGGACAAAGAAGCAAAAAAGCGTAGGGTGACACGCCGTCTAGGGTTCTACCATCTTCGGATGGCGATGAGAAAAAGGCTGAGAGACCCCTCGTCCCTCTTAGCATAGATAATGTCCTCCCTAAAGAGATACATGCTCGCAGAGATTTCCCAACCAAGAGTCTAGCCTTTCCTTGGGATCACAGCGAGCTATTACAATCACATTTGGATGACCTGCGAGAGGCGTATCAAATGCCAGACCATGTGGTGATAGAGCCGGCCGGGACGGACTATGCTAATGCGCACCGGCTAGGATATTACACATTTCACGAATATCTATTCTTAGTCGGTTACGGCCTCCCGATTTATCCCCGCGTGGAGGAGCTCTGTCGCCTTTGCAATGTGTGCCCGGCTCAGCTCATTCCCTATACTTGGAAGGTGTGTCGTATTATGACCACATATGCGGCCAGGGCCAAATGCAGCATCTCAGTCCACCACCTCTTGCAATTATTCAGCCCTGGTTACATGAGGGGTACCATGATATAACTAAAATACCGTGGCACGAGGGGCCTGGTCGTTAAGGCTGACAACAAGACTAACCGCCGCTTATGGCGTAAATTTTTCTATATCAGGACGGAGCACCTGGTGGTGAATCCCGAAGGATTCCCGGAAAGGTGGAATCTTGAACATAAGTGTTATTTCTTGAAATCAGTACTCTTTGTGATCTTGGACGTACGGCCATTATAACTTGTTTTTGTTTCCCTCTCCTCTTTCAGTGAGGGTTTCTACACCCCACTTTGTCGATAATATTAGGTCGTGGATGGAGAGTTTGATTCCATTTGCGGAGGAATGCCGCACCTGGTCCGCGTTTCGTGATCGATACAGCCTACTAGGTAACTCTTTGACCATGGTTTGGAGCTTTAATTAGATTTACCTGAATTCTTTATGTTGGCAGGTAGGAGATCCCCTAAGAGGAAGAAGCAGAATGTCATTGTCTCGTCTAGAGTGGTGACTGATTCTAGAGATGAGTACGTACCTTATGGCTCACGCAGTGATGGCGTTCTAGAGGTTCCTCAACCTGAGGTTGCACCTGCGGCTGCATCCACAAGTGAAGCAACTCCTTCACCTCTATCCCCACGGCCCGTGGAGGAGACTTCCGAGGGCGAGGAGCAGCCGGAAAGGAAGAGACGCCGGTTGATGCTCGACAAGGGGATAGCCACAGAGGACGAGGGGGTGAGCGAACCCCATCCGGAGTCGAGGTCAATTTTTATGGCCGATGCCATGCGCTCAGGGAGGTCAGCTCCCCAGGGGAATGCAGTTCTCGACACTGCCCCTGTACGTGTTCTTGAGGGTGGCGTGTCAACCGTTGCTGAGGAAGCGAATGATGAAAAGAGGGCAGAACTTGAGACGACCCATGTAGATATGGATGTTTTGAGGAGAGATAGAGCCTGCGTGGGGATGATGGCGGGTGGGTCTAACCATCGGATTTTGATCCCAAGCGGGTATAACCTGCTGCAACATAGCGAGCAGGTCGCAGCGGATATGACCCTACTGTGTGCGGCCACTAAACGCGAAATATTGAAAGATGTGAGAAATATTTATCATATACAGAATGAGGGCGACCCGTGTAAATACATCAGTTTCTTACTCATGCAAAGGAACACTTTCTTGGCAACTCTGACAACTTATAACGATGTTTGTCTCGCACATCACTAGGAGCGGGATCTTTACAAAGGGCTTTATAAAGCTTTCGTCTCAATTCATATTTAGCCGCGAGCAATCTACATTTGTGATCTCGTATATTTCGCTTCTCCGACATCTTACTGAGTTTCCCCCTCATCTTTTTGCAAAAAGCCGCTCCACGGTGGTAAAGTCTCATCTTGTGTGTTGGCCGCTAGCAACCAGCTTCGGATTCTCCTTAATGCACCATGTTGAGTAGGGATTTGAATAGAAACTCTATTTTGCGGCTCAATGTTGCTGGACTCTACTCCTCTCCCCGAGCTCGCTCTGCTCTATGCCCAAAGCTTGAACTCAATCACTTGGACAGAGGGATTTGACCTACCAACAGCATGCTCGGGTGCGAGAACTTGGCCATCCTTCTCATCCCCCTAAGGAAGTAGAGCGCGGTGAAAGAATCCTGTTATTCAATCGAATGGGACAGGTTAGAAGCTTCGGGATAACCCGAGCAGTACAGGGATCTATCTCGAAGGGTTGTCGACGTTGCCTTGCAGCTATATTTTGTTTTTGTTCATGTGTTGTAAAGTGAACTTTAGTTCATGCTAATTTGTCTTTTTTTTTCTCTTCTTCAGACCCTTATTTTGGAGATAGAGAGGGGTCGTCGAGCATAGAAGAAGTCTGCCACCCTTAAGAAGGTGGCTAAGAAGTACTGGGAGTGTCGAGCCAAGCATCAAGTGTTGGCATACCTACTCACACAGGACCCATAGTTTCAGGTTTTCCGTGAGGGCCTAGAGCAGTCGGAGGCCCAGCTGACGTGAAGGGTAGTTCAGCTGGAGCAGGTGGATGACCAGCTGATGACTTCTTTGGCTCGAAATATTGAATTGGAGACTCTTCTCCAGTCAAAGGAGGATGAACTGGAGGTTGGTCGTGGGGTAGCGGCAAAGGCCGCTAATTTGCATGCCGAGGTCGATGCCTTACTCGCCGAGCTCAATGCCAAGGTAGCTGAAATTGAGGCTTTTAAGCAGGCCAATGCCTTCATGTCTGACGATGGTATGCCTGGTGAGGTGCGGGACATGTGGGTATACGCTAAAGCCAAGTTGGTCGTGTTCGAGGAGTTGCTTTCTGCAGGCCGAGCCACTAAGGCAAAGGCGGAGGACCAGCATCATTTAGCTCCGGTTGCCCAAGAAGCCTGTGAATATAGTTTTGATTCCCTAGATCGGACAGGCTATAATTCTGAAGACGTTAACCGTCTGGCTTTCGGGTCCTGGATCTCTGTAGCTTATTAGGCCGAGGAAGGCAGCAGAAAAGATGACGGACCGGCAGGGAACGGCGGGTAGGACGGCGGGTCATGCTAGGACTTGTAGTTATTTTGTTTTGGCTATTTTTTGGAGATGTAAATAGATCCCACTGCATATGTATATTTTTCTTGATGATAATAGAAGTTATTCTTTTGTTGTTTCCTTTCGTACTTTTTATTTTAGTGTGCTTCTCGAACGTTGCTTGTGTTACCCGTCGATAAGGAGCGGTTTTAGCCAATAGTGGCGTTGCTTTGTCTATTACTTATGTGCATTACGCCGTAATCAAATAGGGTTGGCGACCGATGGTGACGACTGCCTCAACCGTGATATTGTTTATGGTCTTGGCCATGTTCGTAACTTCGACTGTTGTCGTGTTTTTTCATCGTAGTCGAGCTGGGTCGACTTATTGGCGATTGTGGCCTTAGCCTTTTACACGTTTGAGATGGTTGTAGCCATGTACATGACTTCGACTGTCGTAGAGTTATTTTGTCGTAGTCGAGCTGGGTCGACTTACTGGCAATGGTGGCCTTAGCCTTTTACATGTTGGAGATGGTCGTAGCCATGTACATGATTTCGACTATTGTCGAGTTATTTTGTTGTAGTCGAGCGGGGTCAACTTATTGACGATGGTGGCCTTAGCCTTAGCCTTTTTCATGTTGGAAATGGTCATAGACATATAGTGACTTTGACTGTCGTCGAGCTATTTTGTCGTAGTCGAGCGGGGTCGACTTATTGACGATGGCGGCCTTAGCCTTTTACATGTTGGAAATGGCCGAATCCATGTATGCGACTTCGACTGCCGTCGAGTTATTTTTGTCATAGTCGGTCAGGGTCGACTTATTGACGATGGTGGCCTTAGCCTTTTACACGTTGGAGATGGTCGTAGCCATGTACGTTACTTCGACTGCCGTTGAGTTATTTTTGTCCTAGTCGAGAGGGGTCGACTTATTGATGATGGTGGCCTTAGCCTTTTACACATTTGGAGATGGCCGTAGCCTTTCATACATTGGAGATAGCTGTAGCCTTTCATACATTGGAGATGGTCGTAGCTTTTTATACATTAGAGATGGCTGTAGCCTTTTATATATTGGAGATGGTTGTAGCCTTTCATATATTGGAGATGCCCGAAGCCTTTCATACATTGAAGATGGTGCTAGTCCAGTCCCTTTGTCATGCAAGTCGGGAGGACGTATGGAGTGGATGGTGTGATAAATTTGTCTTGTGAGTATCTCTAGGCGTCCCTTCTAACGCCTCGTTAAAAACCTCCCCGAGAAAACCCAATTGGGACAAAACACGGGTAAGGGAAAAATAATATGACTTGAGAGACGCCTTTCAGAAATGGAAATACTTGAGGTGGGCGACGTTCCAATAGTTTTGGCACGTTTTTCGTTCCATTGTCACTAACTAGAATGCCCCTTTATCTGTTGCTGCTGTGATTTTGTATGGTCCGTCCCAGTTGGTTCCCAATTTTCCTTCGCTTAGGTCTTTTGACGCCAATGTTTTGGCTTTGAGGACGTAGTCACCCACTTTGAGAAGTCGTATCTTGGACCTCTTGTTGTAGTACCTTTTGACTTGTTGTTTCTGGGCCACTATTCTTATGTAAGCCATTTCTCTTCTTTCCTCGGCCTCGTCAAGGTCTTGAAGTCTGTTCATGTCATTTTCTGCTCCGCTTGTATGCAAATACCCTAAGGCTTGGTTCGCCGACTTCGACCGGTATGACAACGTCGGTTCCGTAGACTAGTTAGTATATTGTCTTTCCTGTGGAGGATTTGGGTGTGGTTTTGTGTGCCCATAGTACTTCTGGTAGTAGCTCAGGTCATAGCCATTTGGCATCTTCGAGCTTCTTCTTTAGAATGTTTAGTATCATTTTGTTGGACGATTCTGCTCAGCCGTTGGCAGAGGGGTGGTATGGCATGGAGAGTATTGGCTTAATATGCCATTTGTCGAAGAATTTAGTTGTTTTATGGACGATGAACTGTCATTTGTCATCGCAGGTAATTTTTTTGGGGATGCCGAAGCAGCAGATTATATTCTTCCATATGAAAGGGATGACTTCATGTTTGCGTATTTGGGCGTACGCACGCACCTGCTCCCACCCACTAGGAAAAATAGTCAGTTAAAACTAATAAAAATCGTACCTTTCCTTGTCCTACTGGTAGCGGGCCGACTATGTCCATTCCCCATTTGATGAAAGGACACGGGGAAGTGACCGAGTGGAGAGGCTCTCCTGGTTGGTGTATCATGGGGGCATACTTTTGGCATTGTTTGCATCAGCGGACATATTCTGCCGCGTCTTTCTTCATAGTTGGCCAATAGTAGCCGGGCCATATTAAGCAACGCACGAGGGCGCAATTACCTGTGTGGGCTCTGCCATGGCCTTCGTGCACTTCTTCGAGTTCGTTTGGTGAGGACCTAGGCACTTGGACATGGGTCCGCCAAAGGTCCTTTTGTAGAGCTCGTGGTTTATCAGGCAATACAGGGCGGACTGCACTCGGAGCTTCTTGGCTTCTTTTTTGTTAGGTAGGAGTGTCCCATCCTGTAAGTAGGACACAAACTTTAGTCTCGCAAACCAATACTTCACTGACTGCAACCTCAGATTCGGCCAGTTATACTAGTAGTGGCTCGCTCGGATTTGCTTTGGCCAGCAGTAGAGGCGAGGACAGGTACACCTTCAGTTTTTTCAAGGCTTCGATACATTTTTCATTCCATTGTCCTTTCTCAGTACATTGAAAAATTTGTGGCACCTATCGGAGGTTCGTAAGATGAATCTAGATAGGGCGACAATTCGCCACGTCAGCTTTTGCACCTATTTTTTGTTCAGCACCTCAGGTATCGCGTCTATCGCCTTGATTTGGTATGGGTTAACTTTGATACGTCGTTGCGATACGAGAAATCCTAAGAAATTTCCCGAGGCTACGCCGAAGGCACATTTCTTGGGGATCAGCTTCATCCCGTACCTTCTCAATATTTTGAAGGCTTCTTTCAGGTGGTCGATGTGATCCTCTTATCTCATCGACTTCACCAGCATATCATCGATTTAGACTTTCATGGTCTTACCGAGCTGATCTTTGAACATCTTGGTGACCAATCTCTGGCATGTAGCCCCTGCATTTTTGAGCCCGAAGGGCATCACTTTGTAGCAGTAAGTCCCTTGATGGGTGATGAAAGTCGTCTTCTCCTAATCTTCCTCGGTCATCATGATTTGATTGTAGCCGGAGTAAGCATCTAGGAAACTTAACAGTTCATGTCCTGCAGTGGCGTCGATCAATTGGTCAATGTGAGGTAGTGGGAATGAATCCTTCGGGCATGCTTTGTTTAGATCAGTGAAATCTACGCACATCATCCACTTTCTATTTTTAATTTTTAACCATGACGGCGTTGGCGACCCACTGGGGGTACTTTGATTCCCTGATGGAGCCGTTGTCAAGTAGTTTCTCCACTTCCTCTCTGACCTCTTCATTGATTGCGGCACTGAATTTCCTTCTCATTTGCCGCACGGGCAGATGCAATGGATCGGCATTCAACTTGTGGGTGGCGATATCTCGCGGAATCCCTGGCATATCTGAATGAGAGAAAGCAAATAGATTTGCATGGTTAGTTAGAAATTCATGATACTTACTTGGGTTGGCGAGGCTGTGGCCGATGTAGGCTTTCTTCGCTGGGTTGTTATCATCTAACTGGATTAGGTCGAGGTCTTCCACCATTGCTTTACATGCTTCCACGATGTCAGGATCTTTGATGGCGTCCGTTATCGGGTCGATTTTAGTCCTCGACACGACTAATTGCTATGCCTCCGCACTCTCCCCTTTTAGTTGTTGGGTGTGGGTGCAATCTTACGTTATTTTGAAGCACTCCTGTGCGGTGCGCGACTCTCCCCTTATGCTGAATACTCCCCATGGGTTAGGGAATTTGATCACCTGGTAAAGGCTTGAAGGAACCGCTTGCATGGTGTGTATCCATGGGAGTCCTATGATGACGTTGTACACCGTTTCTTGGTTCATCACATGGAAAGTCATCTCCAGTATGACTCCTCCCGGTAAGATGGGCAGGGTTATTTCTCCTGATGTCCGTTCCACTACATTGTTAAAACCGGTTAGTGTTATGCAGCCCGGAATTACCCTATCCTCGAGTCCTATTTGTGCAAAGACCCTTGAGTGGATAATACAGGCGCCACTTTCGTCGTCGATCATGACTCTTTTGACATCCGTATCAGTGATACGTAAAGTAATAACTAAAGCATCTTAGTGAGGGAAAGACAAACCGTCAACATAAAACTTATCAAAGGCGATACTGCCTTCGAAGTCGTCATACCGTTCATGGGAGATGGTCCGCTTCAGTCTGTGCGTATTGGCAAATTTGATATGGTTGATCACTAAGTCGTTATCGCTACCGATGATCACGTTTATCATCCGTGTTGGGGAAGGCGACTTTGGCGGCCCACGGGGTTGTTCTCGTCCGCGCGCAAAGTTGATTTTCCCTTTATCGCTGAGTAACTCCTTCAGGTATCCCTGGTTCAACATCCTCACTACTTCTTGTTGTAGGCCTATGCAGTCTTTGGTTTTGTGTCCTCGTTCCTGATAGAACTCGCAGAGGACATTTGATTTCCTTGTGGCGGGGTTTGATTTCATCTTCTGCAGCCACTAAACCATGGTTCCTAGCTTCTCCAGTGCGTACACTATTTCTGAAGGAGATATGCAAAAGTGATGTGTGGATAATAAGGGGGCATACCTCTTTCATTTCGGAGTGGGGTGACGTGTCGCAGTAACGCGTTCGTATGTCTGGGCGGTGGATGAGAGGATCTTGTGTATGGCTGATGTTGGTCTTTGTTGGAGTGCCGGGGTTGTTTTCGACGTCCCTCTTTGCGCCTATCTCTCCTTATTTCTGAGTGTATTGCCGTTAGCCGTTGAGTCAGCCCATTGAGATCATCCTCGTCCGCTCGTACCTCGGCACAATAGGCATTAAGGATTTCCTCCCATGTGGTAGGGGAATTTCATGAGACGGCTCAGGAGCTTCTTGGTCGCCCTTGATCCATCCCTACTTAGCCCGTTCTGGAAAGCGGCAACTACCATACATTCGGCAGACTCATCCTCACCTTGTTAAATCTGGCTAGGAAGTCCCTGAGTCCTTCTCCTGTGATTTGTCTGACGGCGAAGATGTCGTTGACCTTTGCTTCCGCTTTCTTCGCACCCGCATGGGCGGTGACGAACTTATCCGCATTTCCTCGAATGTTGATATTGCCTTTGCTGGCAACTGAGAATATCATGTCAAGGCCCCTCCTGTCAACGTCTCGCCAAACTTCTTTAGCAGCACCGACGGTACATGTTCTTTCGATAGGTCATTACCCTTCACAGCAATGACGTAGTGGATCAGATGATCCTCTGGATCTGTGGTTCCGTCGTACACCCTCAAGTATGGAGGAATCTTGAAGTTTTTTGGGATAGAGTAAGGGCAGCTTCTTCAGTGTATGGCTGCTCTACGAACCTCCCCATGTCGTGTTTTGGTAGCAACTTGAGAGCTCCGGGGATTTTTCGGCCCTCTCCTGGTGTTCCTTCATCTAGTCGCAGAGTGCTTTGTTTTCGTTTTCCATTTCTTCCATCTTCCTTAAGATGGCAGTTAGTGTGCCGTCACTGGTCTGTGCCTCGATGGGTTGGTTATTTACTCGTGTATCCTCATGTTCGCCCATGGCAGCGGTGATGCTAACCGTTTGCACGGACCTGATGTTGCATTGTGGTGATTTCTCAACCAAGCCACTTAGGGTGATTGTCAGCCATTCTTCCATAGCTTTCCGACAACCGAGGGTGCTTCCTTAATAGCAGACGTGGTATCTCCTTTTTTCGTGCAAGATCGTTGGATCTTCGGATGGGGAAGATGAGATCTCTGCACCTGGTGCGGTGCTGGGGGTTGCGTTAATGATGACATCGTCACTGGCCTCGTTGAGGTGACCAAGAAGGTTGGCTGTGACGCCCACTATAGCTTTTGATCTGGTGTTATTTTTAGCCATCTTTAGTTTTCGTGTGATGTAGAGAAAGGTAGTTGGTTGATCTCTAGGTGGATACTATGATTTTGATTCTCGAAAATCCCCACAGACGGCGCCAAATTGTTTGGATCAAAAGTTAAAAGTGTACTTTGTAAGCTTGAAAATAAAAAATATGGGAGGGTAAATCGTAATCAAATATAATAGGCCTAGAGATGTAAGAATGATAACTATAATGTTGATTCGATAGTTTAAGATGATATTATGAACTCAAAAAGTTGTTCGTTAGAAGTAAGAGATAGAGAGAGGATAAGAGAGAATGAGAGAGTTGTATTATTCAATAATAATATTGATGATCTTTACAATAGGAAGGTCTCCTTTATATAAGAAGGGGCCTTCCTTAAAATAATAATAAAAGTATCGAACATGGTTGACGTCCTCCTAGCGAGGACACCTAGTTCTAAATGGCGTCGCCTTCGCCCTCACGCCCGAGCCGTACCCTTATTATAGCAGATATATACTTACTGGGCATACCCTTCGGCATAAAGGCGTATAGGGCCAAATTTGACCCCATACAATTGTTACCTCTATAAATTATATATAGGATCTCACAAAAAACCACAACATAATAGGATTCACAATATAGTTATTATGAGGGTTTTGTTTAAGGAGAAAATTTATTCTCTCATAATTTTTTCCTATTTTATATTAGTAAATTGTATGTAAGTCAGTTGATCAAATTATATTAATATTGTACGTTTCTTTAGTATATTGTCTTTTGTGTATGATTTATCGGTATCAAAGTTTCTTTATTTTTTAATCCAATAATATGGGTATTGTACTTCTTCTCTTCACGTATCCAAACTATTTCAGCCTCAATCCTCAAAGTTTTTTAACAAACATAATTATAAATACCAGTGTATATTTTCTCATATATTACATCCTTTTTTTTCTACTACGATTTATATATTGGCGTGTATCCCCACTCGTCACACAAATATCTGGCACTTCGTCCTAAGGAAGGTCCTTTGTCATTATCGCAATTCACACTGATGAAAATGGATGACACTATGCCAATGCCACTACTGCAGGCTAACATGTTCAGGTTTTAACTTAATAGAATTGCTTAGAAAGAAATATTACAAATATAGTATTATGTAGAGAGTGGAAATGACATAGATAGCACCAATTTAGCCACTTAATTAATGTTCTACTATTATACAATAGAGGCATTCAGGGGCGAAGTGACGTGTAATTGAGGGTGGTGATTTTTAATATTTTTCGTCAAAAAATTATATTATATAATATTTAATAAATATTATTTGTTATTAATTAAAAATAATTTTTAGACATCTTTACATAGTTCACACGCAAAAGCAGGGGCGAATGTAATGTATAATCGACGGATTCAATTGAACTCATAATTAACGCAGAATAAAAATTTATATGTAAAAATTTATTACGATTACAAAAATAATAGATATGAACCCAAAATTTTAATAATATAATATATTTAATATTACATTTTTAAAAATTTAACCTATAAAATTTAAATACTAAATTCGCTTCTATGCAAAAGAAATTTAAAATTTTTGAGTTTCTTGGTTTCGCCATGGAAGGTATTGACACCTGTGAGCTTCTTGTGTTTAAGTCGGAAACATGAAAAGTATAAAGTTTTTTATACCGATAGTAAAGTTTGATTTTTAATAACAAATTTATTATAATTATAAAGTTAGTTTATTTGAGTTCATCAAACAGTAGAGTATTTGGTCCTCTACGAGATTCTACTGAATATACTAATAAACTGTATGTAAATGAGACTCGGGAATCTTACGTGAAAAAAATTCTATACAAGGGAACCAAAAATCACGATCTACACCAATAGGCTTTCTATTTCACTAACTTGTAAAAATCTATTACAAATCACTTTTTACCAAGTAATATAATACTAGTTATTATACCGATTTACTAGTAATTATCTTATTTAACGATCCGAGCATGTAGATATATCTAATGTTGTCAATTCATAGAATTTAAGCTCTTTTCTATTTTTCTTTTTTTATTACTTGGTTCATGAACTTAATAGCTTTCTCATATGCATTCACATTTTATTAATTAGATAAATAGTTTGGTCATGTTACTAGTTTGAAAATCAGCAAGCATACCTTGCAAATCTTTTATATATATGAGTCGAATATAGTCTATGCTTCTCTAGATAGAGTTAAATTATAAAAAACAAAACACAGTGAACAACCATAGAAACCAAGGGGTGGGTTGGAAACAATCTACAGTCCAAATTAAAGTGTTGCATTTTTTTTTTAAAAGAGTGTGAATGGGAAATGGAAGAGGCACCTTTTGGATTGCACCTCTCCATAAGAGGCACCTTTTAGATTGCACCTCTCCATATCACCCTTCCTTTGTCTATAAATTTAGAGGCTTGGCCTCATATTTTAGACATAAAAAATCAGATGGAAAAATCTGAAAATTTCTCCACTCTTTTTATATTATTGTTTTTCAAAGCAAATTAAGATAAGCATTTTGTGTGATTTACTTTGCCATTTGGGTTTACCGAAGTTCTGTGATTTGAAGTGCTGCTATCACAGAATAGTTATTTCATTTTACCTTGGGAGTAATTAATCTGAAACCTTGGGCAAATGTGAGGATTAAATTTCTAAGGACAGACAAAAAGCTTGTGGATTTGGAATTTCTGTTTTGGTTTTCTTAAACTAAACTAACGTTTGTTTACTTCTCTGATTTTCTGATTTTGAACACAGATTACCAACAATCTTAAGGAATTTAACATTTATTTTTTGTGTTCATCTCTTTTGTGTTGAGACGGCTGATAACAGGAAATAAGAAAATCCAACGAACAATGCCATGTTGAGAACGATGGTGTTCACTGTAAAGTTTATACTGATGGCTTTCAACAATATATAGAAACAAATAAATCATTCACATATCAATGCTTTATTAAGCTTTAGCCACAAGGATTGAACTTTTATAGTTCAAACGGACAAATAATGAAGATATCTGATTATGCCATGAGAGCATTGACCACTGAGTGATTAACTTTGTGTGCACCAGAAAACGTTGGCCTTACTGGGAAAGGAAAATCACTTCCATTTCGTATATTTTTATTTTTCCTTATGAAGTTTTCAAAAGTTGATCTTACAATTATTATTCTATTTGTAATGCTAACTTGTCATGATTCATATTTTTTGGGAAACAGTAATTTTATGACAAGGTTGCATCTTCTGTTGAACTTCTATTAATAGATGCACATACTTGGTCATGTTTCACCAAATTATATGGTGCAACTTTTGACATCAATGGGAGGACGAGGATTTCATTAATAAACTTATTAACTGTGAGAGCAAGAAGGGAATGAGCAATTCCTTCTATAATTCTTTGTTTCCGTTTTCTTATTCAAACAGAATTGAGTCGATGCTTCAGCAGCTTGTTCAAGTTGGTGTCTAGAATTTTTGTTTGGTATGTGAAAGCTACGATGACGGTATGTATTTGGCAAAGTAAACAGAGAATGGAATATCAAATTGCAACAGTAAGATGATGTGAACTACAAGGTGACAATTCAAAGAAAAAGTGAGAAAAAAAATGGATTATAATTTCTTCACTTGACCCGATTTTATTGATTTTCTATCCTTGTGATTTATGAAGTTCAATGCATATAAATGTTACGATAGATATTTATTACGATGATCTCATAAAACAAATCCAGAATTATATATATGGTTGGGAATAACACGTCAATTAAAGATTAATTTTGTTATTCCTTGACCAAATGAAAATTGTATACTTTCCTAATATATGCAATTTGGAGACTGCATAAATATATTTGGATGGTTATTTTCAAGGTTGTAAGACATGACTTAGGCTTACATTGATACTTGAAAGTATTCTTGAGATCATGAATGTAATATATGTAAAGATGAACATATATGTGTTTGATTAGGGAAAAAGATCAAACTCGTTAAAATGTTATAATGGTTTAATTGGAAAACCATTTGGAAAGGGAATGAAGATTCTCGTAATTTTCTATACACGTTATGGAGAATAAAATCTTAGTGATTTTCTACTCATGCTTTGATCTTACCAACCATATACCCGGGGTGATCCCCTATCACCCTATCTCATATAGACCCGATAACACAATACAGCCGAACTTTCACAGTCCATTTGATCCATAAACCAAATCGTAGAACCACGTCGCACTTTCCGAAAATCATACACAAGATCAGAAATTCACATCTAAACTCAGAGTAAGCCCAAACCAGCTGTAATGATCCATATTTGCACCCTCGGGTGAAAACATATGATATACCACCTAAACCAAACACTTGCAACCATAACTTCTATTCACAGCAGTTGTCCCCAACGGAATCATCTCTCACATCAACCATTCATGAAACCACTTTCCTTAACTGATATCACAATAGATTTCTAGGTCAAATCTCGATATTATCTTCCTAACCAGCTGAGATCAAATCTGTCCATATTCGTTAATGAACCCAACGATCGCCTCGAATCCAACACCACTCTGATGATATGATACCTCAATACAAGTCTAAACCACATCTTGCATAATACACGCACCAGTAACAAGCGATCTGAACACACTCAAATCATAACAAATGACTCAATCGAAAGAATTGTACCTCAAGCTCATCAATGCCGTTACAATACAAGGCTGAGACCCTGTCTCAAATCATAGAATACCTAAATCTACTCTGAAAGGTCATAACTCCCGTAACCTAGCTACAATGCGTGATCCTATCCCAACACCATTACACCTGAAGCACCTCAAGCCGTAATGCTCAAAATAAACAACCACGCATATTTGATGTCTAAAACTAATGCAATTCATTACACCCACGGTGAAACAGAGAATACACAACACACAACCCGATAGACCATAACCAATGGTCCATACACCGAGCAACACTCAATTGCTCTTCCTACTTGACTTTCTCTATGAATTCTCAAAGGAATCGCACCACGTGTGCCCATAACTGACAAATCACAATGTCTTACAACATTGAAAAAACAACTCAGGATTAACCAAGCTAACTCAAGCTAAATGCGTAGCCATATCGGCCTGCGAACGAATTCAGTACCAAGAAGCCTGAAAATGTTTCTTCCACTTCTCTAACTCATGCCGAAGGCACCAAATAATACCGAAATCCATAATATCACCCGGTTACATGCCCGGCCATACGAAACTCATTCAAAAAGTACCTCGATAACGGAACGGGACCAATGATAGCAACCTTTGCGCTGACATCGATCACAAATGCCCAATTAAGAAAATACTTCTTCCCAGGTATCCGATGGTTCCTTGAAATATAAATCATTCTGCTAAATATATATTCTAACGCACTTCACCACTTAACCTGTGGCATTTCCTGCATAGCCCCTAATGCAATAGTTCAAAATCACCCCAACACTAAGACAACCAGTCCGAATTCCAACATCACATCCAAAATATAACATACCAGCGAATAAAGATCCACCACCTCAACATAGCATGTACATCAGATCTCCATATAACACACAATTCATCATACCTGATCCCAATTTCCATCGTGCGAATACATGCACCCATTTGATACCTAATCATTCCACGACAAATACTCAATATTTTCCTATGCTACCAAGCAAACCCGAATACCACTAGTGGACCCAACGAGAACATGCTGCAATTCTACTAAAATATCATCAGTTTAATCATATTACCATTTTCTGAAACACATACTCGCGTCAAGTCACTTTCACTTAGCAATATCATTTTCTCTAATCATCTGAAGCTCTCTTATCTAATCGCTTAGAAGGAATCACTACACATCCCATGCTCTGCTTGACAAACACATGCCTTGTGCAAATTCTTACAGTACTGACACGACGGGTGAGGTCTGTATACATTCTCCGCCACCGTCGAGACAACCATTTATTAGTTTTATACACTTGGCAAGAACTATCACCTTATTCTGAACCAACAAGGGTCTTAGCTCTTTACTTTACTTCATATACTCTGATTGTATCGGTCCCGAATTCAATGATCTCGTCTCACTCAATATGAACTGCTCGGGCAATAATCCACTCCAGATATAATTAAATATCGCATATGATGCCCAAATGTGCTAATAAGCTACCAATTCGAATGCGGTCCTAAAGAAAATGAGCTCTGGAAGGAAATCATCAAATCCTACGCACTAATACAGACTTTCCTTGGAAAATAGGAAGTAAAGCATACAGAGATGGCATACAGAAAATTATGCTCGATATTACACTATTGCGGCGTGCAACCCGCTCCAGATAACATACCTGTGGTGGCTGATAACTAGGAATTTTGCATGTTTTTAGACCCCTTCTTGCCCGAGCTTTGTGCATAAAAAGTGTTAAACTGGCCTTGAATTGCTTACAAGTGCGCTATTTTTCAGGTTTGAGCGACAAAAGGACGAATACCGTCAAATCGGCTAAAAAAGGAGTGAAACCGGCTAAGCGTCAAAGGAAGAAGTAGAAGGACTCAAAAGAAGTCTGTGCGGACCGCACTGTTTTACTGTGCGGCCGCACAAGCCGATTCAGAGAGCAGATCAGGAAAACCTTCAACTGCGCGGACCGCACTGATATGGTGTGCGGCTGCAAAAATGTTCAGATAGGCCAAGCTCAAAAGCATATCCATGCGGACCGCGCCCAATTTCATGCGGTCCGCAACGATGAAGATCAGAGAGAGAAATGTTCAAGGCAAAGTCCCACGCGGCCGCGTGCCAAAATAGTGTAGCCCGCATAGGTGAAGAATCAGAGAGTTCGCATTCTGCGGATTTACACAGTGCGGCCGTGCTCTAATTCTACGTGGTCCGCGTGACAAAAATACGCGGTCCACGTGACATGCTCCAGTGCCGTTTCTTCTGAAGCTCAAATGCCCTACGCGGCCGCACGTCAAAAGTGCGCGGTCCGCGTGAGACCCTTAGGGGTATTTTTATCCGGATATTACTGTGTAGTATAAATAGCTTCTTTTACTTTTTTAGGTTATGTCATATATTAGATACGAACAGCTAAGCTCGTGGGAACACATTTACGCCTATTTTGGGCAATTTTCTTAGTCTTTTATCAGTAGATTTAATTTGTAATCAACTATTATGTCAATTTCATCTTTAATTTCTTCATTTTCTTCATTATTCATGTCTAGCTAAACCCATAGCTAGGGTTGTAGCTCAACCCTAGTGTGGGTAATTAATGGGTTAAATTATTTAATGCTTAGATGATTGTGGGTGTTAGGATTTGGGTTGATTGAATGTTTTTCATTTGGATTTTGTGGTTGCAAACACTAAATCTAGTTTTGTGGGTTTGGGCTCTTCTTGAGAAAGATAGTCTAAAACCTCTCAATCAATTCCAACAAGGATTTGGGATGGACCCATGAGAATGGTAGTCCCAAGTAACGGGTATAAACCTTGAGAGAGTAATTACCCAACTCGAGCCTAAAGTTGCTTGGCCAAATTAGCCTACCCAATTGGTCTCGAGAGAGTCAATTGGGAAAAATTGTTCTCTCTACCGAGAGGTGTGAGAATGAATGCATAGAGCAACGGTTATCCAATAATCCCATCATATCATCTTTGCATTGAATTTCATTACCCGTTAGTTATCCACCTAGGTAAATGCTACTACCCTAGTCCTTTCTCTACTTGCATATTACACTTTAAAATCATCCCTAGCATAATTTAGATTTCTCATTAGTAGTTGATAAAATAGTTTTTAAAAGGAAAAACACAAATATATTTGAAGCCAAATTAGAAGCTAATTCGCAATTCTAGTTCATCACAATTTCTCACTCCAAATTCCAACTCCCTATGGATTGACCCCGAACCACTATTCGGGTAAAAGTTAGTTGTGCCCGCTCTTCCTTTGGGTTGAGTTTGCGTCGATAACTTTTTGGCGCCGTTGCCGGGGAGTTGAAGGTGTTGATTAATTGTGTTGCTAGTGTTGTGTTTTGCTTCTTCTTTCCTTCTTTTACTAATTTTATTGATTCAATCTAACAGGTACAAATGGCTCTTAATGCAAATGCTAATGTTCCCCTTGGCGATGCCATGGCGGGGGTGGAGGTAGAGGACCTTGAGCATGATGAATTCCCGGTACAACATGTACCACGGAGGGCCCGAAATGCCAATGCAAATCAACAGGACCAAATCTCAGACCCTCCTCCGCCACCGCCAAGGGTTGGGCCAAGAGCAATGACAAACCAAGGATATGCTAGTGCCATTGTTCCTCCCCGAATTCGGGCGAGAACTTTCAAATTACAAATGTGATGCTGACACTATTGGAGAAAAGAGGGTATTTTACGGGCGCCTCCAATCAAAATGCCTACAAGCACTTGAAGGGATTCGTAGATACTTGTTGGGGAAGCAAACAAACCAATGTGTCCGAAGATGCTTTACGATTGCCGCTTTTCCCTTTCTCATTGAGGGGTAAGGCGCTAGATTGGTTGGAGAGGTTGCCGAATCACTCAATCACTACATGGGATAAATTGGAGGATAAGTTCATCGCCAAGTTCTTTTCCCCAACTCATATGGCGGCTTTGCGAGATGAGATCCTAGACTTCAAACAAGAGCCAACAGAGGCGTTACATGAAATTTGGGAGAGGTATCGGACTATGGTGAAAGAGTGCCCTAACAATGACATGACTGATGCTATGGTTCAACAAACTTTCTATAGGGGGATCAACACGGCGAATCAATGCATTGTGAACCAATTGGCGGGTGGCAATTTCATGAAGTTATCTTTGGAGGAAGCATGTGATGTTATGGACCAAATGGCCGACACTTTTTCGGCATGGCAAAGTCGGGCGAATGTACCTCAAGGAGATCCAAATGTTATTCATCTACACAAAGAGTTGCATGACCACGGCCAAGCCACTGCCGAGCTCACTACAACCATGAATCAATTGGCGAAAGCTCAACTTCAACAAGTACAAAATCCGCGCTAAGTGAATTCCATGGAAAATTTCTCGATGTTGAAAAGAAGGAATAGAGGGCAACAAGCACAACAAGGCCAATGTGAACAAAATGAAAACAACAATGATGGAGGATTTTCTAATGATGGCTTTGATGATCAAGACGAAGATTACCAATATATGAATAACTTTCAAGGCAATAGAGGGAATCAAAACAATCAACAATGGCATTCCCAAGGCAATTGGGGGAACCAACAAGGAAGAGGAAATTGGAACAATAATAACAATGGGAACAATGGTGGTGATTGGAACAACCAAGGAAACAATTGGAACAATCAAGGCAACAATTGGAACAATCAAGGAAATAGTGGTGGAAATTGGAGTGGTAATAACAACAATTGGGGGAACAACAACAATCAAGGTGGTTGGAACAATGGTGGAAATCAAAACAATCGGGGGCAAGGTTTTCAAAGAGCTCCCATGTATCAACAACCCAACAATCCACCCCCTTTCCATTCACAAGGATCAAGTTCTTCGGGCAATGATATGGGTCGAATTGAAGTCATGTTTGAACAAATGATGAAAAAGAATCAAGATTCGGATGCCCAACTAGCTTCTCACAATACTTTAATCCGGAATTTGGAAGTTCAAATCGGCCAACTTTCTCAATCTTTGAACTCCCGACCTAAGGGTGCACTACCAAGTGACACGGTGGTAAACCCGAAGGGAGGTAACAATCATGTGATGGCCATGACAACAAGGAGTGGAAGAGGCGGTGTTGTGAATGCTTCAAATAAGAATCGAGTTGTGGATGCGGAGGTACATTTAAATGATGATGACATGCCGATGAATGATGACATTGTGGTTGAACCTATGGAAACAAATGATGTGCGGATTGACATTGAGGATGAGGCCGGGATTGAGTCGCAAGATACCGTGAACCCGTCTAGGGAACACATCATTGATATTCCTGAGTCGTCTATTCCAAAGGCCAAGGTACCCTTGCCAAGGCCTCCTCCACCTTATCCGCAAAGATTAGCAAAGCAAAAAGGAGATAATTAATTTAAGAAGTTCATAGAGATGATGAAGACTTGACCATTAATGTGCCTTTGGTGGAGGCACTTGAACAAATGTCGAGTTATGCTAAATTCATAAAGGACTTGGTGACGAAGAAAAGGTCGATGGATTGTGAGACGATAATGATGACTCGCCAAGTGAGTGCGATAGTTCATTCCATGGTTCCTAAGCTAGAAGACCCCGGTGCTTTCACCATTCCTTGTACAATTGGAAGTGCTAATTTTGCTAAAGCACTTTGTGATTTGGGTGCTAGTATCAATCTCATGCCATATTCCGTGTTTAAGACCTTGGGTATTGGACAACCCCGTCCAACTTCAATGAGGCTTCAAATGGCGGATCGATCTATGAAGAGGCCTTTGGGAATCATAGACGATGTTCTTGTTAGAGTTGACAAGTTTATCTTACCGGCCGATTTTGTCATTCTTGATTGTGAAGTGGACTTCGAAGTCCCTATCATTCTTGGAAGGCCATTCTTAGCCAACGGGAAAGCCCTAGTTGATGTTGAAGCGGGAGAATTGACTTTTAGGGTCAGGTGATGAAAAAGTGGTGTTTCACGTGTGCAAATCCATGTGACAACCAAATAGCACCGAGGTGTGCTCGTTTGTGGACATTGTCACGGCGGTGATTGTGGATGACACAAGCGCCATGATCAATGTTGAAGATCCACTTGAAGCGATCCTTTTGAACATGGAGGTCAATGATGATGCCGATCGTGTTGAATGTGTAAATGTTTTGCATGGTATGGGCTCTTACTCTTATGAGCCAAGGAAGCTATCTTTGGACCTTGAAAATTGCAAAACTCCTCCAACTAAGCCATCTATTGAGGAGCCGCCGGTGTTGGAGTTGAAACCACTTCCTCCTCACCTCAGGTATGAATACTTGGGTCCTAATTTCACTTTGCCGGTTATACTTTCCTCTTGCTTAACTAACATGCAGGTTGACGCCACTTTGGCGGTCTTACAAAAGTGCAAGCGAGCAATTGGATGGACCTTGGCGGATATTCGGGGTATAAGCCCCGCTTTTTGCATGCACAAGATCATGTTGGAGGAGAATGCTAGGCCATCACTTGAGCACCAAATAAGATTAAATGAGGCCATGCAAGAGGTAGTCAAAAAGGAAATCATCAAATGGTTGGATGCCGGGGTAGTCTACCCCATTTCGGATAGTTCTTGTACCTCTCCGGTCCAATGTGTTCCAAAGAATGGTGGCATGACGGTTGTCACCAATGCAAACAATGAATTGATTCCTACTCGTACGGTCACGGGTTGGAGAGTGTGCATGGACTATAGGAAGCTCAACAAAGTAACACGGAAGGACCATTTTCCATTGCCTTTCTTGGATCAAATGTTGGACCGACTTGCGGGTAGAGCTTATTATTGCTTCCTTGATGGCTATTCGGGGTACAATCAAATACTCATCGCCCCGGAGGATCAGGAAAAGACAACATTTACATGTCCTTATGGCACATTCGCCTTCTCTCGAATGCCATTTGGACTATGTAATGCCCCGGCTACATTTCAGAGGTGCATGATGGGGATCTTCACAAACATGGTGGAGGACATTCTTGAGATACTTATGGATGACTTCAGTGTAGTAGGGGATTCTTTTGATGATTGTTTGGCAAATTTTGATCGTGTGTTGGCAAGATGTGAAGATACAAACCTTGTGCTTAATTGGGAGAAGTGTCACTTTATGGTGCGAGAATTTTATTGGGCCACAAAGTTTCGAAGAACGGCATTGAAGTTGACAAAGCAAAGATAGAGGTTATTTCAAGGCTCTCTCCCCCTAACTCTGTCAAAGGGGTGAGGAGTTTTTTAGGTCACGTCGGGTTTTATCGGCGCTTCATAAAGGATTTTTCCAAGATCGTGAACCCATTGTGTACGCTATTGGAGAAGGATGCCAAGTTTCTCTGTGACGAGAGATGCATGGAATCTTTTGAGCTATTGAAGCAAAAGTTGACTACTACTCCCATCATTACCGCACCTAATTGGAACTTACCATTTGAACTTATGTGCGACGCAAGTGATGTGGCGGTAGGAGCGGTACTTGTCCAAAGAATCAACAAGATGTTCCATCCGGTGTACTAATCAAGCAAGACAATGAATGAGGCTCAAAGGAATTATACCGTCACCGAGAAAGAGTTTCTAGCTATTGTCTTTGCTATGGAAAAGTTTCGTCCTTATCTTATGGGGGCCAAGGTGATTATTCATACCGATCATGCCTCCCTTAGGTATTTGATGACAAAGAAGGACTCCAAGGCAAGGTTGATGAGATGGGTCCTACTTCTTCAAGAGTTTGATCTAGATATTGTTGATCGCAAGGGTAGTGAAAACCAAGTGGCAGACCACTTGTCCCGTTTGGAGGAGGAGGGGAGGCCATCCAATTGCCTTGAAATAAATGATTCTTTCCCGGATGAACAACTCCTCGCGGTGTCTATGCATGATATGCCGTGGTTTCCCGATGTTGCCAACTATCTTGTGACCGGTGTGGTCCCATGTGAGCTCTCTTCTAACCAAAGGAAAAAGCTAAAGCGGGATAGCTTGGATTTCTATTGGGATGATCCGTATCTTTTCAAAATTTGCACGGATGGAGTAATTCGAAGGTGTGTCCCGGAAAGTGAGCAAATGAGTATCTTGGAGGCTTTTCACTCTTCTTCCTACGATGGTCATCATGGGGGAGTGAGAACGGCTTCCAAAGTTTTGAGTTGTGGTTTTTATTGGCCAACGATTTTCAAAGATGCTAGTGATTTGGTGAAAAGTTGTGATGCATGCCAAAGGGCCGGTGGTATTTCAAAGAAAGATGAGATGCCTCTCAATACCATTCTAGAGGTTGACATTTTTTATGTATGGGGCATTGACTTTATGGGGCCTTTTGTGATCTCTTGTGGGAATACTTACATTTTGGTAGCGGTGAATTATGTGTCGAAATGGGTTGAAGCTGTGGCTCTTCCGAACAATGAAGCTCGAAGTGTTGTGAACTTTTTGAAGAAGTATATCTTTCACAAGATTCGGGACTCCCCGTGCTATCATTAGTGATAGGGGCTCTCATTTTTGCAACAAGGCATTTGATTCATTGTTTACCAAATATGGAGTAAATCATAAGGTCACTACCCCGTATCATCCTCAAGCAAGTGGCCAAGTTGAAGTTTCCAACCGAGAAATCAAGAGTATTTTGTCTAAAACGGTCAATGCCAATAGGACCGATTGGTCAAAGAAATTAGATGATGCTCTTTGGGCTTATAGGACAGCTTATAAAACTCCAATTGGTATGTCTCCTTATCGGTTGGTGTTTGGTAAGGCATGTCATCTCCCGGTGGAACTTGAGCATAAGGCTATGTGGGCTTTGAAAAAGTTGAACTTGGAATGGGATGTAGCGGCAAATCTGCGTGTGGATCACTTGAACGAGCTTGACGAGTTTCGGTTTCATGCATACTCCAGCTCGTCCTTGTATAAGGACAAGATGAAGTATCTTCATGACAAATATGCTCGAAGCAAAGAATTCAAGGTGGGTGATATGGTTCTTCTCTTCAATTCTCGGTTGAGGTTATTCCCGGGAAAGCTAAAATCCAAGTGGAGTGGCCCATTCGAAGTGGTAGGTGTGACTCCGTTCGGAGCCCTTGATTTTAAGAACAAAAATGGTGAAGTATTCCGAGTCAATGGGCACCGGGTGAAGCATTATTTGGGAAAGCCTGATGATAGCCAAGTGGTGGCACTCTTGCACTTGAAATGAGGGAATGGTAACCTGCGTCGTGCCGCGACGTTAAATCAGGCGCTTCTTGGGAGGCAACCCATGTCTTTTTCTTTTTCTTTGATTTTCTTCATTCGTAGAGTAGGATTTTTGAGCTGACAGTTTGTGAAGTGTTGTAGGGGTTATGTTGAAACAGTGCAGGGAAAACACACAAGTGGCGAATCTCTGAAGATTAGCCATGCGGCCGCACAACAAATCAGTGCGGTCCGTGTGGCTTGTCTAAGCCAAAGCAGTGACCTCAAGGAAACCCACGCGGCCCACGTGGCAAAATTATGTGGGATGGATGAAATAGGATGAAATTTAGCAGGTCTCTGAAGTTTACCACGCGGCCGCGCACCAAATCAGTGCGGTCCGCGTGGAAACTACCCACTTAAGCAGGTCTCTGATGATTGTCATGCGGCCGCACACCAAATCAGTGCGGTCCGCGTGACCTTGCGTAACAAAATGACATATGGCTAAAGCCTGCGTGGTTCGCGTGACAAAAGTGTGCTGCCGCACAGGTGGGTAAGTGACGGGTCCCACTCCCTTTTTCTATAAATAAGGATCCCTGGCCTTCATTTAACCTTTTGGCCAAATTTTCATCTGAGAGATTTTTACTGTTCATCATGTGCATCTTGTGCTCAAATTTCATTCACAACCAATCCTTGGTAACATTTCATTTCTAATTCAATATCTAGATTACTTTATTCTGTACATAAATTGATAAATGCTAGAATAACTTCTTAATTTCTTTAATTTTTCCCTCTTTTGATTGATAGATTAGGATCAAGCATGATAATGATAGAATTAGGGCTAACATCCTTGCTAAAATAACTGAGTAGGGACACTTAGGACACATGGTGTTGGAAACATTGGACGTAAATGAACAAAAACACCCTGCCAGTTAAATTTTGCCCTACGTGGCCGCACACCATTCTTGTGCAGTCCGCGTGATTGAATCTTAATGAGAACCAATACCTACGCGGCCGCGGTCCAAATCAGTGCGGACCGCGTGCCCAAGGTTCAGAGAATGTTAAATTTGGTAGTCTCTTTTGTGCGGACCGCGTCCATTTCTGGGCAGTCCGCGTTAGTCTCACGCGGCCGCGACACAAATCAGTGCGGTCCGCGTGGGTCAACTTCAGAGAGTTGATTAATTTGATGATTAGCCTGTGCGGACCGCGTCCATTTCTGGGCGGTCCGCGTTGACCTCACGTGGCCGCAACACAAATCAGTGTGGTCCGCGTGGGTCAACTTCAGAGAAGTGCATCTGTTGCTGCTTAGCTTGTGCGGACCGCGTGGCAAAAGTTTACGGTCCGCGTGACCCCTGTTACCCAACTGTGTCTTTTCTTTGTATACTCTTCTCAGATTGTACACTGCTTACGTGCTTCAACTAACCAATCTAGACTATATCTCTTGCAGACAATGGTGAAGAAACATATTTCACAACGTGGGGGTAAACAACCCGGGAGAGGTGGTCCCTCCCGAGGGGGCAAGGGAAAAAGGATCGTAAAGCTCACTACGGAGGCCCGGGAAAACATAAAGAAAACCCGAAAGCTGATTCGGGAAGCTGATAGGGCGGCCTCGCATTCTACTGGGAGTGACTATATACCCTCCAAGAGTGTGAGCTCGGAGTCAGCCCCCTCCCACATGTCCATCTCCGTACCCAACATGGCATCCTCATCTTCAAACCAACCCACAGATGCCACCTCCAAGCCGGTAAATGTAAAGAACAGTGATGATGAATACTCCACCTCTCCCACAGCTTCATTATCAGGGGAGAGTGGAGGACATGCGAAAGGAGGAGAGCCACAAGTGGGTGGTATGGAGCGAACAAGGGACCCAAATGTATGGGCCGATAGATTTGTTAGTGAGCTGGCATGGCATAAGTTCAGGGAGTGGTGGCCCAAGAGAAGATTGATTCCAGAGAGGCGGTTCATTGATGCGGACTTGGTACCGCACAACCCTCATGTGCAAGCACAATTCCATACTAGAGAGGGTTGGATCTTCTTCAAGGAGCGGGTGGAGAATGCCAATGAGCACATGGTCAAAGAATTCTACGCAAACATCTACCACATAGTCCGGGATTCCACCGCTACAAAGGTGAGGGATCAAATTGTGTTGTTTGACGGCAAGTCCTTAAATGAGTTCTTGGGGTTCGCTGATGAAGATGAATCCCAATATTTGGAGAAGTTGGCCCTGAAAGAGGAGGCCCGTCCATGGTTGGCAGAAGTGCTAGCTGCTCCCGGCACTGTTCCGGTGTGGCTGAAGGCACAAGAGAAGATATACAGAAACACCCTTAGCTTTGAAGCGAAAGGGTGGTTGACATTTGTCTGCAACCGATTGGACCCAACCACTCATGACCATTCAGTTCCTATTGATCGAGTAGTGTTGGTATCTTCCATTATGGCCGGCTTCCCATTGAATGTGGGAAATATCATGCATTGGGTAATCTCCACAGTGGGCCACGAGACCAAGACAAATTATCCCTTTCCCAACACATTGACTTTGTACTTCAAGGAGCTTAAAGTGAAGAGAAAGAAATTTGATATGATGGTGCCTCCGGTGGGGGCTTACTCTTGGTATGATCAAAAGGGTCCGGACAACCCTAAGACGGCTAAGAAGAGCCAAGCCACCACTTCCTCCGCAGCTGGCCAGTCTGAGGAGCCAGTTGCCACCACTGAGCAGACCACTTCCCTCCCTCCGGGTCCTTCCACAGCACCTTCCTCCTCTACTGCTGATCCGGAGATTCCAGTCTCCAAGACTCACCGGTTTACAACCAACCAACTTACATATTCATTAGCCACTTTGAACAACTGGATGTCGGCTGTGACATCCAAGTTGTCCATATTGACGACAGCGGTTCAGGCTCATAGTGCACCAGTGACTGTGGAGGTCCCTACTTCTATTGAGGAGACACTGAAGAAGATCCTGGCTAACCAGGAAATGATGATGAAGAAGCAGGACAGTTTGGCCGAGGCAGTTGACGTACATAGCAAGCAGCTCAAGAGCCTTGCTAGGGAGCACAGAAAGTTGAGGAAGACCAAGGCCTCCACGGAGTCAGTTTCATCTCTAAAGGAGTAGGTGGAAAAGCTTGTAGCGGACCAGTTGCCACTTGATTTGCTGTTTGGAGAGCCGGCCGTAGAGCCACATGTGGAGCAGCCACAGGAGGAGCCCAGGCCACGGAAGAAGAGGAAACTCCCCAACACCGAGGGAGTTGTCATTATGGTAGCTCCTAAGCAGGAGGGGCCCTCCAGTGCACCTACAGCAGATGAGCCACCTCTAGAGCAGGCACCTGTTCCAGCAGCACAGCAGCAGGTTAGGGACCAGTCTGAGGTCCCTACCACTATAGCGGACGAGGGAGCCACTGAGCAGAGTCATCCAGTTGATGAGGCTTGAGGGGCCATCCATATCCTTTTTTATGCTTATTTGATAGTTAGCATTGGGGACAATGCTAGCTTTTATTCGTGGGGGTGTGCCCTACTATTTTTCTTTGAATTGTATATATTGATTACTTTTTAGTACATATTTAGACGTAGTAATTTGTATATATTTTGTTAATTTGATCTACTCTAGTTTTCATTTTGAACCCTTTGGATCTGTATATTCGAATCTATCTTTGTACATATTCAGTTGTTTTCAGTTTGATTCTCTTCGTTTTTGTTATTATCGTAAAATCATTAGGATTTGTTTTTAAGTTTTCAATAAACCCTTGGTTTTCTTAATGCCACGGTTCTTTCCAATGGTAAAGTGTTGTGTGAACCGGGTGGCCATCCAAGTGGCGGACCACTTGTCCCGTTTGGAGGAGGAGGGGAGGCCATCCAATGGCCTTGAAATAAATGATTCTTTCCCGGATGAACAACTCCTCGTGGTGTCTATGCATGATATGCCGTGGTTTCCCGATGTTGCCAACTATCTTGTGAACGGTGTGGTCCCATGTGAGCTCTCTTCTAACCAAAGGAAAAAGCTAAAGCGGGATAGCTTGGATTTCTATCGGGATGATCCGTATCTTTTCAAAATTTGCACGGATGGAGTAATTCGAAGGTGTGTCCCGGAAAGTGAGCAAATGAGTATCTTGGAGGCTTGTCACTCTTCTTCCTACGGTGGTCATCATGGGGGAGTGAGAACAGATTCCAAAGTTTTGAGTTGTGGTTTTTATTGGCCAACGATTTTCAAAGATGCTAGTGATTTGGTGAAAAGTTGTGATGCATGCCAAAGGGTCGGTGGTATTTCAAAGAAATATGAGATGCCTCTCAATACCATTCTAGAGGTTGACATTTTTTATGTATGGGGCATTGACTTTATGGGGCCTTTTGTGATCTCTTGTGGGAATACGTACATTTTGGTAGCGGTGAATTATGTGTCGAAATGGGTTGAAGCTGTGGCTCTTCCGAACAATGAAGCTCAAAGTGTTGTGAACTTTTTGAAGAAGTATATCTTCACAAGATTCGGGACTCCCCGTGCTATCATTAGTGATGGGGGCTCTCATTTTTGCAACAAGGCATTTGATTCATTGCTTACCAAATATGGAGTAAATCATAAGGTCACTACCCCGTATCATCCTCAAGCAAGTGGCCAAGTTGAAGTTTCCAACCGAGAAATCAAGAGTATTTTGTCTAAAACGGTCAATGCCAATAGGACCGATTGGTCAAAGAAATTAGATGATGCTCTTTGGGCTTATAGGACAGCTTATAAAACTCCAATTGGTATGTCTCCTTATCGGTTGGTGTTTGGTAAGGCATGTCATCTCCCGGTGGAACTTGAGCATAAGGCTATGTGGGCTTTGAAAAAGTTGAACTTGGAATGGGATGTAGCGGCAAATCTGCGTGTGGATCACTTGAACGAGCTTGACGAGTTTCGGTTTCATGCATACTCCAGCTCGTCCTTGTATAAGGACAAGATGAAGTATCTTCATGACAAATATGCTCGAAGCAAAGAATTCAAGGTGGGTGATATGGTTCTTCTCTTCAATTCTCGGTTGAGGTTATTCCCGGGAAAGCTAAAATCCAAGTGGAGTGGCCCATTCGAAGTGGTAGGTGTGACTCCGTTCGGAGCCCTTGATTTAAAGAACAAAAATGGTGAAGTATTCCGAGTCAATGGGCATCGGGTGAAGCATTATTTGGGAAAGCCTGATGATAGCCAAGTGGTGGCACTCTTGCACTTGAAATGAAGGAATGGTAACCTGCGTCGTGCCGCGACGTTAAATCAGGCGCTTCTTGGGAGGCAACCCATGTCTTTTTCTTTTTCTTTGATTTTTCTTCATTCGTAGAGTAGGATTTTTGAGCTGACAGTTTGTGAAGTGTTGTAGGGGTTATGTTGAAACAGTGCAGGGAAAACACACAAGTGGCAAATCTCTGAAGATTAGCCATGCGGCCGCACAACAAATCAGTGCGGTCCGTGTGGCTTGTCTAAGCCAAAGCAGTGACCTCAAGGAAACCCACGCGGCCCACGTGGCAAAATTATGTGGGATGGATGAAATAGGATGAAATTTAGCAGGTCTCTGAAGTTTACCACGCGGCCGCGCACCAAATCAGGGCGGTCCGCGTGGAAACTACCCACGTAAGCAGGTCTCTGATGATTGTCACGCGGCCGCACACCAAATCAGTGCGGTCCGCGTGACCTTGCGTAACAAAATGACATATGGCTAAAGCCTGCGTGGTTCGCGTGACAAAGGTGTGCGGCCGCGCAGGTGGGTAAGTGACGGGTCCCACTCCCTTTTTCTATAAATAGGGACCCCTGGCCTTCATTTAACCTTTTGGCCAAATTTTCATCTGAGAGATTTTTACTGTTCATCATGTGCATCTTGTGCTCAAATTTCATTCACAACCAATCCTTGGTAACATTTCATTTCTAATTCAATATCTAGATTACTTTATTCTGTACATAAATTGATTAATGCTAGAATAACTTCTTAATTTCTTTAATTTTTCCCTCTTTTGATTGATAGATTAGGATCAAGCATGATAATGATAGAATTAGGGCTAACATCCTTGCTAAAATAACTGAGTAGGGACACTTAGGACACATGGTGTTGGCAACATTGGACGTAAATGAACAAAAACACCCTGCCAGTTAAATTTTGCCCTACGCGGCGGCACACCATTCTTGTGCAGTCCGCATGATTGAATCTTAATGAGAACCAATACCTACGCGGTCGCGGTCCAAATCAGTGCGGACCGCGTGCCCAAGGTTCAGAGAATGTTAAATTTGGTAGTCTCTTCTGTGCGGACCGTGTCCATTTCTGGGCAGTCCGCGTTAGTCTCACGCGGCCGCGACACAAATCAGTGCGGTCCGCGTGGGTCAACTTCAGAGAGTTGATTAATTTGATGATTAGCCTGTGCGGACCGCGTCCATTTCTGGGCGGTCCGCGTTGACCTCACGTGGCCGCAACACAAATCAGTGTGGTCCGCGTGGGTCAACTTCAGAGAAGTGCATCTGTTGCTGCTTAGCTTGTGCGGACCGCGTGGCAAAAGTTTACGGTCCGTGTGACCCCTGTTACCCAACTGTGTCTTTTCTTTGTATACTCTTCTCACATTGTACACTGCTTACGTGCTTCAACTAACCAATCTAGACTCTATCTCTTGCAGACAATGGTGAAGAAACATATTGCACAACGTGGGGGTAAACAACCCGGGAGAGGTGGTCCCTCCCGAGGGGGCAAGGGAAAAAGGATCGTAAAGCTCACTACGGAGGCCCGGGAAAACATAAAGAAAACCCGAAAGCTGATTCGGGAAGCTGATAGGGCGGCCTCGCATTCTACTGGGAGTGACTATATACCCTCCAAGAGTGTGAGCTCAGAGTCAGCCCCCTCCCACATGTCCATCTCCGTACCCAACATGGCATCCTCATCTCCAAACCAACCCACAGTTGCCACCTCCAAGCCGGTAAATGTAAAGAACAGTGATGATGAATACTCCACCTCTCCCACAGCTTCATTATCAGGGGAGAGTGGAGGACATGCGAAAGGAGGAGAGCCACAAGTGGGTGGTATGGAGTGAACAAGGGACCCAAATGTATGGGCCAATAGATTTGTGAGTGTGCTGGCATGGCATAAGTTCAGGGAGTGGTGGCCCAAGAGAAGATTGATTCCAGAGAGGCGGTTCATTGATGCGGACTTGGTACCGCACAACCCTCATGTGCAAGCACAATTCCATACTAGAGCGGGTTGGATCTTCTTCAAGGAGCGGGTGGAGAATGCCAATGAGCACATGGTCAAAGAATTCTACGCAAACATCCACCACATAGTCCGGGATTCCACCGCTACAAAGGTGAGGGATCAAATTGTGTTGTTTGATGGCAAGTCCTTAAATGAGTTCTTGGGGTTCGTTGATGAAGATGAATCCCAATATTTGGAGAAGTTGGCCCTGAAAGAGGAGGCCCGTCCATGGTTGGCAGAAGTGCTAGCTGCTCCCGGCACTGTTCCGGTGTGGCTAAAGGCACAGGAGAAGATATACAGAAACACCCTTAGCTTTGAAGCGAAAGGGTGGTTGACATTTGTCTGCAACCGATTGGACCCAACCACTCATGACCATTCAGTTCCTATTGATCGAGCAGTGTTGGTATCTTCCATTATGGCCGGCTTCCCATTGAATGTGGGAAATATCATACATCGGGTAATCTCCACAGTGGGCCACGAGACCAAGACAAACTATCCCTTTCCTAACACATTGACTTTGTACTTCAAGGAGCTTAAAGTGAAGAGAAAGAAATTTGATATGATGGTGCCTCCGGTGGGGGCTTACTCTTGGTATGATCAAAAGGGTCCGGACAACCCTAAGACGGCTAAGAAGAGCCAAGCCACCACTTCCTCCGCAGCTGGCCAGTCTGAGGAGCCAGTTGCCACCACTGAGCAGACCACTTCCCTCCCTCCGGGTCCTTCCACAGCACCTTCCTCCTCTACTGCTGATCCGGAGATTCCAGTCTCCAAGACTCACCGGTTTACAACCAACCAACTTACATATTCATTAGCCACTTTGAACAACTGGATGTCGGCTGTGACATCCAAGTTGTCCATATTGACGACAGCGGTTGAGGCTCATAGTGCACCAGTGACGATGGAGGTCCCTGCTTCTATTGAGGAGACACTGAAGAAGATCCTGGATAACCAGGAGTTGATAATGAAGAAGCAGGATAGTTTGGCCGAGGCAGTTGATGCACATAGCAAGCAGCTCAAGAGCCTTGCTAGGGAGCACAGAAAGTTGAGGAAGACCAAGGCCTCCACGGAGTCAGTTTCAGCTCTAAAGGAGTAGGTGGACAAGCTTGTAGCGGACTAGTTGCCACTTGATTTGCTGTTTGGAGAGCCGGCCGTAGAGCCACATGTGGAGCAGCCACAAGAGGAGCCCAAGCCACGGAAGAAGAGGAAACTCCCCAACACTGAGGGAGTTGTCATTATGGTAGCTCTTGAGCAGGAGGGGCCCTCCAGTGCACCTACAGCAGATGAGCCACCTCTAGAGCAGGCACTTGTCCCAACAGCACAACAGCAGGTTGAGGACCAGTCTGAGGTCCCTACCACTACAGCGGACAAGGGAGCCAGTGAGCAGAGTCATCCAGTTGATGAGGCTTGAGGGGCCATCCATATCCTTTTTGATGCTTATTTGATAGTTAGCATTGGGGACAATGCTAGCTTTTATTCGTGGGGGTGTGCCCTACTATTTTTCTTTGAATTGTATATATTGATTACTTTTTAGTACATATTTAGACGTAGTAATTTGTATATATTTTGTTAATTTGATCTACTCTAGTTTTCATTTTGAACCCTTTGGATCTGTATATTCGAATCTATCTTTGTACATATTCAGTTGTTTTCAGTTTGATTCTCTTCGTTTTTGTTATTGTCACACCTCCCTTTTTACTACCCCACACACTTAAAAGCGTATAAATACACTTGTAGGGTATACCCCGACGCTCAATTACCCGAAACGGATAAAATAACGTAAGGGAAGGAGTTTTTCCAATTTAAGGACAATCGGTTCGGGATTTTATTAGAGATTAATCAGAGTCGCCACTTGGGAATGACAATGGTGTCCCAAGTCACCGGTTAATCCCGAATCCGAGGAATTTTGACTCTTATAAATGTATGCGAAGCAGAGATCCGGATAAGGAACTCTGTTAACCCGGGAGAAGGTGTTAGGCACTCCCGGATTCCGTGGTTTTAGCACGGTCGCTCCACTGTCGTTCTTGACTTCTGTTTGACTCAATTATAAGTTTCAACAACATAATATGCTTTTACGTTAAATATCATTTTTAGGAATTTGCGGTATCGCGAAAACACGCCTCGAGTCATACCGCAACCAGTACGCCTATGACTTTTGGTGTATTTCAGCTTTACCGAGATTTGGATTTGAGTCGCACCAAGTGCACACTCATTCATAGGAAGGTATATTAAAATCGTGCCTTAAGATAGTCTATATCGGTTTTTAACTTTGGGAGAGGCTATGGAATTCACTATTAGCCTTTCCGATTCTACTATGTTATCTTATTACTAAATGGGGGCCCCGGTGTTATTCGGGCGAGGCTCGTCCCAATTTAATTTATTAAGTCTCTACCTTAAGAGGTGTATACTATGTTTTTCTATTTGTGTTCTTCCCTTAATCGTTATAACTAATTCTAAGCATTCCAGGCCCATATACATCTCCTTTTTCCACTGGGCCTAGACTTCCGTTTATTTAATCAGGCAAGCAATGAATTGGCCCAGGCCTCAAAGCCCAGAAGGTCTTCTGGCTTTCATTCAGCAAACCAAACGATTCCGAATTGGAGTTCAAGCCCACGTTATACATAGGGCCCAAACCAGAATGTAATAACAAAAGGTATAACATAGAATTCATAATGGAACAATACTCAAGACTGGAAATGAAATCAGATCAATCTTTATTTATTGATAGGAATCGGTACATGAACGATAATCAAGGAGAATTCTACCAACTGTTATATATGTTCTATATTAAGATCTAATCAATCACATTCAAGATGTTCTGGAACACAGCTACTTTTTCTAGGAAATCAGATTGACTTAAAATGAATCAGCTAATTATTTATACTAAAGAAACAATGAACAATTGATAATAAACTATATTGCTTGATTCCATTGTAAGCTATACCCCTTATTAGATATTATAGCCCCAGTTGTTGCCCTATCTGGTTATTTCTTCTTTAAACTACTCATATCTGAACCTTACTTTTTAAAACAGATTGCATCCATGAGTGTGGGTTAAACAGCATGCTTATTCAATTAACAATTTGAATATTTATATCTAAGTGATTCAAGGGGTTAAACACGACTTAAGCAAAGGATCTTATTGTGACTAAGCGTGTTGCAATATTATTAACCCAATTATGAACAATTCAATCTAATGTTTTTACCTATTTTTGAAGCCTATTTATGCTTAAGTGCAAATCCATTATCTAGGTGATTGTAATTCACGAAAAAGTCAATGTGAATGAATGGTTAATGATTTTTAAAAATGTTGTTAGCTAACTTATGTTTTAGAGTTCATACTATTTAATCTAGGTGATCTACTTCTACTATACTACTACTACTATATTAACTATTACAGCATTCCTTGTTTCTGTTTTTCAACTACTACATACTACTACAATTAAGCTACTAATTAAATAATACAAAATGACAAAATGAATTAAAGCAGGAACTTCATTCCATTAAAGCATTTCAACAATACAGCTTCATCGAACAGGGTATGTACCTGATTCAGCAAAAAGAACCAATGAGTTCTAGGGGGTAAAGCAGGTAAGCACAGCAAGATTTCGAACAACAATGCAACAGTGAGATGAAGAAAGCACAGCAACACAGCAACACAACAACAATAGTAGAATAACCCAGCAACAGCGAGCTAAGAAACCCAGCAAAAATCCGATAGAAAAACCCAGAAATCCTACTATTCTATTGCTATTTTAAACTCTGAAACTTTTGTATGAATTTCAGCTTAGGTGTGTTTTCAGATTACTTCAGCTGGAACCCCAGATATATTTTTCAGATTTCTCAATAATTGGAACCCCTTTTCAGCCCCTTTTAAGAGGTATATATAGTTATTTCTAGGGCTGAAAACTTGGGGAGGAAGTATGGGATTAATCCCACTTCTCCCCCTCCTAAAATTATCAATTCTACACTTAAGCCCCCATTTCAGTTACCAAATATCCTTCCAGCATGTGCTGGAAGGTTCCTAAGATTCTTTTTAGGAGTTCTTTACCAATATGACCCTAGGGGTTTGAGATTTTTACAGATTTCCCATTTTTAGGAGACCATTATACCCCTAAATCTCTGCAAAATTGCAGAAATCAGGAGCATGAATGACTCCATTACCCTTTTAAGTTCTAACTATTTACTAGAATACTATTTCAAGTTCTAATTGTGCCCCTAAGGGCACTGCTTATTTACACAACTTACCTAGGTTAAATCTCAGCATCTTTGCACCTATTTAACTAATAGCCAACCCTGGCATTAGTATTTAAGGGCTGGCCAGATTTATTTTAAGGGACTATTTAAATTTTAGCCTATTTAAACTAATTCCAGTCGATTAAGACCAAATTATTCCAATTTAAAGCTAATTGCAGGACTAGCCTGTTTTATTATTAAGATTAACTATTTAAGAACTAGCCAGTCTCAAGTTGAGACTTAGCTTTGGCTATTAAAGCCAAATACTGAACAGCTGGGCCCAAAACCTTTACAGGTTTGGCCACTTTGCTGTTCAGGGCTCAATATAGAGCCTGGGCCAGTCTGCATTTGCAGACATAACCCTTTTGCACAACCAGCCACTTTAAAAAGTGGGCTGTGTGTTAGGGCCTTATAGAATAGGTCAACCCTTTGCAAGGTTAACCATTCTTAGGCCAATTATTTAACTAACAACATATTTCTGTTCATTTTCAGTTTATATCTATTTAAAAACTAGCCAATTATGAACCTAGCACTACAGCTATAACCAATCCTCCTAAAGTTCAATCAATTAATCAAACAATCATACTCAACCAGAACCAATAAAACTAAATCAATTTCAACATGGATTGCATATTAAGACACATAAGATCAAACAAAAATGTAATAATCAACCAAAACTCAGAGAAGGCAATTTGATATGGTTGAATTTCAGTCAATTACTTCACATTATCCAATTTTATGAGACAAAGTATGAACTCATGTTAATTAAGACTTAACTACTATCAATTCAAGTTATATGAAAGTTTGATCAACTTCAGAATCTTTAAAGTTCAAGGCACAATTACACATATAAGCACAGGCTCTCATAAACAGTCAACATGGCTCAATTAGACATAATAGCAATGGACTTTAACAGGGTAACACAAGCATGATAATTAGAAATCATTTTCAAACACTAACCCTAGCTTGATACAGTCATGCAGATGGATATGGAGGAACAGTAAAGAAAAACAGGAAAGTTCAATCATTAGATCATTAAAACCAAAGGCAACAAGAATGGTCCCCCCAACTTAAGCTTAATTTTAAACAGAGAACAAAGATCAAAAGTCATGCTTTTTGCCATGAATCAAAACTCCATAGTTAAACTGATAAAGAAAAGATGAAATCTCTAAACTTAGAGCAACGAAACATGAGATTAAAACAACAAACAGAATCTTATCACTAACATGCTCGAAAGAACAGATTAAGAACCTTATGACTAAATATCAGAGACACGGACAAGAGATGTGAGACATGCGAAGACAAACATAACAAGAAAAGAACTAATGATAAGCAAAGATAGAAAAACCCTAAAACTAGCATGTGAAATAACTAATCCGTATAGCAGAGATAACAATTAACAAAGTAAAGCAACAAAAGAAATATGAACTACAGAACTATGGGGAACATAATCAAACAGCAACAAATCACGAACGCAAACTAAAATCAAAAAAGACATAGAAGACATGCAAAACACGAAAATCAAACAAACAAAACAAATAACAGACAAAGGGAAGGGACTTAGCTTAGCGGGGCCTGTCCCCCGAGCTTCCTATTCTCTCTTTTTACTCTCTTTTCTTCAAATCTTACTTTCTTCTTCTTGTTTTCTTTTTCTTTATTTCTTTTCTGACCTTACTCTTTTCCTCGTTTCTTTTTTCTTTATTCTTTTCCAGATCTCTTTTTTTCAATTTTTCCTCTGGTCTTTCTTTTAGGCTCAAAGGGGGAACCTTTTGGGATTTTGAGTTGTAAGGAGTGTTAGGGGATGGTAAAAGACGAGACCTTTGGGTGTTTTAAGTTTGGGGGTCGCCGGAGTTAGGGTTCCGACGACCTTCTTTCGAACATTCGAGACGATATGGGAAGATTCGACGGGTGAGAGTGGTATGGGTGGACAGATCAAGTCAAGACGATTCGAATGGCATTGGTTTGACGGGGATCCTCATTGTTTGGGTGGTCACCGGCGAGGTTCCGGTGACCGGGATTTGAAGAACAGGGGCTTTTCTAAGGCTTTCTCTGGTGTTTGGTGAGTGGACACGAAGAAGAAGCAAAGGGAGGTGAAAGATGTAGCCGGAGACCACCATGGAAGGCGGTGGCCTCCATGGCCGGCGAATGATTGAAGAGAAGAAGATGAAGAAGATGCTAAGGGCGGCTAGGGTTATAGAATTATGTATAATGCCAAAATCGTTCAGACCAAAGTATTATATAGGCCGGTCGTTTAAGATAATCTGAGCCGTTGGTTTGCTGGAGATCAACGGCTCTGGCTAACGTTACTAAACCGGCGTCGTTTCATTACCAACGAGACCAAAAATCTTTGACCATCGGATCCCTGGACGGACGGCTCAGATTAATCCCTGAATTTCAATTACTTAAATAAAACCAACTCTTTTCCTCAGCCATTAGATTAAACAAAGCGGACGGCTGAGATTGTATCTCTTTTGGGCTCAGACGGGCCAAAAGTGGGCCAGTTCGCTGGGCTAGACAAAAAATGAATTTCGCTGGCCCAGTTTCTATTAAACTATATGTATTTTTTGTATTTTTGCTATTTAATTATTTTTATGTATTTTCTTTTATACTTTTTTTTTCTTTTTCTTTTTATGAAAAATTACAAAACCTAATTTCCTATTTACTCTAATTTTCTAGTATTTTTTGCAATTTTTCTGCTATTTTTTTTATTTTCTCCTATTTAAACTATTTTGCTAATTTTCTAATTAACTAAACTAACAAATTAATTACTTAGCCTATTTTTTGATTTTCTTCTAATTTCTACTTATTCAAACTCAAAAGTATAGCTAATTCCAAACAAATCAAGTAATTGCACTCAAAAACATTTTATTTTAATTTTGGAATTGTTTGCTCGGTGCAAAAATCACGTGCTCACAGCTGCCCCTCTTTGCTCGGGAACACGAAGAGTTTCAGTGCAAAGACAAGTGAGCAGTAATGAGAGATTTTTGCACATCGGCATATTCCGTGAAAGCATTTTTGAAAACCTTTTGACCGCACTCTGCTTTAGAGGTTGCCTACATATCCTGGGCTAAACAGGAATCAGGTCAGTGTAGTTCGGGAAGGTCTGGCAGTTTTAAAAACTACCGGACTCACTGTTGCATTGACACTGTTGAGACCTGCCGACTTACTCCTTATTACACCGGAGGGGGGGGGAAATGTAAAATGAAGAAGCTATTCTAAGCTAAGATCCTACAATTACAATTGTTCCTAATCTAGCTTTTGCTCTTCTTCCCTTTCCGGTGATGCAGAATCTTCCTTTTTTGTTGATTTTCTTTGATGCTGACTCTCTTTTTGTTGATTTTCTTGTTTTTCTTGTTGACTCTCTTTTTCGTTGATTTTCTTGTTTTTCTTGATCTCGAGCTGAACCTGCTCAAAACAAAACAACAAACTACTTTTTTTTTCTTTTTCTGCACCAGTGTGGGCTTTTAGCTGTATAAACCATGATGTGCAGAAATGTATTCCTGTATTTGAAGGTGGGCGCCTAACAGAAATTAAACGTGCAATGCGATGCAGAAACGATCCCGATGTTGGGGGAAAATCCGGGTCGTGACAAGTCAGCTCAATTGGTGAGAGGTGAGGGAGTAAAATCCCTGAAAAGCCTTGGGGTCTTAGGTTCGATTCCCAGTAGCTGCAGCTATGCGTGGAATGCTCCTATACCCAAGGGTAACAATTCCTTAGGCTGCGTGTCACTGCTGTGTGTTCGGTGGCACGGCCGGCACCGCCGCTGCTGTGTGTTCGGCGGGGTGTTACAAAAAAGGCGCCTTTTTTGTAACATCCCGCCGAACACACAGCAGCGGCGATGCCGGCCGTGCCACCGTAAGAGTTGAATAGTTCCCTCTAGTGTTCGCCTTCATTTTGTATCACGTACGAATTAGTAGCCTACTGGTACATTGTGTCATCTTGCAGAATTTTGTATCACGTACGAATTGTCAGCTGCGGCTCAACTGGTGAGAGGTGAGGGAGTAAAATCCCTGAAAAGCCTTGGGGTCTTAGGTTCGATTCCCAGTAGCTGCAGATATACGTGGAATGCTCTTATACCCAAGGGTAACAATTCCTTAGGCTGCGTGTCACTGCTGTGTGTTCGATGCATTCCACGCATAGCTGCAGCTCAACTGGTGAGAGGTGAGGTAGTAAAATCCCCGAAAAGCCTTGGGGTCTTAGGTTCGATTCCCAGTAGCTGCAGCTATGCGTGCAATGCTCCTATACCCAAGGGTAACAATTCCTTAGGCTTCGTGCTACTGTGTGGGGCACGGCCGGCACCGCCGCTACTATGTGGGGGGTAACAATTGAGCTGCAACTTGTCACGACCCTAGTTCACCAATTGTGAACATGTCATGACGGCACCTAGTCTTCGCGACCAGGTAAGCCTAACACCTTGTGGAAACAATAAAAATTGCAGAAAAATATAATCAAAACTAGTTAATAGGAATAATGTACATAATTGCCTCCTGGTACATACACTTCAACACTTATCATTCTAAAACTATCCAAAGACTCGAAAACTCACAGGCAACACAGGCTAAGGCACCTAACAGAATTTAAACGTGCAATGCAATGCAGAAAATATTCCCGTATTAGAAGGTGGGCACCTAACAGAATTTAAACGTGCAATGCGAATGCAGAAAATATTCCCGTATTAGAAGGTGGGCACCTAACAGAATTTAAACGTGCAATGCGAATGCAGAAAAATATTCCCGTATTAGAAGGTGGGCACCTAACGAAATTTAAACGTGCAATGCGATGCAGAAAATATTCCCGTATTAGAAGGTGGGCACCTAACAGAATTTAAACGTGCAACGCGATGCAGAAAAGTATTCCCGTATTAGAAGGTGGGCACCTAACAGAATTTAAACGTGCAATGCGATGCAGAAAATATTCCCGTATTAGAAGGTGGGCACCTAACAGAATTTAAACGTGCAATGCGATGCAGAAAATATTCCCGTATTAGAAGGTGGGCACCTAACAGAAATTAAACGTGCAATGCGATGCAGAAAATATTCCCGTATTAGAAGGTGGGCACCTAACAGAATTTAAACGTGCAATGCGAATGCAGAAAAATATTCCCGTATTAGAAGGTGGGCACCTAACGAAATTTAAACGTGCAATGCGATGCAGAAAATATTCCCGTATTAGAAGGTGGGCACCTAACAGAATTTAAACGTGCAATGCAAATGCAGAAAAGTATTCCCGTATTAGAAGGTGGGCACCTAACAGAAATTTAAACGTGCAATGCGAATGCAGAAAAATATTCCCGTATTCGAAGGTGGGCACCTAACAGAAATTAAACGTGCAATGCGATGCAGAAAAATATTCCCGTATTTGATGGTGGCCACCTAACAAAAATTAAACGTGCAATGCGATGCAGAAAAATATTCCCGTAGCCTGAGGACTAGGGAGTGGATTTTAAAAGATGTTACCTTCCTCTTTTTGGTATTTTCTTTTACCAATTATCTCTTGCCTGTGAATTTCTCCACTTATTGGCGAACCTCTCTTTTTGGTGTTTTCTATTTTCCACATTGGTCACATTCACTTTAAAGTGATTAGTGACAATTTGTTCCTGCATGAAACAAAATTTATTAGATATAAACTGCTGGCAACTGGCATCTGCCGTCCCCACTTCTTATTGCTTCCTTTGTTTTTGCTTTCTCATGTTGCATGGCTTTCGACTTCTTGTCCCTTGCAGACTCTTTTTGTATTTTTCTCATTTCTCCATTTTTGTTTTGTTTTCTTTTTCTTTTGCCATGTTTGCCAAGCTTCTTTATTCCTTTCCCCAATCTTCTATCCTTTCTGATCCAGTGTTGTTTCGACTTCCATTATCAGGAGCCGGTAGTTAGCTCTTAAAAAGGTAAACAATGAAATGCAGAAAAAATGAAAGAAAGGTAAGGGTATTTTGGAGAGATGACAGAACTTATCTGGGTATTTGCTGGCTGATTCCGCCGACCATGCCATGTATTTAAACTCTGACCCAGTTCGTTCCAATCATTATTCTGACTCTGAATTGCCTTTGACCCAAACCGATACTCTTTTTTGTTGCCTTTTCTCTTTTCTGATAGTCCTCACGATCGCCCTAAGGTGCCTCGAAAGGTTTTCACCAAAAGAACTCTCTCATTTATTCTCTCAACCTTACAATCATCTCACAGTGCCGGTAAAGGTTTTCACTGATAAGACTCTCTCATTTTATTTCTCTCGACCTCACAATCGCCTCACGGTGCCGGTTAAGGTTTTCACCGATGAGACTCTCTCATTTTTATATATTATTTTTTTTCTTTTGTCTTTTTGTTTTTCTGAACCACCGGGTATTATCCGATGCTTCGCTCCTCCTTCGTTGTATTTGTTATCATTTCAAAATTGATCAGAAGGTCTTTCTTTGGACCGTAACGTGGCTTTTGGGTGGGTTAAGAAAGAAAGATATAAAGGCTCAAAATTTCAACGAGGGTTAAAAAAAAATATTTACAACTCTCGGAATTATTAAACATAACTTCTGCCCAGTTTCAATATGTGGGGAATTTTTGGATTTTTTCTTTATTGTGACTGAACCTCAGAGAGGCTGCCTACGTACCCTTTCGGGATCAAGTCAGACGTAGTTCATCCAACTTTATAAGTTAGATGGATTTCTTTTGACTTTTTCCCGATTTTTGTCTTTTTCTCTTCTTTTTTTTCATTTTTTCATTTTTTTCATTTCATTTTTTTTTCATTTTTTTTTTTCATTTTTCCATCATTTCATTTTTTCATTCTGGCATTTTCGATCTTATTGTACTAGAGCGATTCCGAGAGAGGGATATGAAAGAATTCATTCATTAAGGCTCAAAGGGGTTATCAATGGATAAAGTGTTTGGATAGAGAATAAAATGCCTTCGTCATTTCAATTCCAAAATCACAACAAAATACAAAACACATAATTGAAAAGGAATCATACATAGTATCTTTTGACCGCATCTGAATTGATAGCAGTCTCTACGCACTTTCCTTCAACATCTGTTAAATATAATGCCCCATTGGACAACACCCGCGATACTACAAATGGTCCCTGCCAATTTGGCGCAAATTTGCCCTTTGCCTCGGCCCAATATGGTAAGATACGCATCGCAACCAAAATGAGCCTATGCCTATTGGAAGTTGTTGGCTCTATCGGACCAATAACATCTATGCCCCTGTTTCAAAGCAAAGAAAAATATTTTAGTTTAAATGCGGTGGTTGGTTGTGGCCTTTTGATGGCGACTGCTTTCCACCCGAGCGCCTTGCCTGCTCACCGACTATCCATTTTCACTTCTTCTTTGTTCAAAATCCAACTCTCTTTAGGTATGTATATTGTCCCTTTCTTGACGGATACCTCAAACTTCGATCTCGATTCCTTTGATGACTCCACTTGACAACCTTTGGTCTTTCTCTTGTCGGAAGATATACCCCCTCTGTGTTCGAACCTCGTACTTCCATTTGCTATATTTTCCTTGAGTTGGCACCTTGCCGACCCTTGTGTCTTACATGATCCTCATTGCACATGTTGCTCTTGTGGGCTTAAATCATTGGCTTTGTCATTCCCAACGACAATTGTCGTGTTGGCTAAATCTCATCTTGTGCAATTGGAGAGCTTGGTGGCAAATTTCGAAATCATTTCTGTACTTGTTGTGACCTGACTGACTTGATAAGAAGGAGGGTAAAACAAAGTGTGAAGAATGAAAAGAAAGAAAAATACTATTCCTAACAAGAAACCTACAGACGAATGACCTAACGGATTTTGAATACCGACTCTAGCGACCTTGACATGCACTTTTGGCCTTCTCGTATAGCAAAGTTGATGTTCAACTCTTGTTGCAAAGTTCTGCTGTGAAACCGGTCTTCAATACTTCATTTCTTTGATCGGATCCTTAGTCGACTTGCAGCGCCCATAGGGTTTTCGCCAACAAGCCTCTCTCATTTGATCTTTCTTTCTTTCAACTCACTGTCGCCTTACGGTGCCCGTGCGGGTTTTCACCGATAAGACTCTCTCATTTTGACTTCTCTCATCTTGGAGTCTCGTGGTGGTTTGAGTTCTTCATTCTCCTTTGTTCGGATTGGAGTGTTTCCCCTGATGTGATTGACCTTTGTTCGCTTGACTCGGCATTTCTTGAAGATTGATCGGAAGGTCTTACTTTGGACCGTAATGCAGGCTTTTGGATGGGGTTTAGAAAAAGGATATAAAGGCTCAAAATTATTTCAATGTGGGTTAATGATTACAACTTTCGGAATCTTATTTCTTCAACAAACATAAATTCTGCCCCAGTTTCCTTCTCGGGGGATTTTTTTAGATTTTCAGATTTTTCATTTATTGTGACTGAACCTCAGAGAGGCTGCCTACGTACCCTTTCGGGATCAAGTCAGACGTAGTTCAGACTACGTCCGTATTCATTGTTGCATCTTGACTTCTCCCGATTTTTTTTTCTTTGCATTCTTTTTCTTTTTCTTTCCTTTTCTTTTCTTTTTCTTCTTTTTTTTTTCTTTCTTTTTTCTTCTTTTCTCCATTTGATTTTTCCGCTCCATCCTCAAATTTTTTTTTTATTCCGAAAGAGGGATGTGAAAGAAAATATAATATGGCTCAAAGGGGATAATAATGGACGAAGTGTTTGGGTAGCCGAATAAAATGCCTTCGTCATTCCAATCTTCAAAGCCTACCAAGTACAAACTATCTTTCGACCAAATCACATATTTGCCTTCTGTTTTTGACGATTCTCAATGCCATTGGGCAACAATCTCGATACCACGGATGGTTCCTTTAGTCTTTAAATTGATGACGCATTTCCAAGGCATTTCTTTATGTTACTTGATTCCAGCTTCATAGTATTCCAATATGTTTTTATTTCTTCCGAGTATCATTACATCTTCAACATTGTTTTCATTAACTTTTAAAAACCAGGCTTAGAATTATGTGCATGTCATGTTGCTAAAGTCAGTATGAGAAGAAATGCAAAGTGATCAGAAATGGAATGACTAGGAATGATGGGAAACAAAGAGTTGTACTAAACTGATGGGTTGAAACAACAATAAAACGAACAGACTAGACTAGAATTACAAACCTAGACGTCACTAAACAATTTTTATACTAAACAAAGCAAAGATAGAAGGGTTTTGACTCTCAAGACAACGTCCGGATTACAACCCTGAAATAACCCGGGTAACAGAAACGACACCAAAATAAAACTACTAGAACTCCAAGATTTGAGCACCTTCCCAATTGACAAACATGGCATCTTAGCCACTGTATTCTGCATTAAGATCGCTTTCTATTTCAATATTCTCGGCTTCCAAAGAAAAATCTCTTCACCATCGTCATCGGGCATCGTCCCCACAAAATGCGCAACGTCACATGCAGGTAGAGGATTCTGTGTAATGTTTGGGGTTTCGGGAGTCTGTACTTCAATTCTCCTCTCATTGATAAGATCTTGAATGGCATTCTTCAATTGCCAACACTTTTCAGTATCGTGACCCAATGTTCCCGAACAGTATTCACATCTGACAGAAGAATCAAGATTTTTCGGAGGTGGATTTGGAACTTTTGGTGCAACTGGTCTTAACATCCCCAACTCTTTCAACCTATGATAAAGACTGGTATATGATTCTCCAATAGGGGTGAAAGCCTTTTTTCGCTTCAGCAACCTCTCCTCCCTAAACGCCTTGTTTGGCCTGAAACCTGACCCAGGGGGTTTCCGGTATGTTTGTGGGGGTCGGTAGGCTTTTTGTGGAATTGGGTACATGGAAGATGAAGTACGATTTTGGGTGCCTCCGGGAGAGTAGTAGGGTTGGGGATGGAAATATTGTTGGGAAAGCATAGCTGGGGGGCGAGTAATTGAGCTACTCGAGTGGCTAGAAAGGCTGCGATAGGCAGGTATATTTGGCATCGGGTTCAATGTAAGGACCGGGTCCATGAAACTAGGTGGTGGCGGGGGAGGTGCTTTTCCATCCATCCATGCCCGATACATTTCAGCCACGTGTTGTCTTAATATTATGACTTCTTCTACTAACATGTGGTTCCGTTCAACCAGCTGTTGTCGGGTACCGGTACCAACCCACTCGGTCTTGAGATTTTCTGCCATTGTCCTCTGACCTTGTATTATAGGGAAGAGTTATTTTGGAACAACAACCAACCACCTTTCTGAAAAATGGACACAACAAAACGAAGCCAGCATGTCAGCATTAAGGTATCCCGCTCATTGATCATTTTTTTTTCATTTTCTGCTATTTTCTTTTCTTTTTCCCTTTTTGTGGTTTTTTTTCATTTTCTCTTTTTTTTCCTTTTGTAATTTTTCATTTTTTTTTCTTTTTGGTTATGGAAATGGTCGAATCCTATGTGGATTGCCTACGTATCATGACCCCGCATGAATCAGACCGAGCGTAGTTCTTGCAAATTAATGCAAGAAATAAAGAGATGTTTATTTGATTTTTTTTTTTTTTTTTTTGATTTATTTTTTTTTCTTTGAAGGAAAATTATTGAAGCCGACTCCAACTACAAACTTGTATATTTCTATAAGAATAAGAATATTTTTGGTGTCAATTATGACTATTTCTACAAAATTGGCCATGTAATGGCTTATTTGACAAAACGACTATTTTTTGCAAAATTTATTTAAGAAAGATAAACCTGAAATTTTTTATCCTGTGGCTCATGGGGCATCGTTCGGCATCACCACAAACCAACACAAGACTATTTTTCATAAAATGGCCATGTAATGGCTTATTTAAACAAAGTGGCTCTTTTTGCAAAATTTTATTTAAGAAGGTGCAAATTCAAAAATTTTATCCTGGGGCCTATGGGGCATCGTTCAGCACCGACACAGGCCAACACAAGACTGAGGAAGTTAAAATGCAAAAATGTGGCTATTTCAGCAAAACTCCGGCCATGTAATGGCTTATTTGATAAAGTGGTTATTTTTGTAAAGTTGAGTGATGACTCAAAACTTGATTTTGCGGATACGGCCTTTCGACATTTCCGCGAGGGAATATTTCAAGGTTATGCCCGCAAATTATTTGAAATGACTCAAAGTGGCTATTCTTGCAAAAACGGCCTTCCGGCGTCTTTTGAGGGACATTCGGCTTAGTTTAAGCAAGAATAGCATCACCCGGCTTATTTATAACAAAATAAAAAATTTGACATTTTTTGGTTATTTTTGCAAAAGGGGTGTGAACCCGGACTTGATTTTGCGGCTATGGCCTTGCAACATTTCCACAAGGAATATTTCAAGGTTGTGGCCGCAAATTATTAAAAACGATTCAAAGTGGCTATTTTTGCAAAAAATAGCCTTCCGGCGTCCTTTCGGAACATTTGGCTATTTTCAAAAACATCATCACTTCGATTTATTGAAAACTAAAATTCAACATTTTTGATTTTTTTGGAAAAAGGGTGGTAACCCAAACTTGATTTTGCGGCTACGACCTTTCAACATTTCCACGAGGGAATATTTCAAGGTTGTGCCCAAAAATTATTTACAATGATTCAAAGTGGCTATTTTTGCAAAAACAGCCTTCCGGCGTCCTTTCGGAACATTCAGGCTATTTGCAAAAATGGCATCACTTTGATTTTATTGACAAAAATTAAACACACATTTTTTTTATTTTTTAAAGGGGTGGTTGGACCCGATGAGGGTTGCCTACGTATCCCACCTAATGGCGAGAATCAAACCTGCGTAGTTCGGTCGGATTATTTGACCAATTATTTCAAAAAATGTTCCACCTATTTTTTCAAATTTTCAAATTTTCCATGTACCTATTTCCCACAAATCTTATTTTCCTCTCTCTCTTTTTTTTCTTTTTCAACAATTTTTCTATCCTCGGGATTTTCGCCGGTCCGCATAACGATCAAGGACAATAAATGCAACACATAACATGCTCGGTCTTTTCAATACCGGGTCACCTGTCCTAGACGGACCCAACCCCTGTGTTGAGTCCCCTAAGTCAAATATGATGCAAATAATCGTCCTAGACCTATGTCCAAAATCTTACGGTTTCATAGATTGCTAGACCGTGTACCCGAGCGGACAACTCGAATCGAGGAGGGGGCTACGTACCGGTGACCCGCGGAGTCAATCGGCTTTGTAACTTATCCGGCCTCTGTTTTCTTAATTTAAGGTGACTTTAACGGAAAGGGGAGTCTCAACCAGTAAGCACATCCCCGGGGGTGAAGAGAGAAAGGTTTTCGGCACAGTTTTATATATACAGTCCAGATAATATCAAAGCGATAAAACACATAGCATGTTATTCAAATCATATAATGAAGTCAAACAAAAAACGCGAACGGCGGTTCTAAGGAGCTCGAGTTCTTAAACCCTGAAATCGAAATTCAGGGTTGGTTCCCTAGTGGAGTCGCCAGAGCTGTCGCACCTCCCTTTTTACTACCCCAACATGCGTAAGGTATATAAATACACTTGTAGGGTATACCCCGACGCTCAATTACCCAAAACGGATAAAATAACGTAAGGGAAGGAGTTTTTCCAATTAAAGGACAATCGGTTCGGGATTTTATTAGAGATTAATCAGAGTCGCCACTTGGGAATGATAATGGTGTCCCAAGTCACCGGTTAATCCCGAATCGAGGAATTTTGACTCTTAAAAATGTCTGCGAAGCAGAGATCCGAATAAGGAACTCTGTTAACCCGGGAGAAGGTGTTAGGCATTCCCGGATTCCGTGGTTTTAGCACGGTCGCTCCACTGTCGTTCTTGACTTCTGTTTGACTCAATTATAAGTTTCAACAACATAATATGCTTTTACGTTAAATATCATTTTTTAGGAATTTGCGGTATCGCGAAAACACGCCTCGAGTCATACCGCAACCAGTACGCCTATGACTTTTGGTGTATTTCAGCTTTACCGAGATTTGGATTTGAGTCGCACCAAGTGCACACTCATTCATAGGAAGGTATATTAAAATCGTGCCTTAAGATAGTCTATATCGGTTTTTAACTTTGGGAGAGGCTATGGAATTCACTATTAGCCTTTCCGATTCTACTATGTTATCTTATTACTAAATGGGGGCCCCGGTGTTATTCGGGCGAGGCTCGTCCCAATTTAATTTATTAAGTCTCTACCTTAAGAGGTGTATACTATGTTTTTCTATTTGTGTTCTTCCCTTAATCGTTATAACTAATTCTAAGCATTCCAGGCCCATATACATCTTCTTTTTCCACTGGGCCTAGACTTCCGTTTATTTAATCGGGCAAGCAATGAATTGGCCCAGGCCTCAAAGCCCAGAAGGTCTTCTGGCTTTCATTCAGCAAACCAAACGATTCCGAATTGGAGTTCAAGCCCACGTTATACATAGGGCCCAAACCAGAATGTAATAACAAAAGGTATAACATAGAATTCATAATGGAACAATACTCAAGACTGGAAATGAAATCAGATCAATCTTTATTTATTGATAGGAATCGGTACATGAACGATAATCAAGGAGAATTCTACCAACTGTTATATATGTTCTATATTAAGATCTAATCAATCACATTCAAGATGTTCTGGAACACAACTACTTTTTCAAGGAAATCAGATTGACTTAAAATGAATCAGCTAATTATTTATACTAAAGAAACAATGAACAATTGATAATAAACTATATTGCTGATTCCATTGTAAGCTATACCCCTTATTAGATATTATAGCCCCAGTTGTTGCCCTATCTGGTTATTTCTTCTTTAAACTACTCATATCTGAACCTTACTTTTTAAAACAGATTGCATCCATGAGTGTGGGTTAAACAGCATGCTTATTCAATTAACAATTTGAATATTTATATCTAAGTGATTCAAGGGGTTAAACACGACTTAAGCAAAGGATCTTATTGTGACTAAGCGTGTTGTAATATTATTAACCCAATTATGAACAATTCAATCTAATGTTTTTACCTATTTTTGAAGCCTATTTATGCTTAAGTGCAAATCCATTATCTAGGTGATTGTAATTCACGAAAAAGTCAATGTGAATGAATGGTTAATGATTTTTAAAAATGTTGTTAGCTAACTTATGTTTTAGAGTTCATACTATTTAATCTAGGTGATCTACTTCTACTATACTACTACTACTATATTAACTATTACAGCATTCCTTGTTTCTGTTTTTCAACTACTACATACTACTACAATTAAGCTACTAATTAAATAATACAAAATGACAAAATGAATTAAAGCAGGAACTTCATTCCATTAAAGCATTTCAACAATACAGCTTCATCGAACAGGGTATGTACCTGATTCAGCAAAAAGAACCAATGAGTTCTAGGGGGTAAAGCAGGTAAGCACAGCAAGATTTCGAACAACAATGCAACAGTGAGATGAAGAAAGCACAGCAACACAGCAACACAGCAACAATAGTAGAATAACCCAGCAACAGCGAGCTAAGAAACCCAGCAAAAATCCGATAGAAAAACCCAGAAATCCTACTATTCTATTGCTATTTTAAACTCTGAAACTTTTGTATGAATTTCAGCTTAGGTGTGTTTTCAGATTACTTCAGCTGGAACCCCAGATATATTTTTCAGATTTCTCAATAATTGGAACCCCTTTTCAGCCCCTTTTAAGAGGTATATATAGTTATTTCTAGGGCTGAAAACTTGGGGAGGAAGTATGGGATTAATCCCACTTCTCCCCCTCCTAAAATTATCAATTCTACACTTAAGCCCCCATTTCAGTTACCAAATATCCTTCCAGCATGTGCTGGAAGGTTCCTAAGATTCTTTTTAGGAGTTCTTTACCAATATGACCCTAGGGGTTTGAGATTTTTACAGATTTCCCATTTTTAGGAGACCATTATACCCCTAAATCTCTGCAAAATTGCAGAAATCAGGAGCATGAATGACTCCATTACCCTTTTAAGTTCTAACTATTTACTAGAATACTATTTCAAGTTCTAATTGTGCCCCTAAGGGCACTGCTTATTTACACAACTTACCTAGGTTAAATCTCAGCATCTTTGCACCTATTTAACTAATAGCCAACCCTGGCATTAGTATTTAAGGGCTGGCCAGATTTATTTTAAGGGACTATTTAAATTTTAGCCTATTTAAACTAATTCCAGTCGATTAAGACCAAATTATTCCAATTTAAAGCTAATTGCAGGACTAGCCTGTTTTATTATTAAGATTAACTATTTAAGAACTAGCCAGTCTCAAGTTGAGACTTAGCTTTGGCTATTAAAGCCAAATACTGAACAGCTGGGTCCAAAACCTTTACAGGTTTGGCCACTTTGCTGTTCAGGGCTCTAAAGAGAGCCTGGGCTAGTCTGCATTTGCGGACATAACCATTTTGCACAACCAGCCACTTTTAAAGTGGGCTGTGTGTTAGGGCTTTATAGAATAGGTCAACCCTTTGCAAGGTTGACCATTCTTAGGCCAATTATTTAACTAACAGCATATTTCTGTTCATTTTCAGTTTATATCTATTTAAAAACTAGCCAATTATGAACCTAGCACTACAGCTATAACCAATCCTCCTAAAGTTCAATCAATTAATCAAATAATCATACTCAACCAGAACCAATAAAACTAAATCAATTTCAACATGGATTGCATATTAAGACACATAAGATCAAACAAAAATGTAATAATCAACCAAAACTCAGAGAAGGCAATTTGATATGGTTGAATTTCAGTCAATTACTTCACATTATCCAATTTTATGAGACAAAGTATGAACTCATGTTAATTAAGACTTAACTACTATCAATTCAAGTTATATGAAAGTTTGATCAACTTCAGAATCTTTAAAGTTCAAGGCACAATTACACATATAAGCACAGGCTCTCATAAACAGTCAACATGGCTCAATTAGACATAATAGCAATGGACTTTAACAGGGTAACACAAGCATGATAATTAGAAATCATTTTCAAATACTAACCCTAGCCTGATACAGACATGCAGATGGATATGGAGGAACAGTCAGGAAAGTTCAATCATTAGATCATTAAAACCAAAGGCAACAAGAATGGTCCCCCCAACTTAAGCTTAATTTTAAACAGAGAACAAAGATCAAAAGTCATGCTTTTTGCCATGAATCAAAACTCCATAGTTAAACTGATAAAGAAAAGATGAAATCTCTAAACTTAGAGCAACGAAACATGAGATTAAAACAACAAACAGAATCTTATCACTAACATGCTCGAAAGAACAGATTAAGAACCTTATGACTAAATATCAGAGACACGGACAAGAGATGTGAGACATGCGAAGACAAACATAACAAGAAAAGAACTAATGATAAGCAAAGATAGAAAAACCCTAAAACTAGCATGTGAAACAACTAATCCGTATAGCAGAGATAACAATTAACAAAGTAAAGCAACAAAAGAAATATGAACTACAGAACTATGGGGAACATAATCAAACAGCAACAAATCACGAACGCAAACTAAAATCAGAAAAGACATAGAAGACATGCAAAACACGAAAATCAAACAAACAAAACAAATAACAGACAAAGGGAAGGGACTTAGCTTAGCGGGGCCTGTCCCCCGAGCTTCCTATTCTCTCTTTTTACTCTCTTTTCTTCAAATCTTACTTTCTTCTTCTTGTTTTCTTTTTCTTTATTTCTTTTCTGACCTTACTCTTTTCCTCGTTTCTTTTTTATTTATTCTTTTCCAGATCTCTTTTTTTCAATTTTTCCTCTGGTCTTTCTTTTAGGCTCAAAGGGGGAACCTTTTGGGATTTTGAGTTGTAAGGAGTGTTAGGGGATGGTAAAAGACGAGACCTTTGGGTGTTTTAAGTTTGGGGGTCGCCGGAGTTAGGGTTCCGACGACCTTCTTTTGAACATTTGAGACGATATGGGAAGATTCGACGGGTGAGACTGGTATGGGTGGACAGATCAAGTCAAGACGATTCGAATGGCATTGGTTTGACGGGGATCCTCATTGTTTGGGTGGTCACCGGCGAGGTTTCGGTGACCGGGATTTGAAGAACAGGGCCTTTTCTAAGGCTTTCTCTGGTGTTTGGTGAGTGGACACGAAGAAGAAGCAAAGGGAGGTGAAAGATGTAGCCGGAGACCACCATGGAAGGCGGTGGCCTCCATGGCCGGCGAATGATTGAAGAGAAGAAGATGAAGAAGATGCTAAGGGCGGCTAGGGTTATAGAATTATGTATAATGCCAAAATCGTTCAGACCAAAGTATTATATAGGCCGGTCGTTTAAGATAATCTGAGCCGTTGGTTTGCTGAAGATCAACGGCTCTGGCTAACGTTACTAAACCGGCGTCGTTTCATTACCAACGAGACCAAAAATCTTTGACCATCGGATCCCTGGACGGACGGCTCAGATTAATCCCTGAATTTCAATTACTTAAATAAAACCATCTCTTTTTCTCAGCCATTAGATCAAACAAAGCGGACGGCTGAGATTGTATTTCTTTTGGGCTCAGACGGGCCAAACAGTGGGCCAGTTCGCTGGGCTAGACAAAAATGGATTTCGTTGGCCCAGTTTCTATTAAGCTATATGTATTTTTGTATTTTCTACTATTTAATTATTTTTATGTATTTTCTTTTATACTTTTTTTTCTTTTTCTTTTTATGAAAAATTACAAAACCTAATTTCCTATTTACTCTAATTTTCTAGTATTTTTTGCAATTTTTCTGCTATTTTTTTTATTTTCTCCTATTTAAACTATTTTGTTAATTTTCTAATTAACTAAACTAACAAATTAATTACTTAGCCTATTTTTTGATTTTCTTCTAATTTCTACTTATTCAAACTCAAAAGTATAGCTAATTCCAAACAAATCAAGTAATTGCACTCAAAAACATTTTATTTTAATTTTGGAATTGTTTGCTCGGTGCAAAAATCACGTGCTCACAGCTGCCCCTCTTTGCTCGGGAACACGAAGAGTTTCAGTGCAAAGACAAGTGAGCAGTAATGAGAGATTTTTGCACATCGGCACATTCCGTGAAAGCATTTTTGAAAACCTTTTGACCGCACCTTGCTTTAGAGGTTGCCTACATATCCTGGGCTAAACAGGAATCAGGTCAGTGTAGTTCGGGAAGGTCTGGCAGTTTTAAAAACTACCAGACTCACTGTTGCATTGACACTGTTGAGACCTGCTGACTTACTCCTTATTACACCGGGGGGAGGAAAATGTAAAATGAAGAAGCTATTCTAAGCTAAGATCCTACAATTACAATTGTTCCTAATCTAGCTTTTGCTCTTCTTCCCTTTTCGGTGATGCAGAATCTTCCTTTTTTGTTGATTTTCTTTGATACTGACTCTCTTTTTGTTGATTTTCTTGTTTTTCTTGTTGACTCTCTTTTTCGTTGATTTTCTTGTTTTTCTTGATCTCGAGCTGAACCTGCTCAAAACAAAACAACAAACTACCTTTTTTTTTCTTTTTCTGCCCCAGTGTGGGCTTTTAACTGTATAAACCATGATGTGCAAACAATATTCCCGTATTTGAAGGTGGGCGCCTAACAGAAATTAAACGTGCAATGCGAATGCAGAAAAATATTCCCGTATTAGAAGGTGGGCACCTAACGGAATTTAAACGTGCAATGCAAATGCAGAAAATATTCCCTCAGCCGGTGGGCGCCTAACGGAATTTAAACGTGCAATGCAAATGCAGAAAATATTCCCGTATTAGAAGGTGGGCACCTAACAGAATTTAAACGTGCAATGCGATGGAGAAAATATTCCCGTATTAGAAGGTGGGCGCCTAACGAAATTAAACGTGCAATGCGATGCGGAAAAATATTCCCGTATTAGAAGGTGGGCACCTAACGGAATTTAAACGTGCAATGCGAATGCGAGAAAATATTCCGTATTAGAAGGTGGGCACCTAACGGAATGTAAACGTGCAATGCAATGCGAGAAAATATTCCCGTATTAGAAGGTGGGCACCTAACGAATTTAAACGTGCAATGCGAATGCGAGAAAATATTCCCGTATTAGAAGGTGGGCACCTAACGAAATTAAACGTGCAATGCGATGCGAGAAAATATTCCCGTATTAGAAGGTGGGCACCTAACGGAATTTAAACGTGCAATGCGATGCGGAAAATATTCCCGTATTAGAAGGTGGGCGCCTAACCGAAATTAAACATGCAATGCGATGTAGAAAATATTCCCGTATTAGAAGGTGGGCACCTAACAGGAATTTAAACGTGCAATGCGAATGCGGAAAAGTATTCCCGTATTAGAAGGTGGGCACCTAACAGAATTTAAACATGCAATGCGATGCGAGAAAATATTCCCGTATTAGAAGGTGGGCACCTAACGAAATTAAACGTGCAATGCAATGCGGAAAATATTCCCGTATTAGAAGGTGGGCACTTAACGGAATTTAAACGTGCAATGCGAATGCGAGAAAATATTCCGTATTAGAAGGTGGGCACCTAACGGAATTTAAACGTGCAATGCGATGCGAGAAAATATTCCCGTATTAGAAGGTGGGCACCTAACGGAATTTAAACGTGCAATGCGAATGCAGAAAATATTCCCGTATTAGAAGGCGGGCACCTAACTGAAATTAAACGTGCAATGCGAATGCGGAAAAATATTCCCGTATTAGAAGGTGGGCACCTAACGGAAATTAAACGTGCAATGCGAATGCAGAGAAAAATATTCCCGTATTAGAAGGTGGGCACCTAACTGAAATTAAAACATGCAATGCAAATGCAGAAAATATTCCCGCAGCCTGAGGACTGGGGAGTGGATTTTAAAAGATGTTACCTTCCTCTTTTTGGTATTTTCTTTTTACCAACTGGTCTTTTGCCTGTGAATTTCTCCACTTATTCGACGGACTTTCTCTTTTTGGTATTTTAAATTTTCCACATTGGTCACATTCACTTTAAAGTGATTAGTGACAATTTGTTCCTGCATGAAACAAAATTTATTAGATATAAACTGCTGGCAACTGGCATCTGCCGTCCCCACTTCTTATTGCTTCCTTTGTTTTTGCTTTCTCATGTTGCATGGCTTTCGACTTCTTGTCCCTTGCAGACTCTTTTTGTATTTTTCTCATTTCTCCATTTTTGTTTTGTTTTCTTTTTCTTTTGCCATGTTTGCCAAGCTTCTTTATTCCTTTCCCTAATCTTCTATCCTTTCTGATCCAGTGTTGTTTCGACTTCCATTATCAGGAGCCGGTAGTTAGCTCTTAAAAAGGTAAACAATGAAATGCAGAAAAAATGAAAGAAAGGTAAGGGTATTTTGGAGAGATGACGGAACTTATCTGGGTATTTGTTGGCTGATTCCGCCGACCATGCCATGTATTTAAACTCCGACCCAGTTCGTTCCAATCATTATTCTGACTCTGAATTTCCTTTGACCCCAAACCGATACTCTTTTTTGTTGCCTTTTCTCTTTTCTGATAGTCCTCACGATCGCCCTAAGGTGCCTCGAAAGGTTTTCACCAAAAGAACTCTCTCATTTATTCTCTCAACCTTACAATCATCTCACAGTGCCGATTAAGGTTTTCACTGATGAGACTCTCTCATTTTATTTCTCTCAACCTCACAATCGCCTCACAGTGCCGGCTAAGGTTTTCACTGACGAGATTCTCTCATTTTTTTTTATTTTTTCCATTTTTCCTTTTTGTATTTTGTTTTCTGTACCACGGGTATTATCCGATGCTTCGCTCCTCCTTCGTTGTATTTGTTATCATTTCAAAATTGATCAGAAGGTCTTTCTTTGGACCGTAACGTGGCTTTTGGGTGGGTTAAGAAAGAAAGATATAAAGGCTCAAAATTTCAACGAGGGTTAAAAAAAAAATATTTACAACTCTCGGAATTATTAAACATAACTTCTGCCCCAGTTTCAATATGTGGGAAATTTTTGGATTTTTTCTTTATTGTGACTGAACCTCAGAGAGGCTGCCTACGTACCCTTTCGGGATCAAGTCAGACGTAGTTCATCCAACTTTATAAGTTAGATGGATTTCTTTTGACTTTTTCCCGATTTTTGTCTTTTTCTCTTCTTTTTTTTCATTTTTTCATTTTTTTCATTTCATTTTTTTTTCATATTTTTTTTTCATTTTTCCATCATTTCATTTTTTCATTCTGGCATTTTCGATCTTATTGTACTAGAGCGATTCCGAGAGAGGGATATGAAAGAATTCATTCATTAAGGCTCAAAGGGGTTATCAATGGATAAAGTGTTTGGATAGAGAATAAAATGCCTTCGTCATTTCAATTCCAAAATCACAACAAAATACAAAACACATAATTGAAAAGGAATCATACATAGTATCTTTTGACCGCATCCGAATTGATAGCAGTCTCTACGCACTTTCCTTCAACATCTGTTAAATATAATGCCCCATTGGACAACACCCGCGATACTACAATGGTCCCTGCCAATTTGGCGCAAATTTGCCCTTTGCCTCGGCCCAATATGGTAAGATACGCATCGCAACCAAAATGAGCCTATGCCTATTGGAAGTTGTTGGCTCTATCGGACCAATAACATCTATGCCCCTGTTTCAAAGCAAAGAAAAATATTTTAGTTTAAATGCGGTGGTTGGTTGTGGCCTTTTGATGGCGACTGCTTTCCACCCGAGCGCCTTGCCTGCTCACCGACTATCCATTTTCACTTCTTCTTTGTTCAAAATGCAACTCTCTTTAGGTATGTATATTGTCCCTTTCTTGACGGATACCTCAAACTTCGATCTCGATTCCTTTGATGACTCCACTTGACAACCTTTGGTCTTTCTCTTGTCGGAAGATATACCCCCTCTGTGTTCGAACCTCGTACTTCCATTTGCTATATTTTCCTTGAGTTGGCACCTTGCCGACCCTTGTGTCTTACATGATCCTCATTGCACATGTTGCTCTTGTGGGCTTAAATCATTGGCTTTGTCATTCCCTACGACAATTGTCGTGTTGGCTAAATCTCATCTTGTGCAATTGGAGAGCTTGGTGGCAAATTTCGAAATCATTTATGTACTTGTTGTGACCTGACTGACTTGATAAGAAGGAGGGTAAAACAAAGTGTGAAGAATGAAAAGAAAGAAAAATACTATTCCTAACAAGAAACCTACAGACGAATGACCTAACGGATTTTGAATACCGACTCTAGCGACCTTGACATGCACTTTTGGCCTTCTCCGTATAGCAAAGTTGATGTTCAACTCTTGTTGCAAAGTTCTGCTGTGAAACCGGTCTTCAATACTTCATTTCTTTGATCGGATCCTTAGTCGACTTGCAGCGCCCATAGGGTTTTCGCCAACAAGCCTCTCTCATTTGATCTTTCTTTCTTTCAACTCACTGTCGCCTTACGGTGCCCGTGCGGGTTTTCACCGATAAGACTCTCTCATTTTGACTTCTCTCATCTTGGAGTCTCGTGGTGGTTTGAGTTCTTCATTCTCCTTTGTTCGGACTGGAGTGTTGCCCTTGATGTGATTGACCTTTGTTCGCTTGACTCGGCATTTCTTGAAGATTGATCGGAAGGTCTTCCTTTGGACCGTAATGCAGGCTTTTGGATGGGGTTTAGAAAAAGGATATAAAGGCTCAAAATTATTTCAATGTGGGTTAATGATTACAACTTTCGGAATCTTATTTCTTCAACAAACATAAATTCTGCCCCAGTTTCCTTCTCGGGGGATTTTTTTTTTTTTTTTTTTTTTTTTTTTAGATTTTCAGATTTTTCATTTATTGTGACTGAACCTCAGAGAGGCTGCCTACGTACCCTTTCGGGATCAAGTCAGACGTAGTTCAGACTACGTCCGTATTCATTGTTGCATCTTGACTTCTCCCGATTTTTTTTTCTTTGCATTTTTTTTCTTTTTCTTTCCTTTTCTTTTCTTTTTCTTCTTTTTTTTTTCTTTCTTTTTTCTTCTTTTCTCCATTTGATTTTTCCGCTCCATCCTCAAAATTTTTTTTTTATTCCGAAAGAGGGATGTGAAAGAAAATATAATATGGCTCAAAGGGGATAATAATGGACGAAGTGTTTGGGTAGCCGAATAAAATGCCTTCGTCATTCCAATCTTCAAAGCCTACCAAGTACAAACTATCTTTCGACCAAATCACATATTTGCCTTCTGTTTTTGACGATTCTTAATGCCATTGGGCAACAATCTCGATACCACGGATGGTTCCTTTAGTCTTTAAATTGATGACGCATTTCCAAGGCATTTCTTTATGTTACTTGATTCCAGCTTCATAGTATTCCAATATGTTTTTATTTCTTCCGAGTATCATTACATCTTCAACATTGTTTTATTAACTTTTAAAAACCAGGCTTAGAATTATGTGCATGTCATGTTGCTAAAGTCAGTATGAGAAAAAATGCAAAGTGATCAGAAATGGACTGACTAGGAATGATGGGAAACAAAGAGTTGTACTAAACTGATGGGTTGAAACAACAATAAAACGAACAGACTAGACTAGAATTACAAACCTAGACGTCACTAAACAATTTTTATACTAAACAAAGCAAAGATAGAAGGGTTTTGACTCTCAAGACAACGTCCGGATTACAACCCTGAAATAACCCGGGTAACAGAAACGACACCAAAATAAAACTACTAGAACTCCAAGATTTGAGCACCTTCCCAATTGACAAACATGGCATCTTAGCCACTGTATTCTGCATTAAGATCGCTTTCTATTTCAATATTCTCGGCTTCCAAAGAAAAATCTCTTCACCATCGTCATCGGGCATCGTCCCCACAAAATGCGCAACGTCACATGCAGGTAGAGGATTCTGTGTAATGTTTGGGGTTTCGGGAGTCTGTACTTCAATTCTCCTCTCATTGATAAGATCTTGAATGGCATTCTTCAATTGCCAACACTTTTCAGTATCGTGACCCAATGTTCCCGAACAGTATTCACATCTGACAGAAGAATCAAGATTTTTCGGAGGTGGATTTGGAACTTTTGGTGCAACTGGTCTTAACATCCCCAACTCTTTCAACCTATGATAAAGACTGGTATATGATTCTCCGATAGGGGTGAAAGCCTTTTTTCGCTTCGGCAACCTCTCCTCCCTAAACGCCTTGTTTGGCCTGAAACCTGACCCAGGGGGTTTCCGGTATGTTTGTGGGGGTCGGTAGGCTTTTTGTGGAATTGGGTACATGGAAGATGAAGTACGATTTTGGGTGCCTCCGGGAGAGTAGTAGGGTTGGGGATGGAAATATTGTTGGGAAAGCATAGCTGGGGGGCGAGTAATTGAGCTACTCGAGTGGCTAGAAAGGCTGCGATAGGCAGGTATATTTGGCATCGGGTTCAGTGTAAGGACCGGGTCCATGAAACTAGGTGGTGGCGGGGGAGGTGCTTTTCCATCCATCCATGCCCGATACATTTCAGCCACGTGTTGTCTTAATATTATGACTTCTTCTACTAACATGTGGTTCCGTTCAACCAGCTGTTGTCGGGTACCGGTACCAACCCACTCGGTCTTGAGATTTTCTGCCATTGTCCTCTGACCTTGTATTATAGGGAAGAGTTATTTTGGAACAACAACCAACCACCTTTCTGAAAAATGGACACAACAAAACGAAGCCAGCATGTCAGCATTAAGGTATCCCGCTCATTGATCATTTTTTTTTCATTTTCTGCTATTTTCTTTTCTTTTTCCCTTTTTGTGGTTTTTTTTCATTTTCTCTTTTTTTTCCTTTTGTAATTTTTCATTTTTTTTTCTTTTTGGTTATGGATATGGTCGAATCCTATGTGGATTGCCTACGTATCATGACCCCGCATGAATCGGACCGAGCGTAGTTCTTGCAAATTAATGCAAGAAATAAAGAGATGTTTATTTGATTTTTTTTTTTTTTTTTGATTGATTTTTTTTTCTTTGAAGGAAAATTATTGAAGCCGACTCCAACTACAAACTTGTATATTTCTATAAGAATAAGAATATTTTTGGTGTCAATTATGACTATTTCTACAAAATTGGCCACGTAATGGCTTATTTGACAAAACGACTATTTTTTGCAAAATTTATTTAAGAAAGATAAACCTGAAATTTTTTATCCTGTGGCTCATGGGGCATCGTTCGGCATCACCACAAACCAACACAAGACTATTTTTCATAAAATGGCCATGTAATGGCTTATTTAAACAAAGTGGCTCTTTTTGCAAAATTTTATTTAAGAAGGTGCAAATTCAAAAATTTTATCCTGGGGCCTATGGGGCATCGTTCAGCACCGACACAGGCCAACACAAGACTGAGGAAGTTAAAATGCAAAAATGTGGCTATTTCAGCAAAACTCCGACCATGTAATGGCTTATTTGATAAAGTGGTTATTTTTGTAAAGTTGAGTGATGACTCAAAACTTGATTTTTGCGGATACGGCCTTTCGACATTTCCGCGAGGGAATATTTCAAGGTTGCGTCCAAAATTATTTCCAAATGACTCAAACTGGCTATTCTTGCAAAAACGGCCTTCCGGCGTCTTTTGAGGGACATTCGACTTAGTTTAAGCAAGAATAGCATCACCCGGCTTATTTATAACAAAATAAAAAATTTGACATTTTTTGGTTATTTTTGCAAAAGGGGTGTGAACCCGGACTTGATTTTGCGGCTATGGCCTTGCAACATTTCCACAAGGAATATTTCAAGGTTGTGGCCGCAAATTATTAAAAACGATTCAAAGTGGCTATTTTTGCAAAAAATAGCCTTCCGGCGTCCTTTCGGAACATTTGGCTATTTTCAAAAACATCATCACTTCGATTTATTGAAAACTAAAATTCAACATTTTTGATTTTTTTGGAAAAAGGGTGGTAACCCAAACTTGATTTTGCGGCTACGACCTTTCAACATTTCCGCGAGGGAATATTTCAAGGTTGTGCCCAAAAATTATTTAAAAAGATTTAAAGTGGCTATTTTTGCAAAAACAGCCTTCCGGCGTCCTTTCGGAACATTCAGCTATTTGCAAAAATGGCATCACTTTGATTTTATTGACAAAAATTAAACACACATTTTTTTTATTTTTTAAAGGGGTGGTTGGACCCGATGAGGGTTGCCTACGTATCCCACCTAATGGCGAGAATCAAACCTGCGTAGTTCGGTCAGATTATTTGACCAATTATTTCAAAAAATGTTCTACCTATTTTTTTCAAATTTTCGATTTTTCCGGGTACCTATTTCCCACAAATCTTATTTTCCTCTCTCTTTTTTTTTTCTTTTTCAACAATTTTTCTATCCTCGGGATTTTCGCCGGTCCGCATAACGATCAAGGACAATAAATGCAACACATAACATGCTCGGTCTTTTCAATACCGGGTCACCTGTCCTAGACGGACCCAACCCCTGTGTTGAGTCCCCTAAGTCAAATATGATGCAAATAATCGTCCTAGACCTATGTCCAAAATCTTACGGTTTCATAGATTGCTAGACCGTGTACCCCGAGCGGACAACTCGAATCGAGGAGGGGGCTACGTACCGGTGACCCGCGGAGTCAATCGGCTTTGTAACTTATCCGGCCTCTGTTTTCTTAATTTAAGGTGACTTTAACGGAAAGGGGAGTCTCAACCAGTAAGCACATCCCCGGGGGTGAAGAGAGAAAGGTTTTCGGCACAATTTTATATACAATCCATATAATATCAAAGCGATAAAGCACATGGCATGTTATTCAAATCACATAATGAAGTCAAACAAAAACGCAAACGGCAGTTCTAAGGAGCTCGAGTTCTTAAACCCTGAAATCGAAATTCAGGGTTGGGTCCCCAGCAGAGTCGCCAGAGCTGTCACACCTCCCTTTTTACTACCCCACACACTTAAAAGCGTATAAATACACTTGTAGGGTATACCCCGACGCTCAATTACCCGAAACGGATAAAATAACGTAAGGGAAGGAGTTTTTCCAATTTAAGGACAATCGGTTCGGGATTTTATTAGAGATTAATCAGAGTCGCCACTTGGGAATGACAATGGTGTCCCAAGTCACCGGTTAATCCCGAATCCGAGGAATTTTGACTCTTATAAATGTATGCGAAGCAGAGATCCGGATAAGGAACTCTGTTAACCCGGGAGAAGGTGTTAGGCACTCCCGGATTCCGTGGTTTTAGCACGGTCGCTCCACTGTCGTTCTTGACTTCTGTTTGACTCAATTATAAGTTTCAACAACATAATATGCTTTTACGTTAAATATCATTTTTTAGGAATTTGCGGTATCGCGAAAACATGCCTCGAGTCATACCGCAACCAGTACGCCTATGACTTTTGGTGTATTTCAGCTTTACCGAGATTTGGATTTGAGTCGCACCAAGTGCACACTCATTCATAGGAAGGTATATTAAAATCGTGCCTTAAGATAGTCTATATCGGTTTTTAACTTTGGGAGAGGCTATGGAATTCACTATTAGCCTTTCCGATTCTACTATGTTATCTTATTACTAAATGGGGGCCCCGGTGTTATTCGGGCGAGGCTCGTCCCAATTTAATTTATTAAGTCTCTACCTTAAGAGGTGTATACTATGTTTTTCTATTTGTGTTCTTCCCTTAATCGTTATAACTAATTCTAAGCATTCCAGGCCCATATACATCTTCTTTTTCCACTGGGCCTAGACTTCCGTTTATTTAATCGGGCAAGCAATGAATTGGCCCAGGCCTCAAAGCCCAGAAGGTCTTCTGGCTTTCATTCAGCAAACCAAACGATTCCGAATTGGAGTTCAAGCCCACGTTATACATAGGGCCCAAACCAGAATGTAATAACAAAAGGTATAACATAGAATTCATAATGGAACAATACTCAAGACTGGAAATGAAATCAGATCAATCTTTATTTATTGATAGGAATCGGTACATGAACGATAATCAAGGAGAATTCTACCAACTGTTATATATGTTCTATATTAAGATCTAATCAATCACATTCAAGATGTTCTGGAACACAGCTACTTTTTCTAGGAAATCAGATTGACTTAAAATGAATCAGCTAATTATTTATACTAAAGAAAAATGAACAATTGATAATAAACTATATTGCTGATTCCATTGTAAGCTATACCCCTTATTAGATATTATAGCCCCAGTTGTTGCCCTATCTGGTTATTTCTTCTTTAAACTACTCATATCTGAACCTTACTTTTTAAAACAGATTGCATCCATGAGTGTGGGTTAAACAGCATGCTTATTCAATTAACAATTTGAATATTTATATCTAAGTGATTCAAGGGGTTAAACACGACTTAAGCAAAGGATCTTATTGTGACTAAGCGTGTTGCAATATTATTAACCCAATTATGAACAATTCAATCTAATGTTTTTACCTATTTTTGAAGCCTATTTATGCTTAAGTGCAAATCCATTATCTAGGTGATTGTAATTCACGAAAAAGTCAATGTGAATGAATGGTTAATGATTTTTAAAAATGTTGTTAGCTAACTTATGTTTTAGAGTTCATACTATTTAATCTAGGTGATCTACTTCTACTATACTACTACTACTATATTAACTATTACAGCATTCCTTGTTTCTGTTTTTCAACTACTACATACTACTACAATTAAGCTACTAATTAAATAATACAAAATGACAAAATGAATTAAAGCAGGAACTTCATTCCATTAAAGCATTTCAACAATACAGCTTCATCGAACAGGGTATGTACCTGATTCAGCAAAAAGAACCAATGAGTTCTATGGGGTAAAGCAGGTAAGCACAGCAAGATTTCGAACAACAATGCAACAGTGAGATGAAGAAAGCACAGCAACACAGCAACACAGCAACAATAGTAGAATAACCCAGCAACAGCGAGCTAAGAAACCCAGCAAAAATCCGATAGAAAAACCCAGAAATCCTACTATTCTATTGCTATTTTAAACTCTGAAACTTTTGTATGAATTTCAGCTTAGGTGTGTTTTCAGATTACTTCAGCTGGAACCCCAGATATATTTTTCAGATTTCTCAATAATTGGAACCCCTTTTCAGCCCCTTTTAAGAGGTATATATAGTTATTTCTAGGGCTGAAAACTTGGGGAGGAAGTATGGGATTAATCCCACTTCTCCCCCTCCTAAAATTATCAATTCTACACTTAAGCCCCCATTTCAGTTACCAAATATCCTTCCAGCATGTGCTGGAAGGTTCCTAAGATTCTTTTTAGGAGTTCTTTACCAATATGACCCTAGGGGTTTGAGATTTTTACAGATTTCCCATTTTTAGGAGACCATTATACCCCTAAATCTCTGCAAAATTGCAGAAATCAGGAGCATGAATGACTCCATTACCCTTTTAAGTTCTAACTATTTACTAGAATACTATTTCAAGTTCTAATTGTGCCCCTAAGGGCACTGCTTATTTACACAACTTACCTAGGTTAAATCTCAACATCTTTGCACCTATTTAACTAATAGCCAGCCCTGACATTAGTATTTAAGGGCTGGCCAGATTTATTTTAAGGGACTATTTAAATTTTAGCCTATTTAAACTAATTCCAGTCGATTAAGACCAAATTATTCCAATTTAAAGCTAATTGCAGGACTAGCCTGTTTTATTATTAAGATTAACTATTTAAGAACTAGCCAGTCTCAAGTTGAGACTTAGCTTTGGCTATTAAAGCCAAATACTGAACAGCTGGGCCCAAAACCTTTACAGGTTTGGCCACTTTGCTGTTCAGGGCTCTGAAAAGAGCCTGGGCTAGTCTGCATTTGCAGACATAGCCATTTTGCACAACCAGCCACTTTTAAAGTGGGCCGTGTGTTAGGGCCTTATAGAATAGGTCAACCCTTTGCAAGGTTGACCATTCTTAGGCCAATTATTTAACTAACAACATATTTCTGTTCATTTTCAGTTTATATCTATTTAAAAACTAGCCAATTATGAACCTAGCACTACAGCTATAACCAATCCTCCTAAAGTTCAATCAATTAATCAAACAATCATACTCAACCAGAACCAATAAAACTAAATCAATTTCAACATGGATTGCATATTAAGACACATAAGATCAAACAAAAATGTAATAATCAACCAAAACTCAGAGAAGGCAATTTGATATGGTTGAATTTCAGTCAATTACTTCACATTATCCAATTTTATGAGACAAAGTATGAACTCATGTTAATTAAGACTTAACTACTATCAATTCAAGTTATATGAAAGTTTGATCAACTTCAGAATCTTTAAAGTTCAAGGCACAATTACACATATAAGCACAGGCTCTCATAAACAGTCAACATGGCTCAATTAGACATAATAGCAATGGACTTTAACAGGGTAACACAAGCATGATAATTAGAAATCATTTTCAAACACTAACCCTAGCCTGATACAGACATGCAGATGGATATGGAGGAACAGTCAGGAAAGTTCAATCATTAGATCATTAAAACCAAAGGCAACAAGAATGGTCCCCCCAACTTAAGCTTAATTTTAAACAGAGAACAAAGATCAAAAGTCATGCTTTTTGCCATGAATCAAAACTCCATAGTTAAACTGATAAAGAAAAGATGAAATCTCTAAACTTAGAGCAACGAAACATGAGATTAAAACAACAAACAGAATCTTATCACTAACATGCTCGAAAGAACAGATTAAGAACCTTATGACTAAATATCAGAGACACGGACAAGAGATGTGAGACATGCGAAGACAAACATAACAAGAAAAGAACTAATGATAAGCAAAGATAGAAAAACCCTAAAACTAGCATGTGAAACAACTAATCCGTATAGCAGAGATAACAATTAACAAAGTAAAGCAACAAAAGAAATATGAACTACAGAACTATGGGGAACATAATCAAACAGCAACAAATCACGAACGCAAACTAAAATCAGAAAAGACATAGAAGACATGCAAAACACGAAAATCAAACAAACAAAACAAATAACAGACAAAGGGAAGGGACTTAGCTTAGCGGGGCCTGTCCCCCGAGCTTCCTATTCTCTCTTTTTACTCTCTTTTCTTCAAATCTTACTTTCTTCTTCTTGTTTTCTTTTTCTTTATTTCTTTTCTGACCTTACTCTTTTCCTCGTTTCTTTTTTCTTTATTCTTTTCCAGATCTCTTTTTTTCAATTTTTCCTCTGGTCTTTCTTTTAGGCTCAAAGGGGGAACCTTTTGGGATTTTGAGTTGTAAGGAGTGTTAGGGGATGGTAAAAGACGAGACCTTTGGGTGTTTTAAGTTTGGGGGTCGCCGGAGTTAGGGTTCCGACGACCTTCTTTCGAACATTCGAGACGATATGGGAAGATTCGACGGGTGAGAGTGGTATGGGTGGACAGATCAAGTCAAGACGATTCGAATGGCATTGGTTTGACGGGGATCCTCATTGTTTGGGTGGTCACCGGCGAGGTTCCGGTGACCGGGATTTGAAGAACAGGGGCTTTTCTAAGGCTTTCTCTGGTGTTTGGTGAGTGGACACGAAGAAGAAGCAAAGGGAGGTGAAAGATGTAGCCGGAGACCACCATGGAAGGCGGTGGCCTCCATGGCCGGCGAATGATTGAAGAGAAGAAGATGAAGAAGATGCTAAGGGCGGCTAGGGTTATAGAATTATGTATAATGCCAAAATCGTTCAGACCAAAGTATTATATAGGCCGGTCGTTTAAGATAATCTGAGCCGTTGGTTTGCTGGAGATCAACGGCTCTGGCTAACGTTACTAAACCGGCGTCGTTTCATTACCAACGAGACCAAAAATCTTTGACCATCGGATCCCTGGACGGACGGCTCAGATTAATCCCTGAATTTCAATTACTTAAATAAAACCATCTCTTTTTCTCAGCCATTAGATCAAACAAAGCGGACGGCTGAGATTGTATTTCTTTTGGGCTCAGACGGGCCAAACAGTGGGCCAGTTCGCTGGGCTAGACAAAAATGGATTTCGCTGGCCCAGTTTCTATTAAGCTATATGTATTATTGTATTTTCTACTATTTAATTATTTTTATGTATTTTCTTTTATACTTTTTTTTCTTTTTCTTTTTATGAAAAATTACAAAACCTAATTTCCTATTTACTCTAATTTTCTAGTATTTTTTGCAATTTTTCTGCTATTTTTTTTATTTTCTCCTATTTAAACTATTTTGTTAATTTTCTAATTAACTAAACTAACAAATTAATTACTTAGCCTATTTTTTGATTTTCTTCTAATTTCTACTTATTCAAACTCAAAAGTATAGCTAATTCCAAACAAATCAAGTAATTGCACTCAAAAACATTTTATTTTAATTTTGGAATTGTTTGCTCGGTGCAAAAATCACGTGCTCACAGTTATTATCGTAAAATCATTAGGATTTGTTTTAAGTTTTCAATGAACCCTTGGTTTTCTTAATGCCACGGTTCTTTCCAATGGTAAAGTGTTGTGTGAACCGGGTGGCTCTTCCCTATGATAGATAGCGTGACAACTTTCTTAAGGGTTGAGTCCGTTTTTCTTTTTCTTTTTGATTTTCAAATTTTTGATAGTTAAGGGTACCTCAGGCAAAATTCACTTGGGCCTAACACATTTGTCTCTGATCTCATGGTCAGAGACATCGAGTTGTGTCTAGAATGGTGAAAGTTGTGGCCTTAAGAATCTTGTGTTGACCGAACAACCATCGATTGGTCATGTAAACCAACGCGTGCTTGAATCTTATCCGAGGTTGTTGTGGGCCTTCAACTCCATTTTTGATGATCTCTGACTGTAGGTGTGGTGAGAAATAGAATTGCGAGCCCAAGTACCGTACCAATTGTCTAGAACTTGCCCCGTATGTTTGTTGAGGCGAAATCCTAGGTGAAACTTGACTTGAGAAGTAGTAGGTCGTCTTTGATCCAAATGAACATACCTTGAACCATTCTTTCCAACCTACCAATAAATAGATCCCTAGTTCACCCCTTTGAGCCTTAAACCTTATTCCCTCATAAACCAAGTTCCAAGCCTATACCCGTTTCAAATTAGACCTTCTCTTGGCACCCAGAAATCTTCCCCTAAAGTGATTGCAAAAGTATAAGTTTGGGTAGGAAAGACAAGAAAGGCACCAATGTGGTAAAAAGGCACAAAAGCAAAAAAGAAAGTCATTCAAAAAGGAAACAAAGAGAAAAACAAACAAAAAGATGAATAAGACCCAAAAATGGGGGGACCAAAAAGATTTGAAAAGTGAAAAGGAAAAAGGAAAAATGTTCATGAAGTGATCAAAGAGAAAGTGTCAATTGCAAAAAGGAAGAGTGCCATGGTGTCTCTCTTTCAACCCTTAAAAGAAGAAATGCTCAAAGAAGTCAAGAAAGTGGCCATTAATGAATCAAAAGAAGCGCTTTAGGGAAGATTGGACCAATAAGAGCCAAATTCCAATCCTACCCATAAAGCCTTCACAATGACTTCCCAAAAAGTCCTATATGATCTCAAGTTGAGAAAAGCCTACATTAGTGGATACTTACATAAAGGGCAAGCCTATGGTACCTAGCGTCGGGCTTAGGGTCTCTTCTTTGAGAGAGTGAGTGTGAAATCATCTACATTTATTTGTGTGCAAATACTCTAAAAGGTGAGGTACACTTAGGGAGAGCCGAGGATTTACGAGTTTGGGGTCCAAAATAATCAAAGTGTTTTGAGAAAGGCTCCTTGATGGATCTAGTCAACCTTCGAGGCTCTTGTGTCACACATGATCCACAAAGCTTCAAATTTTCAAAAAGGTGTCAATGATACATTTGCATTAGGGACAATTGTTAGTCCCAATTGATGTTTGTGAGGTTACCCTTGGACAAATAGGGCATGTTTTGATGTCTTTTCTCTAAAAGTTAGGTTTTAATTTTGATTTGCTTGAGGACAAGCAAAGGTTTAAGTTTGGGGAAGTTGATAACTAGGAATTTTGTATGCTTTTAGACCCCTTCTTGCCCGAGCTTTGTGCATAAAATGTGTTAAACTGGCCTTGAATTGCTTACAAGTGCACTATTTTGCAGGTTTGAGCGACAAAAGGATGAATACCGTCAAATCGGCTAAAAAAGGAGTGAAATTGGCTAAGCGTCAAATGAAGAAGTAGAAGGACTCAAAAGAAGCCTATGCGGACCGCACTATTTTGTTGTGCGGCCGGACAGGCCGATTCAGAGAGCAGATCAGGAAAACCTTCAACTGCGCGGACCGCACTGATTTGGTGTGCGACCGCGCAGAAATGTCTAGAGAGGCCAAGCTCAAAATCAGATCCACGCGGACCGCGCCTACTTTCATGCGGTCCGCAATGATGAAGATCAGAGAGAGAAATGTTCAAGGCAAAGTCCCACGCGGCCGCGTGCCAAAACAGTGCGGCCCGCGTGGGTGAAGAATCAGAGAGTTCGCATTCAGAGGATTTACACAGTGCGGCCGTGTTCCATTTCTACGCGGTCCGCGTCGATGAACATACGCGGCCGCGTGACAAAAGTATGCGGTGCGCGTGACATGCTCCAGTGCCGGTTCTTCTGAAGCTCAAATGCCCTACGCGGCCGCACGTCAAAAGTGTGCGGTCCGCGTGAGACCCTCAGGGGTATTTTTGTCCGGAAATTACTCTGTAGTATAAATAGCTTCTTTTACTTTTTTAGGTTATGTCAGATATTAGATACGAACAGCTGAGCTCATGGGAACACATTTACGCCTATTTTGGGCAATTTTCTTAGTCTTTTATCAGTAGATTTAATTTGTAATCAACTATTATGTCGATTTCATCTTTAATTTCTTCATTTTCTTCATTATTCATGTCTAGCTAAACCCATAGCTAGGGTTGTAGCTCCACCCTAGTGTGGGTAATTAATGGGTTAAATTATTTAATGCTTAGATGATTGTGGGTGTTAGGATTTGGGTTGATTGAAGGTTTTTCATTTGGATTTTGTGGTTGCAAACACTAAATCTAGTTTTGTGGGTTTGGGCTCTTCTTGAGAAAGAGAGTCTAAAACCTCTCAATCAATTCCAACAAGGATTTGGGATGGACCCATGAGAATGGTAGTCCCAAGTAACGGGTACAAACCTCGAGAGAGTAATTACCCAACTTGAGCCTAAAGTTGCTTGGGCAAATTAGCCTACCCAATTGGTCTTGAGAGAGTCAATTGGGCAAAATTGTTCTCTCTACCGAGAGGTGTGAGAATGAATGCATAGAGCAATGGTTATCCAATAATCCTATCATATCATCTTTGCATTGAATTTCATTACCCATTAGTTATCCACCTAGGTAAATGCTACTACCCTAGTCCTTTCTCTACTTGCATATTACACTTTAAAATCATCCCTAGCATAATTTAGATTTCTTATTAGTAGTTGATATAATAGTTGTTAAAAGGAAAAACACAAATATGTTTGAAGCCAAATTAGAATCTAATTCGCAATTCTAATTCATCGCAATTTCTCACTCCAAATTCCAACTCCCTGTGTATTGACCCCGAACCACTATTCGGGTAAAAGCTAGTTGTGCCCGCTCTTCCTTTGGGTTGAGTTTGCCTCGATCAGCGCTGTGCCACCCGATCTACACATAACTATCACATAAGAACATGCTCACCGAGCCAAATTTTTCTCATTACAACATAATACCGAGTATCGGTCGTACGCATGCTAAGTGCATGATATCATCACCGAGCCAAATTTCCTTCCCGCTTATCCGATCTCTTGACATCTTGTCAAAAAGTTTCCTTCACTTGTGCCATCCTCGGCTCAATTTCTGCAATCAGAATTGGTTCGCTAGTATACTTTAAGACGGAACCAACATAGCACATAATCATGCAATCAGCTAATCAACGGCAACCTCCCCAACTTAGCTCGAAGCCATATATATCACAACATATATACCCTATTGTTGTTGTAATACCATGGTGAGATTAAACTCACTCTTTTACACGCTTGTGGAGAAACGGACTATCAGGAATTTTAACCCATCTGCCTTTTCCTTGCATTCACCCACATAATAGTTAAGCCTATTCTCTAGGTGTCCAAAATTTTTCTAAGTCCCAAATTTTTCAAAAATTTCGGCAGAGTTTCCTTTGTAATTGGGCCTATCCACCTGCCAGAGAATCACCAAACCATCCTAACAGCACGGCTACAACTTAACAAAACATCACCGTGTATATTAACAACATTAATCTCAATACTACCTGTATTATACTATCACAATCGATACAGGGACATGCGTTACACTTATTTGAATCATAAAACATATAAAATATCGCCAATTTAGTCTTTCTGAGTCTGAACTCATACCGCCACACGTATTGCACTTAACTTTCCAACTAGGAGATACGACAATATTCTTCACGCGCCCACAACTTGGGGTTACACAACAGATCGCAATAGGAACGAATCGCTTAACAGTTCATCTATTATCCTACAAACTTCTTCGTCACTACTAAATCACATAGATACACCTCACAGCACTAACTTGCTCATCACATGGATATCCGACCGCCATCCCGGCTAATAAGGACATTACCGAACACATAAGTTTGAAGCACTTGCTCGCATAATCAGCACTTCGGTGCTCAATCCATAAGCGAAGATTCGGCCTCAAGTCTTCGAGACTAGCCCAACATGAACTCACGAGAGATTACATCTCTCCCCTCGATCAGGGAATCACAAGCCATCAAGGCAGCTATATTATTGAACGCTCGCGTGCGCATACGGACGTGTGGAAGAAATTTCAAGAGTTATTTCTCAAGCTGAATCAAATACGCACGATAAGAATTCCAAGAAAGTGAAGTGTTTCCTAAAAGTTTTGTAGCCTCCCGAGGATAGATACGGACGTCTACGTACCGATCCGTGAGAGCCTACTAAAACGGCTCATGACTCGCGAGGCCTAGTAACCTAGGCTCTGATACCAACTTGTCATGACCCAAACCCGATCGTGATGGCGCCCAACCCTAAAGCTAGGCAAGCCAGACCAACAACTGTTTCCACATATAAAGACCAGTCCCAAAAAGACGAATTCAAGAAGAATATGAGTGTGAGCACGTGATTTTTGCCTAACATGAATTACTCCCACAAAATCAAAACAAAAATTGTCTATTTTTTACGATGTGTGTTTTAGTGAACTTTCGTGTTAATTTTGGTAATTGTTTGCATTTATATATACGTGATTATATGTGTTTAAATTAATAAAAAATATACAAAATATGTCATGTTTTACATTTTTATCTAATTTTGAAATTAGGAGTAATTAATTTTATCTTACAAAATGAAAATCACAAAAAAAAATAATTCATCTTTTTACATTTTTGGCATTTAAATGCTTAATTATGTGATTTATGTTTAATTGATATTTAATTGTATGTAACGATTGTTAGTATAATTAGTATTAGTTAATTTGATTTGATTTTTTAGTGTAGTTAGAATTTTTTTTTATAAATTAGGAGTTTAAATTAATTGAGAAGGAGGAAATAATTAAAGCTTTGTGTGAAATTCGATTTGGGCCAAATTCAATTAAATCAAGAAAGGCCCAAAACACTACCCAGTCCAAACCACCAGATCCGTCTCCCTGACCCGGCCAATACAACCCGACCCATTCCCGTTTTAATCTGGACCGTTGGTTTTCATCCATCCAACGGTCCTAATTAAATCCCTAATTAATTATACTAAACCCCCCAAACCCTATTATTCACCTTCATTCTCTCCTTCACTCTTCTCCAGCCGCCGCCAGAGACACCCCTCCCTGCTCTCCTTCTTCTTCGACCACCGGCCAGCCACCCGTCGCCGGTCACCCAAACTCACACCCCTAAACCACCCTTCTCCCCCTCTATCCGAATCCACAAACCAATTAGTTCGAATCAAGCCCTAAATCCCAACCCCCGAATTCAAACATCAAAGAAAAACCTAGAAGATTTCGGAGTCTCTTTGGGGAAGATTTTTGAGATTCGAATGGATTTTAATCGAGTTGTTCTCACTCGAGAACACTCGATTACAACCCGTTTGGCCTCAAAAAGGTTTCAAGTTCGTCTAAATACCAAGCCGTTCGGTTCCGATTTCCTTTTTCTTAAGGTATTTGTTCTTCTTCTTTTTTTTGTTGTTGTTGTTTTATTTATCGTTATACTTGTTGTTTAGTATTAGTGTTTGTATGTTTCGGATTTTCGTGTGCTTCTTCATCTCTTGGGACCTTTTATTTGGTCGACTTGATTGTTTGTTATTCTTCGCTGTTTAACGAGTGATTGTGAATCGAATTCGATTCGTCGTTAATATCGTTAAGTTGTTGATATTGAATTTATACATGCTGTCCGAAATTGTGTAGTCACTGCTTTGTCGGATTTGTTTGTCGATTACGCATATCGTAATCGGCTAATCTAATGATATAGAATATGTGTTTGCGTCGATTAGCGTCGTCGATTAGTTAGCTTCATTTTCCTTCTTTCCTCTGCTTTGGCCGAGAATCACTGTTAGTGAATTGTCAATTCTAAAATTCTGCTTTGTCTATTTGATTACCAATGTTGTTGAATACAGGTTCGCGTCGATTAGCGTCGTTGAACATTTAGTTTCGTATTAGCTTCATTTTTTCTCTTTTCTCTTCTTTGGCCGAAACACTGTTTCATTGAATTGCCAATTCTAAAGTCTTGTTTTGTCTATTTGATTACCAATGTTGTTGAATACAGGTTCGCGTCGATTAGCGTCGTCGAACATTTAGTTTCGTATTTGCTTCATTTTTTCTTCTTTTCTCTCGGCTTTGAGTGTTACAAATTGTTGAATTTGTTTGTCGGCTTTTTGTTGTCGATCATACATGTTGTGATTCGACTTAACGAATGTCGTCGTTTCAATTCGCAAATTTGTTGTTTGAAATTCCGGGCAGTGGTTCACTGTTTTGCTTGATTTAAAATTTTTCGGTTTGTTGTTTGTTTCAGAATGTTGAGTTGATTGTTGGATTGTTTGTTTTGAACCATTGTTGATTCTAAATTAGGTTGTGGATTGGATATAGCTGTTAGTCCATTTAAGTAGCCCTAAAATCAACCTTTAAAGTGCAATACACATGGAAATGAACTGTTAAAACTTGCTGGACAGCAGTGTATTTCATTAGTTTTGCACCTTTAGGATTTGATTAATTATAAATCCCACCTTTAGACAAATCAGATTGGAATAATCAGAGAATGTGAGGATAATAATGAGTATTTTCAGCTTTGTTGAGTGCTTGGTCAGTTGTTAGAATCAGGATACACATGAGAGGGAATATACAATTGAAAAAGGTTTGAAAAAGGGGAATAATAGGGGCTGGACAGATCTGAAACTGAAGAAGAAAGGGTTGTTGCTTTGGATCTCTAGGCTATAAAACACAACAGAGAACTCACTGTTAAGGACAAGTTTTGAGAAAACACAAAAAAAAGAACAGATAGCATACTGTTAACACACATACAGAGAGATTCACAAATACATTCTCTGGAAAAGATTCACACATAGAGAGATATATACTGGCAGTATACATTACACACTCACTGGAAAAACAGATTCTGGAACAGAGCTTCTAAAATACTTTTCTAAAACAGATTGTTTTCTCGGAGGAAAAGAAGAGTTTGAGGGTTCAAACAGATTCTGAAAGTTACTTTCTTTTAGAACTTGAGTTTGAAACACCAAAGTGGCATTTTTTTTAAATTCTGTTTGTTGTGATTCCGCGGATTTCTGGGGTTCATTTCTAAGGTCATTTGATTTATCTGAATTGGACTATTCTGGTTTCGCCTGGTTTCAAATCTTCCTGGGTTTGCTGCACTTGTTACTAGGCTTTTGTTGATTGTTGTTTGTGGTTGCTGCTCGATATTTGCTTTCAGCTGATCTTTCCTTCTCCATTTTTGCTGTTGAAATTCCAGGTACTTCTTCTGTTAGCTTTGAAATTGGAAAGCTGAATGTAGCAATATGACATGAAAGTCGAAATTGAAAGCATGATGTGGATTCTGGCGTTTCCTTTATACTTTAGTTCTATTGTTTCATTTTGATCGTAATTGATTCTGTTAGTTTCGATTGTTTATGAGTTGAATCCCAGAATATTTGGAATATTTCTGTTATACCTGATTATTCTCTCATCAGTTTTAAAAGTTATAAGTTCATTTATTTTGCTTTACGAATAGGATTTAGGTGTTTTTAGAATATTTGTAAATTAAGGATCATTAAGAAGCTAATTGATAAATGTTTAGTATATTCATGATAGTGATTTAAGTCCCGTGCAATTCAAAATCACATGATGATCACATTTGAAAGTGAAATCAAGTTGCTTGTAGTGTCCATTTGAGCTCGTTTGAAGTAATTAGTTGTTTGTGCTATTATGTTCCGTTTTGCTTTAATAACATCAGTGAATCCATTAGTGAACGTTAATCTCCTTGAATAACAATTGTTGAACATTTTTGAGTTTTGTAATTAAAAACAGTTAGGTTAATATAATTCTAAATAAACTCATTTTATTTAAGAATGATAGGCTTCCACTTTAAAGTATTTTGATAGTCTAGTTGAATATTTGAATTGATTCATTTTTGAAAGTTTGAACTCATTTTTCGTGATGAAAACCTGGCATTATCATTAGTATTTTAAATAAACTAAACAAGTTTTCTCCAAAAAAGGACGACATTTGTGTTTTAACCTAATTATTAAAAGATATATGCCAGAATCGGGTTAATAGAAAGTAAAATTTAGAGATTAAAGTGTTCATTTTATATAAGGTACTAAATGGAATAAAGGGGACGAAATTTTAGTTTTACTTGGAGCAAATAATTTTTTATTTATTTATTATTTATAGTTTAAATATGTTTAAATCAAGATATTCTTCTTCAAAACTAATAGAGCAATATAAAATTTAATTAAAGCATATTAATTTATAAACACATATAAAATCAGATATTTTTAGCCATTTATAATAGTTGAAGCGACCGTGCTAGAACCACGGGATCCGGGGGTGCCTAACACCTTCCCTCGGGTCAACAGAATTCCTTACTTAGAATTTCTGGTTCGCAGACTTCATTTGGAAAGTCGAAATTTCCTCGATTCGGGATTCAAATAAATCGGTGACTTGGGACACCGTAATTTATTCCAAGTGGCGACTCTGAAATAAATAAAATAATCCCGTTTCGAATATTGTCACTTAAATTGGAAAAACTCCTTTGTACGTTTATCCTTCGAGGCAAGCACGCCAAAAGGAGGTGTGACAGCTCTGGCGACTCTGCTGGGGAAACAAACCCAGAACTACTGGTTCAGGGTTTAAGAATTCGAGCTTTGAACAATTATTTTATTTGGCTTACTTATTATCTGATTTTATTACATGTTTATATTTTATATGCTAAATGTTGTTTTACCGCTTTGATATTTTGTGAACTGTATATAAATTGTGCCGATACCCATTTTTTTTTCTCTTTTTGAGTCTTTTGAAATATAATACCGGGCATTTGCTGGACATAGCCCGTTTTTCTCAAAGATAGTTGTGGTGCTTGGCACCCGGTGAAGGATTTTGTAGTCACACATGTTTAGGCGGAGAGTTTTGTCAATTAAGCCGGAAAGCCATGCTACCGGTGCACCGACACTCTTCGGCTCGAGTTGTCCGCTCGAGTTAAAGCCAGTCTAGACACTTTTTCCAACAGGACGATGACTTAGAATAACAAAACCTTATGCCGGATCCCCGATAGGAACGTTTATTCGCATCATGTGCATATTTGACTTAGGAGGCTCAACATAGGGGTTGGGCCTGTCTAGGACAGGTGTACCTGAAACAAAAGACCAACTTGTTGCATCTTTTCTGTGTGCATTTATTTGTTTCGATCTTACATGCCGACCGGTTTGTTAAAAAAAAAGGAAGAAGTGGAAAACGTCAGGGTATATAGTTAGAATAATTTTTATGAAAATAGTTAGAAAAAATGCAAAAAAATAAAAAAATAAAAAAAAATGAAAAAAATAAAAAAAAATAAAAATAAAAAATAAAAATTCCAAACTAAATTTTCTTAATTTTATGAAAATAGTTAATTCTTTGAAAATAAATTCTGAAAAATTGCAAAAAATTCCAAACTAAATTTTCTTAATTTTATGAAAATAGTTAATTCTTTGAAAATAAATTCTAAAAAAAAAATTGCAAAAATTTCAAATAAATTTTCTTAATTTTATGAAAATAGTTAGTTCTTTGAAAATAATTTCTGAAAAAAAAAAAAAAAAAAAAAAAAATTTCAAATAAATTTTCTTAATTTTACAAAAATAGTTTAGTTTCTTTGAAAATAAATTTTCAAATAAATTTTCTTAGTTCCTTTGAAAATAATTTGTTTTAGAAATGCTTGTTTAAAAAATAGTTCGTTTTCTTTTCTTAAAATGATTTAGTTCTTTTATTTTCGAACTACGCAAGTTTGATTCTCACCAAAAATGAGATACGTAGGCAACCCATATCGGGCTCAACTAATACTGATTTTTTTTTTTTTTTTTAAGAAAATAAAAAAAAAAAAAAAAAAAAAAAAAAAAAAATATATATATATATTAGAATTATGATTTTTGTTCTTAGTCGAGAGTTAGGAAATTTTGCAAAAATAGCCAAACGCCTCAAAAGGGGCGCCGGAGGACTAATTTTGCAAAACGGAATATAGATATCACACGGGTATCCTGTTATACAGCCTTCAAATCTTCTTCAAGTGCTGAAAGGCCGTATTAACAAGATTCGTTTTTTTTATATATAATAAAAAAAAAAAAAAAAAAAAAAAAAAAAAAAAAAAAAAAAACAAAATCTTAAATCCATTTTTTATCTTTTCTAGGATCAGCATGACTTCCTCGCAACGAATCGGCCAAAAAAGGGTGAGAGACGAAATACCACCTATGTTCATGGTCCAGGACAAAACCCCAGATCGGCTCCGTAAATGGTGGACTAGTTTTTCAGCTTGGGAAAGAAATCAAGTTCACAAGCACCTCAAATTTCTTCCGGACATCATGATGATAAAACCGGATAAAAATTTGATCAGAGCTTTAGTGAGTTTTTGGGACTCAACAAGCAATGTGTTCAAATTCCGGGATTGTGAAATGACACCCACTTTGGAAGAATTGGGCGGACTCACGGGGCTCGGAAGAGATTTGCACAAGATGAGGCCTGCAGCTCCTAGGCAGATGAGTGTGAATAACTTCTTGAAAAAGCTATGTCTCCGGCGGGTTCCCCTCGGTTGTCCGGAGAACGGTTGGGTGCCACTAGATTATCTCTACGACAGATTTGGTGATAAGGAAGGGTTTGGGAAATTCTCAAACGTCGAATTTGTTAACCAGCTAAATTATGACGCCTGGGGAGATTTAAGAATCTATGCTTTCATGATCGCTTTTTGGGAACCATGGTTTTTCCCGAACGTGGTGGACGCATCAGAATCCGTTTAGCTGCGGTGGTCTCATATCTACGGAGTAACGAGGAACACACTGTTCTTCCGATGATACTAGGAGACATCTTCCGGGCCTTAACTCGGTGCCAAGAAGGACAAGACTATTTTGAGGGTTGCAATATTTTATTACAAATGTGGTTTATAGAGCACCTCTACCATCACCCAATTGTGATAAACTTCAAAGCGGATTGGCTGAATTATATTCGCTGTCATACAAACAGAGCCGCCCGTTGTAACCTTCCAGAAGACTTGAGGACTTGGCAAGAACTTCTCAACTCTTTGAGAGCCGATCAACTTACCTGGAATTATTATTGGTTCCCTTCCGCCAAAATCATGCATATGTCGACATACCGCCCATTCTACATATTAATGGGTTTCGGGGGTTTCCAACCATATGCCCCGCTACGTGTCATGCGGCAGCTGGGAAGAGAACAGAAAAAGGCCCCAATTGAGGATATGCGATCATTTGTATGGGAATTTGTGACAGAAGAGGCCCCGAGGGAGACTTATGCACAGAAGGTTTGGTTCGGTAGTCGACTCTCCGACATCAACGAAATGGTTGCCGATCGGGAACGGGGAGAAGTGAGTCTCGCTTATCTTGAATGGTTCCACAACCAACCAATACCGGAGCAAAGGTCAGAAAGGTCAGTGAAGTATGCCGTCGATTGGGAGAGAGAAATAGAAGCCAGAGTTAGAGAGGTTGAGCATGAAACAACACAAAATTTCCAATCTTGCATCGACACTTTAAAAGAAGACAAAGGAATCCTGGAAGCAGCCATGGACATACAACAGGCCGACTTCGATCGGGAAAGGGCCGGTTGGGAGCAGGAAAGAGAAGCACTCCAAACTCGAATTCAAGAGATGCAATTGGCCGCAGAAAGGTCAAGGAGGAGTCGGAGTGATCAAATGCTGATAAACGATTTGGAAAGAAAAGCCTTTGAACACCAAGAAGACTTGGAGAAGGCAAAAGCGGCTTTGGTTGCGGTCCGAACAAAATGGAAGAGAGCGGCCCACCAAGAAGCACTCCGTCTACAACAAGTAGAGAGAGACTATGATGCGATCATCGTTGATTTGAGAAAAGCAAATGCCACTCTTAAAGAGCGAACTCTCAGGCAAGTCCAGGATGCTAAAGCAGATAGAGACCGTTGTCACAACTTGATGGCACGGATGGAAAGACAAATAGATAGGCTCTTGGACCATGTCTCCGGCAACTCTCAAGTATTAGGGGCAAAGAACGGGCACATAGGGCAGCTGCTCAGAGAAAAAGACATAATCAGAACCAGGATCAATGAGATCGGGCACTACATTACTATGAAGTGTTTGAACTGCGAACAAGTACCTCGGCCTGCCCTCTTTTCTTCAATCATGGAATGTGTCCACCAGGTCATGGCGGAATTGGGAAGTATACAGAAAGATCTCACCCCAAGAACTGCAGCAAGGCCAAACAGCGCCCCCCCGGCGCAAAGATTCGAGGCGTTGGAACATGCTTAGGAGAGTCTTTTGTTTTAGAGTCTGTTTGTCCTTTTACAAGTTTTTCTCCATTGTTGTATTTTGCAAGTGTTTCAAGTTTTAAGTTTGTTGAAATAAAATTCATGAACACTTCATCTTATGTCTATTGTTTCCGAACTACGCTCGGTCTGATTCATGCGGGGACATGATACGTAGGCAATCCACATAAGATTCGACCATCACTAAAAAATAAATAAATAAAAATAAAAATGAAAAAAAAAGGGAAGGGGGGGGGGAAAGAAGTTAAGAGAAAAAGAAGATCGATACAAACCGGAATGACGCATCGCAAACGAATACATGTAGCAACATTGTCACATGTATAAGTGCATCACACCCAACGTGAGATTACTTATCTGTTATGTTGTTTCAGACTAACCGTTTGTTTGCTGAAATCCAGGTTTTAGTAAAAGTGGTTGACTTTGCGGTAATCCGGCACCACATTCGTACTTCACAAGGTCCAAAGGAAAAGTTCGGCAGCCTGAGAGTACTCATTCCTATTTCACTAGATCAAAAAAGGGTGCCGACATGTCTTCAGAAATGCCTTTAGCAACCATTCCCGTTTCAGAGGAAAGCTCATTGACAACCATCCCGGCTACTGAGTCGGCAACTTTGGAAGAGAATAGAATGCTGCGTTGCCGCATGCTCGAGATGTTGGACGATTGGAACAACGGGAAAGAGCCCCGAGTCTGATCCCTGGGTTCCCTGAAATTCTTCTCAGGTCAAGCGGAATTTCAAATACCCCCATCAATTATCCGCCTACTCTATTCGGGTATTCCAATGCTACAAACCTCTCTGAATCACCCTCCACATCCCATCCTCGGGTAGCACCACATGATACATCCGCAAGAACGTCCGTTGAATTGCCAGTTCCAATCACAACGCACCCCACCACACACGCTCCTTTCTTCGACTCCTCATCCTTTACATTCCCGGCACCACCACTCACACGGGACCATACCCAGGTTGCAGCCAATACATATTCTCAACCACCTCGATATGAGTTCCTACCGAGCCAAAATCCAAAGACCCCCGAGCAGGAGGAGATGGCAAAAAGAATGAGGAGTTTGGAACAAAGCTTTAAGAACATGCAAGGTCCGAGTGGACAGAAGAGTGTATCTTACGCCGATCTGTGCATGTTCCCGCACGTCCATTTGCCATCAGGTTTTAAGACACCAAAGTTCGAAAAGTACGACGGACATGGAGACCCCATTGCTCATTTGAAGAAATACTGCAATCAATTGAGGGGTGCCGGCGGCAAAGAAGAATTGTTGATGGCGTACTTCGGAGAGAGTTTGGTCGGAATAGCATCGGAGTGGTATATGGATCAAGACATATCTCGATGGCACATCTGGGATGATCTGGCCAGAGATTTTGTAAAACAATTCCAATACAACATCGATATTGCGCCGGACGGGAATTCTCTATCGAACTTAAAAAAGAAGCCCTCAGAAAGCTTCAGAGAATATGCCATCAAGTGGCGAGAGCAAGCGTCCAGGGTGAAACCCCCATGGACGAAATTGAAATGGTCACGACTTTTCTCCAAGCTCAAGAGCCCGATTACTTTCAAAATATGATGTCGGCAATGGGAAAACCTTTTGCCGAAGCTATCAAGATCGGAGAGATGGTAGAAAGTGGCTTGAAAATAGGGCGAATTTTGAGCCAAGCGGCCATTCGGGCAACTTCCCAAGCCATTCAAGGCGGGTCTGGAGGGATGCCCCGAAGCAAGAAGAAAGAAGAATCTGCTATGGCAGCGGTAGAAGACAGGAGATATCGAACCTCAAGGCAGGTATTCTCCGACAGGGTCCCCCAACATTACTATCCACATCACGGCATGGCTTATGCTCCTCCGCCTCCACCCTATGCAGTCATGAACATTCAACCTCGGGCACGGCCACAGCCACCAGCCAACAGGAATCCACCTCCATTCCAGAGAAACCAACCTCCTTACCCAAACCAGTATAATCCACGGCCAAATAACGCTCGCCACCGTGAGCAACCCAAAACGAGCTTTACACCGATTGGGGAGCCGTATTCCACTCTTTTCCCAAAACTCAGGCAAGAAAACCTACTGCAGCCTGTTCCACAGAACAGGCAGAATCCAGATTCTCCTGCCTACCAGAGAGGAATATATTGTGCATATCATTCGGGTGTTGAAGGACACAATACCGACAATTGTTGGACGTTGAAGAAGGCACTACAAGAATTGATCAATCAAGGGAGGATCGTCTTCGCAGATGAAGACATCCCAAATGTGACAAACAACCCATTACCAGCCCACAACAACGGACCGGTGATTCGGATGATTTGTGACGACAAAGAATTTGACCCGGCTTTGAAAGCGATAATCGCCATCGCCAACATAGAGAAGCGTCCTGAGGCTACCCCGAAACAAGAGAAAATGAGGAAAAAGGTTGAAGCTCTTGAAACCAAATCCGAAAAGACGATTGAATTGAAAGCATCGTCTCAGAAGGGTGGAGTCCTTTACCTCCCACGAGGTAGAGTGGAAAAACCATTGTCCATAGGTGCCCCCAAGAAGTTCCATTTAAAGAGAGAAACATCAATGTATGTACCAAAGGGAACTTATGTGGCTCGAAAACCAGATGAACCTGTGGTTATTGCACGCGTGCAACAAAAACCAATGACAGATCCATCCGCAGTACCCTGGAGCTACCAACGAACGCTTGTTATGCGCAAAGGGAAAGAGATCGTGGGAAATTCATCTGAGAGTGTCTTAGGACAGAAGTACTTAAACACACAGGAGGTAAATAACGCCACACAAAGGCGTTTCCCGTCAAAGAAACCTGTAAGTGATGAAGAGGCCGAGGTCTTTTTTCAAAAGATGCAAATGCCCGATTACGAGGTGATAGACCAACTGCGTAAATGCCCAGAGCAGGTTTCGATGTTGTCCCTTCTAATGAAGTCTACTGAACATCAAAAGGTTTTGCTAAAAGCTTTGAATGAGGCATACGTGCCTATTGAGACTTCATCCGAACAACTTGAAAGAATGACGGAAAGATTCTTCGCGATCAATCAGATTTCCTTCAGTAAAGCTGATTTGCCTTTGGAGGGTGCCGCCCACAACAAAGCTTTGCATTTGACTGTCAAAAGCGAAGGCTACTATATGAAGAGGGTCATGGTTGATGGGGGTTCGGGGGTGGACATATGCCCACTTTCCACTTTAGGCCGCATAGGAATCGGAGCTGAAAGGATTCGGCCTAACAACATATGTGTGCGAGCTTTTGACGGTGTGAAAAGAGATACCGTCGGAGAGATTGATGTGATTATGACCATCGGCCCGGTGGACTTCGAAGTGACATTCCAAGTCTTGGATATGGACACTTCTTACAATTTTCTTCTAGGGAGACCATGGATTCATGCGGCCGAAGCTGTGCCCTCTACCCTCCATCAGGATGTTGAAATTTGAGCACAAGGGACAAGAGATCGTGGTCCACGGGGAAGATGAGCAATCAATTTACCGAGATCCATCCATACCTTGCTTGGAAGCGGAAGCGGGAAGCGAAAACATTGTCTATCAAGCTTTCGAGATTGTGTTGGCGGATCAACACGAAGAAGGGAACCCTCTCCCCCAACCTTTTTTGTCTAATGCCTCCATCATGGTGGCAAAAGAAATGATTAAACATGGCTTCCAGCCGGGAAAAGGTTTGGGAAAGTCCCTACAAGGAGTGCCGAAGCTGATAACTTTACCTGTAGCTGAAAAGTTTTTCGGAGTGGGCTTTCGCCCAACCCCTGAAGATGAAAGATGGGCCAAAAAGAGAAAGGAGAAAGGATGGGTTTTGCCGCAACCATTGCCGCATCTGTACCAAACTTTCGTCCGACCAAGGTACAGTGAAGAAGAAGAAGACGAGGTCTTTACAGCGGAGGAAATTGAAGACATATGTGGGGCCATGAGGCAAATGCTCTATGATGTTAATATGGTCCAATCGGGAGAAGGAACAAGCACCGCTGAGGTGCTGTATGTGGGCCCTGAAGCTAAATTGCAAAATTGGAAAGCCACACCCTTCCCAATCAGGCGGGAGTTCTGGTAGATTTGTCCTGTCGTTTTTCCTTCATCACAAGTTACTTCAGGACGTAGCTTGGATGTTTTTCTTTGTTTTCTTATATTTTTGATTTTCCCAATGTAATTTTGTTTGTTTTCAGAAAATTCCAAGAAAATAAAATAAATATTTCCTTACTTTTGCACTCTTTCTAATTTTGTTATTTATTCTTCCTTTTCAGATCCTAATAATGCGGCTTTAAATAACATGACATGCTTGCGGAACTCATGCTCAAATCCGAACACGCCACCTAATCTGGAAATAATGAACCAAGAACCGGAATACGATGAAGACGAGGCTTTTAGGGAAATAAATCGAGAATTGGAACATTTCGAGAATAAACCTAAGCCAAATTTGAATGACACCGAACCGGTTAATTTGGGAACTGATGAAGAGGTCCGAGAGACCAAGATAAGCATCCACACGGATGAGAAAACACGAGATGCAATAATCCAACTCTTGTTTGAATTTAAAGACGTGTTTGCTTGGTCTTACGATGACATGCCAGGATTAGGAGCCGATCTAGTGGTGCACAAATTACCAATCTACCCTGACTGTCGCCCGGTGCAACAGAAGCAAAGAAAGTTCAAGACTGACATCAGTGATAAAATCAAAGAAGAAATCACTAAGTAGTTGAAAACGGGGGTAATCCGAGTGGTACAATACACCACGTGGTTGGCTAATGTTGTGCCCGTGCCAAAGAAGGACGGAAAAACTCGAGTATGTGTTGACTACCGAGATTTGAATAAAGCGAGTCCTAAAGATAACTTTCCTTTACCAAACATCCACATCCTTGTTGATAACTGTGCCAAACATGAGATACAGTCGTTTGTGGATTGTTATGCGGGATATCATCAAGTGTTGATGGATGAAGAGGACGCCGAGAAGACAGCTTTTACCACACCTTGGGGGACTTACTGTTACCGAGTCATGCCATTCGGCTTGAAAAACGCAGGAGCAACATACATGAGATCTATGACTGCCATTTTCCACGACATGATGCATCGGGAAATAGAGGTGTACGTGGACGATGTGATCATCAAATCCAGAACTCAAGGCGATCATGTGCGAGACTTGAGGAAATTCTTTGAGAGGTTGCGGAAGTACGATTTGAAACCGAATCCGGCCAAATGCGCTTTTGGAGTCCCGTCAGGTAAACTTTTGGGTTTCATAGTCAGTAGAAGAGGTATTGAATTAGATCCCACAAAGATAAAATCCATCCGGGATTTACCTCCCCCGAGAACAAAGAAAGATGTAATGAGTCTTCTAGGCCGACTGAACTACATCAGTAGGTTCATCGCTCAGTTGACTTCCACATGTGAACCCATATTCAAATTGTTGAAGAAAGATGCTGCAATCAAATGGACAACCGAATGCCAAGAAGCTTTTGACAAGATCAAAGAATATTTGTCAAACCCTCCAGTCTTAGTCCCGCCAGAGCCAGGGAGACCTCTTTTCTTGTATTTAACAGTCTTGGAAAACTCTTTTGGTTGTGTTCTCGGACAACGTGATGCGACAGAGAAGAAAGAGCAAGCAATTTACTACCTGAGCAAGAAATTCACTAGTTATGAGGTCAAGTACACTTTGCTGGAAAGAACGTGTTGTGCTTTAACTTGGGTCGCTCATAAATTGAGACACTACCTCCAAGCCCATACGACTCACCTCATTACTCGGTTGGATCCTTTGAAGTATATATTCCAGAAACCGATGCCCACCGGAAGATTGGCAAAGTGGCAAATCCTGCTCACCGAGTTTGACATAGTCTATGTCACTCGCACGGCAATGAAGGCCCAAGCATTGGCAGACCATTTGGCCGAGAACCCGATCGACGAAGAATATCAACCATTGAATACCTACTTTCCTGATGAAGAGGTAAATACGACAGAAGTTGTTTCGGAAGACAATCATGCTTGGAAAATGTTTTTCGATGGAGCGGTAAACGCTAAAGGTGTAGGGATTGGGGCAATCTTGATCTCTCCTGCTGGTCAGCATTATCCGGCCACGGCTAGGCTCCGTTTCTTCTGCACAAACAATACGGCTGAGTATGAAGCTTGTATCATGGGTATGAACATGGCAATTGATCAAGGTGTCGAAGATTTGTTGATCATGGGAGATTCAGATCTAATTATCAAACAATCTCAAGGTGAATGGGAAACTCGGGACGTTAAACTCCTCCCTTATCGACAACACGTGAATATTCTTGGCAAGCGATTTGCATCGATAGAGTTCAGGTATATCCCACGATGTCACAATGAACTGGCTGATGCACTTGCCACTCTAGCTTCAATGCTACCTTATCCGGGCAACGCCCATGTCAATCCCTTGGAAATTCAAATCAGGGAAAGCCACGGTTATTGCAATGCAATCGAAGAAGGACCGAGCGTCAAGCCATGGTATTACGATATCGGGAGATTTCTGAAAACGCAAGAATACCCAGAACATGCTACTGGAGATCAAAAGAGGACCATTAGGCGACATGCAGGTGGTTTCTTTTTGAGCGGCGAGGTCATGTATAAAAGAACCCCGGATCTTAACCTTTTAAGGTGTGTTGATGCCGAAGAAGCAGGAAGAATCATGCACGAAGTACATGCAGGAGTATGCGGGCCTCATATGAATGGGTATGTCTTAGCCAAGAAAATCCTTCGAGCAGGTTATTATTGGATGACCATGGAGAAAGATTGTTTCGGTTTTGTCCGAAAATGTCATCAATGCCAGGTACATGGAGATCTGATTCATGCACCTCCAACCGAGTTGCATCCTATGTCAGCACCGTGGCCATTTGTCGCTTGGGGAATGGATGTCATCGGCCCGATTGAGCCGAAAGCTTCGAATGGACACCGATTCATATTGGTGGCTATCGACTACTTCACAAAATGGGTCGAAGCCGTCACTCTCAAATCAGTCACCAAGAAAGCGGTGGTGGATTTTGTACACTCAAATCTTATCTGTCGTTTTGGTATACCCGCAACTATCATCACGGATAATGCTGCGAATTTGAACAGTCATTTGATGGAAGAAATATGCGAGCAATTCAAAATAACGCATAGGAACTCCACCCCTTATCGGCCCAAAGCCAATGGTGCCGTGGAAGCAGCAAACAAAAACATTAAGAAGATTTTGAGAAAGACAATCCAAAGTTCTAGACAATGGCATGAACAATTACCGTTCGCTTTACTGGGATACCGTACTACAGTACGCACATCGGTGGGAGCAACTCCATACCTGCTAGTCTATGGAACTGAGGCTGTGATACCGGCAGAGGTAGAAATCCCTTCGCTTCGTACAATTGTTGAAGCAGAGATTGAAGACAGCGAGTGGGTTAAGACTCGTTTGGAGCAATTAAATTTGATCGATGAAAAGCGAATGGCTGCGGTCTGTCATGGACAACTGTACCAAAAGAGAATGGCTCGTGCTTACAACAAGAAAGTACGACCGAGAAATTTCGAAGTAGGTCAGTTGGTTTTAAGACGCATTCTTCCACATCATGAGGAAGCGAAAGGAAAATTCGCTCCTAATTGGAAAGGACCATACATCATTAGGAAGATACTGCCAAGAGGGGCATTATACTTGGGAGACATGGAAGGAAAAGATCCTGAAACGACTGTGAATGCAGATGCTGTGAAAAGGTATTATGTCTGAACTTGCTTCAATGAGGTCCTCACAAGTCGAAATGATTGAAGGCTTTTATTCCCGCTACCCAAACACTACCAACCCTTTTGTAAACCCTTTGAGCCGGTTACCTTCTTTTGGCTACCCTCTTTGGAATCCAAACCAAACCAAAAAAAAAAAAAAAAAAAAAAAAAAAAAAAAAAAAAAAAAAAATACGTTCTGACTTGATTCCGAAAGGATACGTAGGCAACCTCTCCCTGAGGTTCAATCACACCAAATCAAAAATCCCGGTTTCCCCAAAAATGAAACTGGGGCAGATGATATTTTTGATTCGGTTTAAGATCCGTCAAGATGATTCCAAAGTTGTAATTTTGTTTACAATTCTTGTTACCCGAACCGAGTACAATTCCTTCAAGATCGATTGGAAGTTGTGAAAACATCATTGTTACGATCCGGGTTTCCTGGAATGAAAAGAAATAAAATGAGAGAGTCTTATTGGTGAAAACCTTCGGGGTCCGAAGCATCTGGAATGAAAAGAAATAAAATGAGAGAGTCTTATTGGTGAAAACCTTCGGGCACCATAAGACGATGGAAGTAGAGAAATACAAAATGAGAGAGCTCGTTGGTAAAAACACGCAAACAGTGCTATCTGGCGATGGTGAGAAGAGAAATGAGAGAGGTCGATTGGCGAAAACCCGCAAAAGGGCGCTATCAACCGAAAAGGGTGTTTCACTACAAGAGGTCCTGGTACGGCTCCTTAGTTTGGAAATATAGACCCGTTTTGGTTCATAAGAAAATGGGAGTTTTGTGACGATCAAGCATCTAGTCCGAGGAGCATGTCATGTTGGTTAAAGTCAGCGTATACCTCAGATAAGTCCTTCTTTTCTCCCTCGAAAGGGACTCCTCTATCTTTGATACGTTTTTCCATTCTTTGATTCATTCTTCTTCTTTGAATCCCTTTCGGTTTAATTTTAATTCTGAAAATATTACAAAGGAAGGTGACGGGACCAGTTTTACAGGACTCCGCCTGGTAAAGAAGAAAAGAAAAACAGCCTCAGTGGTGTATTGTTACAATCCACGATTGGATCGTAATGATCGATTGTTTCCAAAGGAAAAGAGTTTTAGAAAGGAAATGGAAATCAAAGGCTAAGGTCTTAGAAGAGACGGAATAAGGCAGAAGGATGGAACCTATACGGAAAATCCCCATGGAATTCTGGGAATGAACCCGGTCGATTTGAAAGGAAGTCACCCCAAAGACAATTGGTAGCAAACTTCTCAATGAAAATGGGGAAACAATCAAGCAATGAAGATAACCAAGGCCGCAAAGCCAACCACTTTTTTCAACTGATAAAATGTTCTTTGTTGAAAGCAGGTCTGTTTAATTGTGCAAGAAGAAGGTACCACTCAAATAAGTGAAATACGCAAGCTTTGAAATGGCTTTGGAACAAGGAAAACACATAAAAAGGTAAGTTTCTTTTAGAGATTTATCCTATGCATTTGTTGATGTTTAAAAAGAACGCCTAAAAGAAGGCCAAAAAAAATGAAAGAAAAGAAAATGAAAACTCCGAAAAAGAGAATCAAATCATATCAGTCCAATATCTGTTTGGACCCCGGTCAGAAAAACCGAGGGTCTTTCCGGCCAGAAAGCCGTGAAACTTTTATCCCCGATCAGAAAACCGAGGATCTCCCCAGTCAAAAACTGCGGAGCCATTTACTTTTACCCCGGCCAAAAAAACCGAGGATCCGACGGCCAAAAAACCGTTAGATATCGTTTGAATTCCGTCCAGAAAGCCGTGAAACTTTTATCCCCGGTCAAAAAACCGAGGATCTCCCAGTCAGAAAACTGCGGAGCCATTTACTTTTACCCCGACCAAAAAACCGAGGATCTGACGACCAAAAAACCGTTAGATATTGTTTGAATTCCGGCCAGAAAGCCGTGAAACTTTTATCCCGGTCAGAAAACCGAGGATCTCCCCAGTCAGAAAACTGCGGAACCATTTACTTTTACCCCGGCCAAAAAACCGAGGATCTGACGACCAAAAAACCGTTAGATATTGTTTGAATTCCGGCCAGAAAGCCGTGAAACTTTTATCCCGGTCAGAAAACCGAGGATCTCCCAGTCAGAAAACTGTGGAGCCATTTACTTTTACCCCGACCAAAAAACCGAGGATCTGACGACCAAAAAACCGTTAGATATTGTTTGAATTCCGGCCGAAAGCCGTGAAACTTTTATCCCGGTCAGAAAACCGAGGATCTCCCAGTCAGAAAACCGCGGAACCATTTACTTTTACCCCGGCCAAAAAACCGAGGATCCGACGGCCAAAAAACCGTTAGATATTGTTTGAATTCCGGCCGAAAGCCGTGAAACTTTTATCCCGGTCGAAAACCGAGGATCTCCCGATCGAAAACCGTGGAGCCATTTACTTTTACCCCGCCAAAAACCGAGGATCCGACGGCCAAAAACCGTTAGATATTGTTTGAATTCGCGCAGAAAGCCGTGAAACTTTTCATCCCGGTCGAAAACCGAGGATCTCCCGATCGAAAACTGCGGAACCATTTACTTTTACCCCGGCCAAAAACCGAGGATCCGACGGCCAAAAAACCGTTAGATATTGTTTGAATTCCGCCGAAAGCCGTGAAACTTTTATCCGGTCGAAAACCGAGGATCTCCCGGTCGAAACCGTGGAGCCATTTACTTTACCCGGCCAAAAACCGAGGATCCGACGGCCAAAAAACCGTTAGATATTGTTTGAATTCCGGCCGAAAGCCGTGAAACTTTTATCCCGGTCAGAAAACCGAGGATCTCCCCAGTCAGAAAACTGCGGAGCCATTTACTTTTACCCGGCCAAAAAACCGAGGATCTGACGGCCAAAAAACCGTTAGATATTGTTTGAATTCCGACCGAAAAGCCGTGAAACTTTTATCCACGGTCAGAAAACCGAGGATCTCCCAGTCAGAAAACTGCGGAGCCATTTACTTTTACCCCGGCCAAAAACCGAGGATCTGACGGCCAAAAACCGTTAGATATTGTTTGAATTCCGGCCAGAAAGCCGTGAAACTTTTATCCCCGGTCAGAAAACCGAGGATCTCCCAGTCAGAAAACTGCGGAGCCATTTGTTTTGACCCCGGCCAAAAAACCGAGGTTCTAGCGGCCAAAGACCGTTAGACATTGTTTGAATTCCGGACAGAAAGCCGTGAAACTCTTCTACAAAATCCCGGCCAGAAAGCCGTTGAACGTTTGTGAAACCATGATTTTCTTACCCAAAGAGTCTTTTTAATCACTTTCTGTGTCATAACTAATTCACGAAATTTTCCTAGCAAAACTGGGGCAGAAAATTTCGTTCGTTTGTTTGTTTTGTTGTCTAAATAGGTTTGACCTCGGGATGCAAGGATCGAGATAACCTACAAATAGGACATCAATCCAGATTGAAGAAAAGAAGAAAAGAACCGAAAGAAAAGATTTCAAACGTTGGAGTAAACAAAGGCGCGGATTGCTCAGAAGGTGATTTGAAGTAACAAGCTCCGCCGACTCCGTTTCACTCAATGTTACAGAAATAAACAAGCACGTACAGCTTGCGGAGCATCAAGATTCAGATCGAGGCTTACAGCAAATCAGCTAAGATTCAAGATCAAGTTTTCAAGAGAATCATAGATAGGAATCTTGTAACTCATAGTTTGATAGCATAGCTAGTTCAGCTTTAGTTTCTTTTGGTGTAATAAGGAGATCAGTAAGCAGTAAGCAGCAACATGCAGCAACGATAGCAACAGTAACAGCAAAGTGTCAGTCCACGGTAGTCCCAGCTACCAAAACTTCCCGAACTACATTGACTTGATTCCTGTTTAGCCCAGGATATGTAGGAGGCCTCCGAAGCAAAGGCTCGGTCAAACTCTTTCAAAATGCTTCCCACGGAGTATCCAAACGGGCAAAAATCGCTCGTATTTGCTCATTTATCTTTGCACGAAAAACTCTTCATGGTTTTCCGCGCAAAGAGGGGCAGCTGTGAGCACGTGATTTTTGCCTAACATGAATTACTCCCACAAAATCAAAACAAAAATTGTCTATTTTTTACGATGTGTGTTTTAGTGAACTTTCGTGTTAATTTTGGTAATTGTTTGCATTTATATATACGTGATTATATGTGTTTAAATTAATAAAAAATATACAAAATATGTCATGTTTTACATTTTTATCTAACTTTGAAATTAGGAGTAATTAATTTTATCTTACAAAATGAAAATCACAAAAAAAAATAATTCATCTTTTTACATTTTTGGCATTTAAATGCTTAATTATGTGATTTATGTTTAATTGATATTTAATTGTATGTAACGATTGTTAGTATAATTAGTATTAGTTAATTTGATTTGATTTTTTAGTGTAGTTAGAATTTTTTTTTATAAATTAGGAGTTTAAATTAATTGAGAAGGAGGAAATAATTAAAGCTTTGTGTGAAATTCGATTTGGGCCAAATTCAATTAAATCAAGAAAGGCCCAAAACACTACCCAGTCCAAACCACCAGATCCGTCTCCCTGACCCGGCCAATACAACCCGACCCATTCCCGTTTTAATCTGGACCGTTGGTTTTCATCCATCCAACGGTCCTAATTAAATCCCTAATTAATTATACTAAACCCCCCAAACCCTATTATTCACCTTCATTCTCTCCTTCACTCTTCTCCAGCCGCCGCCAGAGACACCCCTCCCTGCTCTCCTTCTTCTTCGACCACCGGCCAGCCACCCGTCGCCGGTCACCCAAACTCACACCCCTAAACCACCCTTCTCCCCCTCTATCCGAATCCACAAACCAATTAGTTCGAATCAAGCCCTAAATCCCAACCCCCGAATTCAAACATCAAAGAAAAACCTAGAAGATTTCGGAGTCTCTTTGGGGAAGATTTTTGAGATTCGAATGGGTTTTAATCGAGTTGTTCTCACTCGAGAACACTCGATTACAACCCGTTTGGCCTCAAAAAGGTTTCAAGTTCGTCTAAATACCAAGCCGTTCGGTTCCGATTTCCTTTTTCTTAAGGTATTTGTTCTTCTTCTTTTTTTTGTTGTTGTTGTTTTATTTATCGTTATACTTGTTGTTTAGTATTAGTGTTTGTATGTTTCGGATTTTCGTGTGCTTCTTCATCTCTTGGGACCTTTTATTTGGTCGACTTGATTGTTTGTTATTCTTCGCTGTTTAACGAGTGATTGTGAATCGAATTCGATTCGTCGTTAATATCGTTAAGTTGTTGATATTGAATTTATACATGCTGTCCGAAATTGTGTAGTCACTGCTTTGTCGGATTTGTTTGTCGATTACGCATATCGTAATCGGCTAATCGAATGATATAGAATATGTGTTTGCGTCGATTAGCGTCGTCGATTAGTTAGCTTCATTTTCCTTCTTTCCTCTGCTTTGGCCGAGAATCACTGTTTCATTGAATTGCCAATTCTAAAGTCTTGTTTTGTCTATTTGATTACCAATGTTGTTGAATACAGGTTCGCGTCGATTAGCGTCGTTGAACATTTAGTTTCGTATTAGCTTCATTTTTTTCTCTTTTCTCTTCTTTGGCCGAAACACTGTTTCATTGAATTGCCAATTCTAAAGTCTTGTTTTGTCTATTTGATTACCAATGTTGTTGAATACAGGTTCGTGTCGATTAGCGTCGTCGAACATTTAGTTTCGAATTTGTTTCATTCTTTTCTTCTCTTCTCTCGGCTTTGAGTGTTACAAATTCGTGAATTTGTTTGTCGGCTTTTTGTTGTCGATCATACATGTTGTGATTCGACTTAACGAATGTCGTCGTTTCAATTCGCAAATTTGTTGTTTGAAATTCCGGGCAGTGGTTCACTGTTTTGCTTGATTTAAAATTTTTCGGTTTGTTGTTTGTTTCAGAATGTTGAGTTGATTGTTGGATTGTTTGTTTTGAACCATTGTTGATTCTAAATTAGGTTGTGGATTGGATATAGCTGTTAGTCCATTTAAGTAGCCCTAAAATCAACCTTTAAAGTGCAATACACATGGAAATGAGCTGTTAAAACTTGCTGGACAGCAGTGTATTTCATTAGTTTTGCACCTTTAGGATTTGATTAATTATAAATCCCACCTTTAGACAAATCAGGTTGGAATAATCAGAGAATGTGAGGATAATAATGAGTATTTTCAGCTTTGTTGAGTGCTTGGTCAGTTGTTAGAATCAGGATACACATGAGAGGGAATATACAATTGAAAAAGGTTTGAAAAAGGGGAATAATAGGTGCTGGACAGATCTGAAACTGAAGAAGAAAGGGTTGTTGCTTTGGATCTCTAGGCTATAAAACACAACAGAGAACTCACTGTTAAGGACAAGTTTTGAGAAAACACAAAAAAAAGAACAGATAGCATACTGTTAACACACATACAGAGAGATTCACAAATACATTCTCTGGAAAAGATTCACACATAGAGAGATATATACTGGCAGTATACATTACACACTCACTGGAAAAACAGATTCTGGAACAGAGCTTCTAAAATACTTTTCTAAAACAGATTGTTTTCTCGGAGGAAAACAAGAGTTTGAGGGTTCAAACAGATTCTGAAAGTTACTTTCTTTTAGAACTTGAGTTTGAAACACCAAAGTGGCATTTTTTAAATTCTGTTTGTTGTGATTCCGCGGATTTCTGGGGTTCATTTCTAAGGTCATTTGATTTATCTGAATTGGACTATTCTGGTTTCGCCTGGTTTCAAATCTTCCTGGGTTTGCTGCACTTGTTACTAGGCTTTTGTTGATTGTTGTTTGTGGTTGCTGCTCGATATTTGCTTTCAGCTGATCTTTCCTTCTCCATTTTTGCTGTTGAAATTCCAGGTACTACTTCTGTTAGCTTTGAAATTGGAAAGCTGAATGTAGCAATATGACATGAAAGTCGAAATTGAAAGCATGATGTGGATTCTGGCGTTTCCTTTATACTTTAGTTCTATTGTTTCATTTTGATCGTAATTGATTCTGTTAGTTTCGATTGTTTATGAGTTGAATCCCAGAATATTTGGAATATTTCTGTTATACCTGATTATTCTCTCATCAGTTTTAAAAGTTATAAGTTCATTTATTTTGCTTTACGAATAGGATTTAGGTGTTTTTTAGAATATTTGTAAATTAAGGATCATTAAGAAGCTAATTGATAAATGTTTAGTATATTCATGATAGTGATTTAAGTCCCGTGCAATTCAAAATCACATGATGATCACATTTGAAAGTGAAATCAAGTTGCTTGTAGTGTCCATTTGAGCTCGTTTGAAGTAATTAGTTGTTTGTGCTATTATGTTCCGTTTTGCTTTAATAACATCAGTGAATCCATCAGTGAACGTTAATCTCCTTGAATAACAATTGTTGAACATTTTTGAGTTTTGTAATTAAAAACAGTTAGGTTAATATAATTCTAAATAAACTCATTTTATTTAAGAATGATAGGCTTCCACTTTAAAGTATTTTGATAGTCTAGTTGAATATTTGAATTGATTCATTTTTGAAAGTTTGAACTCATTTTTCGTGATGAAAACCTGGCATTATCATTAGTATTTTAAATAAACTAAACAAGTTTTCTCCAAAAAAGGACGACATTTGTGTTTTAACCTAATTATTAAAAGATATATGCCAGAATCGGGTTAATAGAAAGTAAAATTTAGAGATTAAAGTGTTCATTTTATATAAGGTACTAAATGGAATAAAGGGGACGAAATTTTAGTTTTACTTGGAGCAAATAATTTTTTATTTATTTATTATTTATAGTTTAAATATGTTTAAATCAAGATATTCTTCTTCAAAACTAATAGAGCAATATAAAATTTAATTAAAGCATATTAATTTATAAACACATATAAAATCAGATATTTTTAGCCATTTATAATAGTTGAAGCGACCGTGCTAGAACCACGGGATCTGGGGGTGCCTAACACCTTCCCTCGGGTCAACAGAATTCCTTACTTAGAATTTCTGGTTCGCAGACTTCATTTGGAAAGTCGAAATTTCCTCGATTCGGGATTCAAATAAATCGGTGACTTGGGACACCGTAATTTATTCCAAGTGGCGACTCTGAAATAAATAAAATAATCCCGTTTCGAATATTGTCACTTAAATTGGAAAAACTCCTTTGTACGTTTATCCTTCGGGGCAAGCACGCCAAAAGGAGGTGTGACAATGAGAGGTAATAATAATACTCCAATAATAATAGTATAATTAAATACTAAAAAATACGAACATCGAAAATAACACTCCCAAAATATCTGGGGTCACGAGTCTAGAGCCTCTAAGCAAAAACTGAATAGTAATAGAAATACTGAATAAAATACTCAAGTTTGGGAATATATATAGAAATAACTAAAATAAAGAGAGAAGCCAGGTTCTGCGAACGTCGGCGGCTACCTCAACAACTCAAATATACTCGGTAGTAAGTTGGAATGCCCGTCTAACCCTCATGTGTACCTGGATCTGCACACAAAGGTGCAGGGAGTAGGGGTGATTACTAAGTACTCAGTGAGTAAAAAGTATATAAAATAGCTGAAAGCAGGAAATCCACTGAATACCACAAAGCAAAGCTAAAACTACAGTCCGATACCTACCACGAACTAACAACAACAGCAAATCACAATTAGCACAGTTAAATTACAAACAAAAATGCAATGCAATGCACATGACCATTACGGTGCGTAGCCCGATCTGTTTAACGTCGATGGCGCTCACTGGGGGTGTGTATAGACTCCGGAGGGGCTCCTTCAGCCCAAGCGCAATATTCATATCATCCGCTGCGGCGTGCAGCCCGATCCATCCTCAGTCTACAACATGCATATGAGTCACACAACAGTTCAATTTATTTATTTCCATGTTCCAGTTCAATAACAATGAAAAATATTTTAATTTTATTTAATTTTCCTAGAACATGTGACTTAGCGATTCATAATAGTGATTTTAAGCCAGGACTGAGATCAATGATTTTACAAATCAAGTATCACATAGATATCTATCCCCTAGGGATACTACAGGTCGGCACAAGGCCCCAAACATGACTTATAGCCCACATATATACTTGACACAGGGTGCGTTTCAACCGCCAATATAATATTATTCATATTCGAGATGGATCAAGTCTCAATCTCCAGTCATAACCAATCTCGCACCTGCCATGGGGTGCGATCCACGCCCTAATAGCGTCACAATGTGCTAAGCCGGATTTTCAAACCCTCATGCTACCATATACACTCTACTCACCTCTAGCCGGCCGTGGAATCGTTCGCGATACCTTTTCCCTTTGAATTTGCCGCCTCGTGCATCGAATCTAGTCAAAATCACGGCAATTACATAAATATGGGTCAAAGAAACATAACCCAATCAAAATTACTTGAAAAACGCAATAATACATAAAGTTGGTAAAATCCGAGCCCCGGGCCCACTTCTCGAAAAATTCAGAAATTCATACCAACGGATTCCTCGTCTCGCACGAGTCCGTGCATATAAAATTTATCGAAATCGGAGTTCGAATGGCCTTTCAAAACCCAAAAAAAAAAACTTTTCATAATTTAGGCCCTAATTCTTCACAAATTCTACCCAATTTCATGAATTTTGGTGTTGATTCTAGCATAAAATCGTGTTTTTGAGGTAAGACACTTACCTCCAGCAATTACCCGTTGATTTCTCTCTTCAAAACTCTCAAAACCCTTCCTTGACGAAGTAAAAGTGGTGTAAAATAATGAGGGTTCACGTCTGACTTTTAACTTAACTGTTCTGTCACTGACGCCTTGTTCTATGCGATCGCAATGCCCCTGTGCGATTGCATAGAGTAAAATTTTCCAAGCCATTTTTCCTTCTATGCGATCGCAATGCCTAGTATGCGATCGCACCGAACAATAACTTAAACCTATGCGATCGCACTCCTTCACTATGCGATCGTATAGCACGAATTTTCTGCCCCCAAACAATGCCTTATGTGATCGCAACCGTCCCCATGCGATCGCATTTCACCAACATTTCAAACTGTGCGATCGCAACCCTAAGTTACGCGATCGCATTGAACAATCTCACACCCCCTAAAGAACCTTCTATGCGATCGCATAGAGCAAATATCTTCTGCAATTTTTCTGCTGCATTATTCATGTTCAAAACTTCCCGTTAGCTATCCGAATTCACCCCGAGACACTCGGGACCTCAACCAAATGCACATATATGCCTTATTACTTCATTCAAACTTGCTCGCAACATAAAAACACCATCATAAACATCAAAATCATTAAATTCTCACGGATTCAAGCCTAAGTTTCACTAAACTTCCGAAACTAATATTTGATCTAAAACCCGACCTAAACACCTCCGAATGATCTGAAATTTTGCACGCATATCCAAAATCACCTAACCTAGCTATTGCAACTCTCAGAATTTCATTCCGAGCCCCGGATCAAAATCTCGCCTACCGTCCGAAATTCGCCAAAATTCAACCTTAGTTAGTTCAAGCCTAAATCTACACCGGACCTCTGAATTCGATTCCGATTGCTCTCCTACGTCATAAATCATCCCTCGAAACTAGTAGAATCATCAGAATTTCATTCCGAGCTGTCTAACTCATCGGTCAACATTTGGTTGACTTTTCCAAACTAACCTTCCCATAAAGAGGTTTATTGCCTCATTTCTAACTGGATTCCATCCGATTTACTTCTAACTCTCCAAACACATATAAATGAACATATTAAAGTATAAAATAGAGAAAACGGGACGATAACTTCCGTAACGACGGGTCAGGTCGTTACAATTACATAGGCGGAGCTAGCCTATTAATTACTTATTGGGTCAGTCGAATTCAGTTTTTTTTTTTTAGATATTACTTCGTTCGGTCCATAATAGGTAATTAATTTACCTTTTTATTTTGGTTTAAAATAAGTATTTATTTATATAATCAAGAAAAAATTTAATTTATTTTTTCAAACTTACCCTTATGTATGTATCCCTAAAAAGTCTTTTACTCCTCACATTAAATAATGATGCAACATCTAAATATGGATAGTTTAGTCACACTAATTATTTTTGTCTAGGATTTAGTATTTTCTTAAAGGGTATGGCCGAGGCAAATTGATCACTTATTGTGGACCGAATGGAGTAATTTTTTACTAAAAAAAATTCATTAAATATATATACAAATTTAATTGTAAATCCCATAATTAAGACGAGTTATAAATTTCATGGCAAATTCATAACCCATAATTTCAAACCCTGACTCACATCTGCAGTCAAAACTTATTACGATTGTGGAAAAATCAAAATAGTACAACAGAAATTTATAGAAGATAAAAAGAAAAGAAAAATTGAATAATTCAATTAAAGATATAGCTATATTTAGAGAGTAATGTAAAGTAGGAGTATAGTGGAGAATGAAAATAAGTTGGGTGTGTTGAAAATAGCTGTTGGCCAGCTATGACCTAAGTCCAAAGCTTTGACTAGTTTTCTAATATTTATTCTTTTCTTATTACTTTTACCACTGTGCTATTTGTAGTAATATTTTTCTTGCAGAAATAGCCAGTACACTTTGTTTTATTATGAAAACAAAACCCATAATATATTAATAAAGTCGTAATATATGGACCACACTCACACTGATAAACTGATAATTAATGACAATCTATTCCTCTTACAATACAACTGTGTGGATTGGCCCTGCAGTAATGTTCACATGATGCTCTTATTTTATTTTATTGTGGTATATTATTCCGTATTTGATATCGTATTAAAATTCGATTAATACGAATTGTTGATAATCCCTACATTAAGGGACAAATTGTTCTTTAACAAAAATGACTACATGCCTTGTGTGGATAGCCCCTGCAGTAGTATATACGTGATGTTTTTTTTTAATAATTTTTATTTTCAAGTACAGTACTCACATTAAAACTCGACTAAATTCTTATTTGAGCTGAAAAATCAACATTAAGAGATAAGGTATTCTTTAACAAAATGTTTTCTTATCTTCTGTAGGTAGGCTCTGCAATAGTGTTAACATGATGCTCTTATCTTATTTTATTTTTCATTTTTTTGCTTGTGTTTGATATCTTCGTTAGCAATAGTGTTAACATGATGCTCTTATCTTATTTTATTTTTCATTTTTTTGCTTGTGTTTGATATCTTCGTTAAAATTCGATTAAATTCGATTTCGTGTTAAAAAATACTGCGTGAAGGGGTAAGGTGCTCTTTAAAAAAGCGACTTCATACCTTGTGTGGGTAAGCCCTAGTATTGTTCACATGATGCTCTTATCTTATTTTATTTTGATTTTTTAGTATGTGTTCGATATTCGCATTAAATCTTGATTAATTTTTTTACATTAAAAAATCCTGCACTAAGGGATAATGTGTTCTTTAAACAAAACGACTCCATATCAACTTATGTGGATAACCCCTGCAGTAGTATTCACATGATGCTATTTATTTTGTTTTTTTTACTTCGCATTTGATATTCACATTAAAATTATGTTCAGATTCGTACACTTTTAAAAAATCCTGAATTGAAAAATAAAATATTTTTTAACAAAAATAATTTCATACCTTCGTGTAGATAGCCTTGCAGTGGTGTTCACATTATACTCTAGGGGTCGTTGGTTGGCATATGATTTATACCGGTATAAATTATGTTAGTATAAGTTATATTAGGATAGGTTATGCTGAGCTTAGTTACAGTGGGATTGTTGTTTATTTATTGTTTGATATGTTATATTAAGAATGACAATTGCATAATTTCTAAAAAGAATGTATAAGTTATACCGGTGTTAATTACCCCATATTTTATAAGGTATAAGTTATCCCAGTGTTAAAATTAACATCGGAATAACTTATATCCGGTTTACTAACCAAACAGAGTATTAAGGTGATATTAAATTTCTATACCAATCATATACTTTCTTATACCTCATACCAAACGAATCCTTACAGTATCAAACAAGAATGACGGTGCTATTTGTTTGGCCATATAAAATTTTGCGTATTTCATTTGAAGTGTTTGTTGGGAACACATATTTTAAAATAGGATTTAGGAATATAAGAACAAAACTTTTAAAACGTCAAGACCTGTCTAAATACATTTCTCTTTTAAGTATATAAATAATATAATATATACGCAAGAAGCTTCTCGCCACAAACTTATCCGTACAGCGATTTAACGTTTTTTTTTAGTAATTAACAATGGGGAGCTAGATTCTTTCTCTTCGTTATTTTAGTTTTAACTTTTTCATGTCATAATAAAACTTTCTCAAATAGAATAACCTATTTATACATAATGGTAAAAGGGTTTATGTGATCATCGACCACAATTCGCGTCTTTTATATATAGGGGTAAAACTCTCTCAAATTAAAACGACTCTATATTTCTCAAATTATTGATGATGAATAAATACTTACTAGTATTTATAACTTCACCGTAATCCTTCGTGGTAAAGTATTTAAGTTCATGTGATATAGATAACTACTACACCATTAACTATAGGGGAAAAATGGTATACTAAGATTTCGCTATACGCGAACGTAAAGCTAGTTAATTTTTGGACTGATAATAAAAAAATAGTCAATGTTTATAAGGTCATTGAAAAATAGCCACAATTTTGCTGCAACACAAAAAGTTCTAGCACAATATACTAGAGATTGATGCACATTATGAACTTCCAGCATATTATGCTTGAACTTCAATACATGAAAAGTTCCAGCATAATATACTGGAAATTGGTGCACATATGAACTTCCAGCATATTATGCTTGAACTTCAATACACGGAAAGTTACAGCATAATATACTGGAGATTGGAGCACTATGAACTTCCAACATATTATGCTGAAACTCCACTATATTACGCTGAAATATTTTTTCGAATTCTGAATAGTATTTTCTTTTAAATTTATTTTTACATGAAAAATAACTAAATTTTAATTATTTTTGAAACTGTGACTATTTTGAATTACTACTTGTATATCTTGCTATTTTTTTTATTTCATCCCTATATATAAGATTCGAGGAAAGACCGAATATATTGCACGCAACTTTATACTATTACTAATTTCAAGTTTTCTTTTCCTTTCCTTCACGTGTTTTGGCTTTTGACTAACAATTTAGTGGCATTCTCTCCAAAATCTTGCTATTTATACCACTCCCACCAGCTCCATTTTTCTATTCCCTCATCTCTCTTTCGCTCCTCTCTCTCACACACACACACAAATACATATATAGACACAATAAAAGAAGAAATTAAATCGAAACCAACCAAATGCAAATGGAACAAAGAAATATTCTATTTCTTCTTACTCTTCTGGTTTTGCTTATTTCCTACTCAACGTCAGCTCGTCTTCTACCTACAAATTCTCAAGGTACAGAATGTTTTTTTTATTTTTCATTTTTTACCTCGTAAATAGTTTCTAGTATTTTTTGACATGCAAATTAAGCTCTAGGCATGGAGCTTACAGAAATAAATTTAATTATTAATTAATTACTTTCTACAGATAATCAGAAGATTGAATCTAATGGAATTAGTTATCCAATTTCCTCAGAAGTTGAAGGCTTCACCGATGTAAGTTTTTTATCTTTTTCTTTCTTTTCCTTTTTCAGTAATATGATGAGCTGAAATAGTCGGACATGTAGAGGCGGAGTCAAAATTTAAAGTTTATGAGTTTAAGATTTTAGTATTTTTAAGTTATTAGGCTCTAAATTAAACTTGGTATATATATGAAGAAAAAATTAAGACAAATACAAAATTTGGACCAAAGTTATTGAATTCGATAGAACCTATAATGTAGCCGTTAATTTTGTTGCTGCCGATATGGTTAATGAGAATTTATATATATAATAAACCTTAATTTACTTGAAACTGAGGCGTACTTATTGTTGTTGTATGTGATGCTTTAAGTTCACATAAATTCTATTAACTTGTATTGAATTATCCTTTTTTTCTTATTTTATTTTTTTTATTTTTTTATTTTTTTATTTTTTATTATTTTTTATTATTTTTTGTATATTTCTCAACAGCTCATGGGGATAGAAGAATGTGAAGAAAAAGATGAAGGTTGTTTTAAGAGAAGAATGGTTGCCGAGGCTCATTTGGATTACATTTATACTCAACACAAGCCAAAGCCTTGAATTAAATAACTTTTGTTAAAGGATAATTAGTATTATCTATAGTTTGTATCTACAAATTAGACTACTAAAGGAACTTTATTAATCTCTTGAACGAGAAAATCATACTCCGATTGTATTAATTTCCATGTGTTATAAGATGTAGTACTATGTTTTGTGAACTATGAAGGTAGTCAAAAGTTTTGATATTTATTTCCTCCCTTTGTTTCAATTTATGTAAATCAGTTTGACTAAGTATAGAGTTTAAGAAAAAAATAAAGACTTTTGAAATTTGTGGTCCTAAATAAGTTTAAATGGCGTCCAGAGTATTCGTGTTGTTATAAAAGCTTCTCAGTAAAAGTAGAATTATAAGTGTAAGCTAAATTATTACCAAATATAAAAAAGGTTCGGAATAGACAAAAAAGGAAATAGGTTCACGTAAGTTGAAATAGAAGAATTTCGTTCTTCCCATTTATATGAAGTGTTTGAATGGGCACAAAATTTATGAAAAAATAAAGTTTTTTGAAACTTGGTCCAAAAGAAACCATAAAAATGTATGTGGTTAAATATCATTTCAGTAAGGTCAAATAAAAATTTTAAAGTTAAATTGTTTTAGACTTGATTAAAAAGGAACGGTTGACATCCGTCGAGCTTATTACTCACTTTACCCTTACTGTAAAACGAACAGAGTACTCCCTTCGTTTCAAAATAAGGAACTTTTTAGTATTTTGTTTGTGGTTCAAAATAAATAAATTTTTTAGATTTTAAAAATAAATTAATTATTATTATTTTTATATTATCTATAGAGTAAATAGTATTAAAATATTTGTTAGAAGTATTTATGTGAGATAGTAAAAGTTACGATCTATTTTACTACTAATTAATACTAAAAATAAATTTTTTAAATATATATGAAAACATAAAATAAAAAAACAAAAATCAAACGAAGAGAGTAATATTTTATCTAACCAAAGGGCTCAATTCCCAAGGCTTTTATTTCGGGTGGATTAAATTATTTCTGAATAGAAAGAACACAATTCACAAGGGGACAGGAGCATGAGGAAAAGGGTCAATTTCAAATTCCAAAATTGAGAAAATTGGTAGACCCACAGTTGACCTTTAGCAGATTCCTTCAATTATTGCACTTGTCTGTTTTTTTGCCTTTAACCCCAAAATATGTAGTGCTACTATCAATCAGAAGAGCAAACTCATATATTGGTATTAGTGTCTTGTCTTCTAACAGCTGTCAACAAAATTATTTGCAGATATGTATATAAATCTATGGACAAATATTGCAACATTTAATAATGTTTTATTAAATCTTGGTAAGGGAAACCCCTCCCCCCAACCCTTTTCAATTATGAGTGAAAATTATTTTCTTACTATTAAGGTAATACGACGAAGACAAGTTATAATAGATAAATTGTGCTGAGATTGTTACATAGAAGAGCGAATCTTAATGCAACTAGTAAAGTTGTTGTTATGTGACTAGAAGGTCCAGGGGCGGACACAAGTGGTGAAAAGTGGGTTCAACTGAACTCGCTTCGTCAAAAAATAATATTGTATATATGTATAAATTATGGCTAAACAAGGTAAATTTTGTATCGAAATTATTTGTTGAACCCACTTATACGACTTATGATTATGTTAGTTATGGACTTCTCCGACTGAACTCGCTTGTACAAAATTCTGGGTCTGCCACTGAGGAGGTCACGAGTTCGAGCCGTGAAAACAGTCTCTTGTAGAAATGCAGGATAAGACTGCATATAGGGGTGGCAAACGGGTGAGTCGGGTCGGATATGAGCGGATCAAAACGGATAATTTAAAAAATAAATAAATTATCAAATTTATACATATTATAGAAATATCGGGAATACTTAATAGTCCATAACTATAACATGTTTTTACTAGATTGGCATTTGTTTTTGGTTGTGCTATTAACCTATTATATCCTTGTAATTTTTGTGTTATGAAGTCTTGGGTTGGTTCTCTCGTATTTTTCGATCTTGGGTTGAGGTTTAGATATGTCTGTATTTTGTGAATATTTTCTATATATGATCTGGTTATGTGATTGTAAACTTTCTTTTCTTGGTTCAGGCTTTCTAAATATGATGTCATTTGTGGAGGTACGAATAATGGGTCTTTTGATATTTTGGGTGTATATGGTTTGTCAAATATCTTGTTCATGTTTGTATTTCTAACTCCTTTCTTTGTAGATGAACTTCCTGCAGCTGTATCAATACACATGTTATGGGTTTTAAGGTGTTTCCCAACGTCACCTTGTAGCTCTGGAATTTTATAGTCTTCCGATTGACTTATATCCGCATCTTTAGAGTCATGCTGCTGACTTAGCTTTTTGGCATCTTCTAGCTTTTGTATTCTCGTTCCCATATTATCCATTTAAGAGGATAATTTCTCAAGGATTGAGATCATATCTTTTGTTGTATCTATTTCTTCAGTTTGTGTAGCTTTGTCTTGATAAGTAGTCTGCAATCATATTTTTGTTAGTACTAATTACTTCAATTGTAAATGTAAAATTCAGTATATTCAATACAAGCCTTCGTATTTCTTTTGTTGTAACTGAATCTTGTATCTTCCTGGTTAGCCACCATTTTACTTGTGTATTATCTGTTCTTATAATAAATTTATTATATACAATATATGGTTCGAATGCCAATAGACATTTATATACTGCATATAATTCTTTTCTATTAATTTCCCATTTTATCTCCGGGTTTGTGAATGTTCCTGAATAATATCTACAATGATGTTCTATTTTTTCTTTATCATACTTGTATTTTAATACTCCTCCATAACTTTTTTCACTTGCGTCTGATTCTACTATATATGTAAATTTTTTATCTTCATCCGGGAAGTATAGTTTTGGTAGATTTTTACATATTTGTTTAACTTTTCTTACTTGTTTTTTATCTTCTTCACTAAAGTGATACTCTATATCCTTTTTTAGATTTTTCTGTAATGGTTTTAAATTTTCTGCTAATTTTGGTATATATTCTCTTACTTGGTTTACTAATCCTAAAAATGATTGTAGTTTTTTTTTGTATCTAATTGTTCATTTGAATTTATTATCTTTTGTACTATATGAGTTTGCATTTTAATTCCACTTTTATCTATTTCTATTCCTAGAAATTCTATTTGATTTTTCATTATTTCTGCCTTTTTTCTACTTAAGCTTATTCCCGATATTTCTATAATATGTATAAATTTTTCTAATAATCTTATATGCTCATCTTGTGTTTTTGAATATAATAATATGTCATCAATATATATTATGCAATTTTCTAATTGTTTGAAATAGTTATCCATAAAATGTTGATATCTACCTGGTGCATTTTTATATCCAAAAGGTAACACATTCCATTCATAAAATCCTTGGGGTACAGTAAATGCTGTTAATTTTTTGGATTCTTCTTCTAACTTTAAGTGATAAAATCCTGATTTACAATCAAATTTACTAAAATAGTTATATCCTTGGATTTGTCTTATTTTTAATATTTTATTTGGTATTGGATAATTATATGTCTTAGTTTTTGCATTTAGGTTTCTATAATCAATAACCATTCTGCTTTTTCCTCTTTTTTGTTCACTATGTTTATTTACTATAAATGCTGGACTTGTATGTTTACTATTGCTTTCTTGTATATAACCTTGTTCTAGTAATTCGTCAACATGTATTTTAAATTCATTTAAATCTTTGAAATTGTATTTTAAAGGTTTTTGTGTTATTATAATATTTTCATCAATTAACTCTATTTTTACCTTTGTTTTATGTTTTTCCCAACCTTGTAATGGATTTTCACTATATAATGGTTCTAGTTTTTCTTGGATTATTTTAACTGTATTTATTGAAAAAATAATTAATTCTATTTTATTATCATCTTCTTTTTCATTTTCTAATTTTTGTGTTATTTTTTCACTTCCTTTTATCCAATCAGTTGTTTTTCTTTTGTTTTTTAGAACTCTTTTTGCTCCTTTTTTTGTTTACATGGTGTTGTAAACCACCAATGTGTTTTAGTTATTACGTGTGGGTATAGTTTATCTAAGAATGGTATTCCTAGTAAAATATCTCTTGTTGGTAATTCAAAATTGTATATTTCTTCTATAATAAGTATTTTATCCCATATTTGTATTTTTATATTTTTTGATTTGTGAGTAATTATACTTCCTTCATTATTAAATCCTGTTACTGGTAAGGGTGTTCTAAATTTTTCCCATTTCTCTTCTGGTAGACAATTATATCTACATAAATTTACTTCTGATCCTGTGTCTATCATAGGTGTGTAGTATCTATTATAGTATCCTTCCACTATTATTTTTACTAGTATATGTATTTTCATATTTATAATATAGTTCTTTTTATTGTTACTTTCTTATTTTCATAATGTATGATTAGTTGTTCATTATCTAAGTTGTATGGTTTAACTTTTTCTAGCCATTTTATTCCTAATATAATATTTTTATCTCCCTGATATATTTTAAATCTTATTATCATAATTATTCCTCCTATAATTATTTCTTTTTCCGCTATTTCTTCACTAATTATCATTCCTTTAGGTAATTCGGGGTATAGTTTTTCACTAGTTAGTATTTCATCTTCCGTGATTAATTCTCTTGTTATATAGTTTTCTTCTTGTCCTGTATTTATTAGTATTAAGTATTTTCTTCCATTCATTACTCCTGTTATGTAATAATGATGATGTTTTATTTCTCCTGGTAATTGCTCTATAAGTTTAGGTATTTTATATCCTATTTTATCTGATGTGCTTGTTTTATTTGATGATGTTTGTCCTACTTCAAAACTTAACCTTTTTGATGTGCTTAATCTTTCTTTTACTATGTCTAAATCTTCTTCTATGTCTAATTCATTATAACTATATTCATTGTTATCTATAACTGTAACTATTCTTTCAAAAGGATTTTCTATCTTTATTTTGTTTATTTTATTTCTTGCCATTATCTTATGTTTAGTTGTTAATATGTATAAGTTTTTACATCTTGCTGTAAATATCTTACTACCTGGGGTTAATTCTATTCCTGACATTTTCCAGTATAATACAAGTGATTTATCTATATTTTTATCATTTATCGCTACTGAATAGTTAGCACTTATTATGAATTTAAATTTTTGGTATATTAAATTTCCTCGTACTGCACTTATTATGCTTTTTTCTATAGGTTGTATAATTCTATCATCTGCTAGGTAAATTTCTATTGGTGTATCTATTCCTTCTCTAAAACATGCTTTTATTAATATTTCTGTTCCTCCTAGATGTACATATTTAATTGGGTTTTTTGCCCTTATATCCTGTATTTCTTTATTTATTATTCGTTTATTTATTATTGGTATTTTAGCTTTTCCTTTGGTGTATTTACAATCTATTATGTGTTCTTTTTGGCTAGTTACATAGTATTCTTCTTTACTTCTTTTGAACCAATTTTTCATTTTTGGTATATCTAATATTTTTTCTACACTTAAGTCTAATTCTTTTCCTTTTATTTGTTCAAATATATTTTCATCAAATATTACTTTTTGTTCCGTAGATTCTTCATCTTGGTATTCTTCTTGGGTTATTATATTTATTTCTTTTTCAGTCATCTATAAATTCATTGTCTTCATTATCTGATTCTAGTATTGATTCTAATTCATTTTCTGATAATTCATATATACTATCATTACTTTCTAATTCATAGTCTATATATTCCATTTGTATGTATTCTTCGTCGTTTATTATTATTTCTGATACTTGCCTAACTCTTTGATTTTTAGGTGTTTTACAATCTTTTGCTAAATGTCCTAATTTTCCACAATTATAACATTTACATTCTGATAATTTTTTTTTAGGTCGGTATTGTCTTTTGTTATTAAATATCTTGACATAATATCTTCGTCTAGGTCTTTTATACTTAAATTTTGACTTATACTTTTTGTATTTTTTAATTTTATTAATATTTTTATTATAATATCTTTTATTGCATCCAAGCTGGGGTGCTATTTTATCTTTACAACATGCTAAATTTTTTATTAATGTTTTTTCCATTTTAATATCTTCTTTATGTTTTTCACATAATTCTGCAAACCAATTTTGTAGGTATTTAATTCTTGCTCCTAAAGTATCTTGTAATGCTGCATTGTTCCAATCTTTTAATATTTTTGAACTAAATGGTTCTGTGTCACGACCCAAACCCTGGTCGTGATGGCGCCCAACACAATGCTAGGCAAGCCCGACCATATTATCCCTTTATCCAGCCAATTATTAAATAAATTAAACTTAAACAGTAGTTAGTCATAACAGGTGATAACCGAAACGTCAAAACATACAAAATACGGTCCCAAACATATCGTGGTGTCACGAGACTGAGCCTCTACAGAATAGCATCCTAATAAAACCAAGTCTAGACAAATAGGAAATCAACAAGATGATAAAGAAGGAGAAAACAAGCTCTGCGGACGCTGGCAGCTACCTCGTAATCTCCGCAAGAGTAGATATGGATCAGCAGCTAAAATGTCTCAACTGCTCTCGGGCACCTGTATATCTGCACACAAAAATGCAGGGAGTGGGGTGAGTATATTTCAACTCAGTAAGTAACAATAATAAATAATAACTGAAGGCAAGAACTCATGTGCTATCACTTAGCAGTTCTACGGCAACCTTCACAAGTACGTCATCACTATAGTAGTACTTTAGCCTCCAATCTACGTTTATCTCTACAAGATTCCACACTGAACTAACCCTCGCTCGTACCCCCTACGGTGTACGGCCATCTCAACATATAAAGACACATACTTATGTCTATAATGTATAAGTGTTTAAGTAACTAGTAGGGTATGATTAAGTAAAATGCTGCGGCGTGCAGCCCGCTCCCATACATATACTGCTGCGGCGCGCAGCCCGCTCCCATACATATACTGCTGCGGCGCGCAGCCCGCTCCATTTAACGTCGACGGCGCTCACTGGGGGTGTATACAGACTTCGGAGGGGCTCCCTAGGCCCAAGCGCTATGGTGCGATGGCGTGCAGCCAGGTCCACCATATATCACTGCGGCGTGCAGTCCGATCCAACATATATACTGCTGCGGCGTGCAGCCCGATCCCATAATATACCAGCGCTCACCGGAATGTGTGCAGACTCAGACTCCGAAGGGGCTCCTACAGCCCAAGCGCAATAATACTGCGGCGTGCAGTCCGTCCCACATGTATATTACATCTATATTACATGTACATTACTGCGGCGTGCAGTCCGATCCAATATAGGTATCTATATACATAATACCTCATAATGGGTCCTCGACCCTATCCCAGTCAGTATGTACTTGGCCTCTCAGGCCCAATATAATATATCACAATGGGTCCTTGACCCTGTCTCAGTTAATATAGACTTGGCCTTTCAGGCCCAATATAACATCTCATAGTGGGTCCTTGACCCTATCTCATCTCAATCGGTATAAACTTGGCCTTTCAGGCCCACTCAGCTAGAACAGGGAATTCCACCCTAGATAATCTCTCTCAATGTACACATCTAGTACGGGCTCATATTATGCTATACAACTAGAGCTATGGCTGAGTGTATATTTCCAACACGATATAAAGGTCACCTAGCTCTATAGGTTCCCTAATACTCTACAGATCGGCACCAGGCCCCAAACATGGCTATTAGCCCAATGGTACAGTTATAACCTCATTAACAGTTGTACAACACAGTATTCTATTAGCCGGGAAGGACTAAGTCCGAACCCCCTATCACAATGTCACCACGCCCATCATAGAACGCGTGTCTCATCTCAATATAGCACTGTAAAGTGCTAGTACGGGGTTTCAAACCCTCGGTACATTATTTACTACTACCACTCACCTCGAACCGGTAGAAGCTTCAATCCGCCTTGCGCTTGCCTCGCAAATCAATCTCCTCGGATGCCAAATCTGCTCAAAATCATAGAGAATGCATCAATATACGCTAATTTCACGAAATTCATTCGAAATAACCCAATTTATATCAAAACCCGACTTTTGGTACACTTGTCGAAAAATTACAAAAATTACATATTCGGAATCCTCATCTCGACACGAGTCTAGGCATATAAAATTTACCAAATTCGGACTCCATTTGCCCATTCAAAACCTTGATTTTCTAAAATCCAAGACTAGGGCTAAATCCTCCATAATTATCCCAAATTCCTCCATTTTCATGATATAATTGCATGATATTATCAATACTAATCATAATATGAGTTCATAGTTGATTACCTGATGATTTCCCTTGATTTCCTCCTCAAAATCGCCCAAAATCGCCCTTAAGCCGAGACCCCCAAATGTTAAAATGTTTCTGAAATTTTCTAACTTCTGATACACTTACTTACAGCGATTTTCGCTTCTGCGAAACATTTTCCGCTTCTACGCTCCCGTATCCGCGACCAAAGGGTCGCTTCAGCGGTTCCAGGCCTAGCCGGCCAAATCCGCTTCTGCGGTATACGGACCGCCTCTGCGCGTCCGCTTCTGCGAAGATTTTCCCGCTCCTGCGGGTTTTCCCGCTTCTGCGTCTAGGCGTCCGCCTCTGCGGACTCGCCTAAGCGGCTACCCTTCCGCTTCTGCGATACTTCACCCCATAGCCCTTGGCCGCTTCTGCGGCTCACCTGTCCGCTTACGCGATTCCGCTTCAGCGGAAAATGCTCCGCTTCTGCGGTGCCCAGCGCTTCTGCACTCTTGGTCTGCTTCAGCGCACCCGCTCCTGTGCCCATAATTCCGCAGGAGCGGAAACAACAGAAGCAGTGCACTAGTTTCTGCAATTTTCCATATTTTCTCCCGATTAACCCTCCGAAAACACCCCGAGGCCCCCGGGACCTCATTCAAACACACTAACACATCCTAATTCCTTATTCGAACTTGTTCCAATCACAAAAACACCATCCTAAACATCAAAATCACCAATTAACCACGGATTCAAGCCTAAATTCCTTAAAACTTTCCGAATTACACATTTGATGAAAAACCCGACCAAACGACGTCCGAATGACCTGAAATTTTGCAGGCACATCCAAAATCACCTAACGGAGCTATTGCAACTGTCGGAATTCCATTCCGACTCCCGGATCAAAATCTCACCTACCGTTCGGATTTCGCCAAAATTCAACCTTAGCCAATTCAAGCCTATTTCTACACCGGGCCTCCAAATTCAATTCCAATCGCTCCCCTAAGTCATAAATCACCTTCCGGAACTAACCGAATCATCAGAATCCGATTCCGAGCCCTCTAACCAAATAGTCAATTCCGGGTTGACTTTCCTTATTCAAGCTTCCTCCAAAAAGGCTATATGCCTCATTTCCAATTTAATTTCACTCCTAACTCCCCCGATAGACTCTAACACTTATATAAGAGCATGAATTATGTAATTACAACATAACAGGGTGGTAATTCCCGTGACGACGGGCCGGGTCGTCACATTCTCCCCTCTTAAGCAAACGCTCGTCCTCGAGCGGGTCAAGAAACATACCTGAAGTCTCAAATAGCTGAGGGTATCTGCTCCGCATCTCCTGCTCAACCTCCCAAGTAGCCTCCTCCACGGGTCGACCTCTCCACTGAACCTTAACCGATGAAATCTCCTTGGACCTCAATTTTCTCACCTGACGACCCAAAATAGCAATAGGCTCCACATCATAGGATAGATCACCATCAAGCTCGATGGTGCTGAAATCTAATACATGAGACGGATCTCCAATGTACTTCCGGAGCATAGACACATGGAATACCGGATGAATGCTGGATAAACTGGGTGGCAAGGCTAACTCATATGCCACCTCTCCAACTCTCCTGAGTATCTCAAAAGGGCCAATATACCTGGGACTCAACTTCCCTTTCCTCCCGAACCTCATGACTCCCTTCATGGGTGAAACCTTCAACAATACTCTGTCACCAACCATGAAAGACAACTCTCGAACTCTACGGTCCGCATAACTCTTCTGACGAGACTGTGCTGTACGAAGCCTCTCCTGTATCAACTTTGCTCTATCCAGAGCATCTTGGACTAACTCAGTCCCTATCAATCTATCCTCACCAGGCTCGAACCATCCGACGGGAGATCTACACCGTCTGCCATACAATGCCTCGTACGGGGCCATCTGAATACTCGACTGGTAGCTGTTGTTGTAGGCAAACTCAGCAAGTGGTAAGAATTCATCCCACGAACCACCAAAATCAATCACACATGCCCGCAACATATCCTCCAGGATCCGAATAGTACGCTCAGACTGCCCGTCTGTCTGGGGGTGAAATGCTGTACTCAACTCAACCCTCGTACCCATCTCTCGCTGAAATGCTCTCCAAAATTGAGAAGTGAACCGAGTGCCTCTGTCAGATATAATAGACACTGGGACCCCATGCAACCTGACAATCTCCCGAATAAAGATCACCGCCAACCGCTCCGATGAGTAAGTAGTACTAACTGGGATGAAATGTGCGGACTTAGTCAGCCGATCAACGATCACCCATACAGAATCAAACTTCCTCGCTGTCCGAGGAAGCCCAGTAACAAAATCCATGGTGATCCTCTCCCATTTCCACTCGGGAATAACCATACGCCGAAGAACACCGCCCGGTCTCTGATGCTCATAGTTGACCTGCTGGCAATTGAGGAACTTAGCTACATGCCTAACAATATCCATCTTCATTCTCCTCCACCAATAGTGTTGTCTCAAGTCTTGGTACATCTTTACGGCACCTGGGTGAATAGAGTACCGCGAACTGTGTGCCTCCTCAAGTATCAACTCCCGCAAACCATCTATATTAGGCACGCATATACGGCCCTGCATCCTCAAAACACCATCACTGTCGATAGTCACATCTCTGACATCATTATGCCGCACTCTGTCCTTAAGGACAAGCAAATGTGGGTCATCATACTGTCGCTCTCTGATGCGATCATATAAGGAAGATCGAGAAACAATACAAGCCAACACTCGACTCGGCTCCGAAATATCTAATCTCACTAGCCGATTGGCTAGGGCCTGAACATCATAAGCAAATGGCCTCTCCCCAACTGGGATGAAAGCTAGGCTGCCCATGCTAACCGCCTTCCGACTCAAGGCATCGGCCACCACATTGGCCTTTCCCGGATGATACAAAATAGTGATATCATAGTCCTTAAGCAACTCCAACCACCTCCGCTGTCTCAAATTAAGGTCCTTCTGTCTGAATAAGTGCTGAAGGCTGCGATGATCCGTGAATACCTCACATGAGACACCATACAGGTAATGCCTCCAAATCTTCAAGGCATGAACTATGGCTGCTAGCTCCAAATCATGAACAGGGTAGTTCTTCTCGTGGGGCTTCAACTGACGAGAAGCATAAGCAATGACCCTACCCTCCTGCATCAACACACAACCAATGCCCACTCCCGAGGCATCACAATATACAGTATAAGAACCTGAAGCTGTCGGTAGAATCAAGACTGGTGCTGTGGTCAGTGCTGTCTTGAGCTTCCGAAAGCTCTCCTCGCACTCCTCGGACCATAAGAAAGGAACACCCTTCCGAGTCAATCTAGTCAAGGGTGAAGCAATAGAAGAGAACCCCTGAACGAATCGGCGATAATACCCTGCCAATCCCATAAAGCTACGGATCTCAGTAACTGAGGTCGGTCTGGGCCAACTCTGCACTGCCTCGACCTTCCTCGGATCTACCTGAATACCATCACAGGACACCACGTGCCCTAAGAATGCCACGGACTCAAGCCAGAACTCACATTTGGAGAACTTGGCATACAGCTTCTCCTCTCTCAATCTCTGCAACACAACACTCAAGTGCCGAGCATGCTCCTCCTGGCTACGAGAGTAGACAAGTATGTCATCAATGAATACGATCACAAATGAATCAAGATACGGCCTGAATACACTATTCATCAGATGCATAAATGCTGCTGGGGCGTTGGTCAGCCCAAAAGACATCACAAGGAACTCATAGTGACCATATCCGGTCCGGAATGCAGTCTTCATAATGTCAGACTCTCTAATCTTCAGCTGATGGTAGCCTGAACGAAGATCAATCTTCGAGAACACCCTAGCTCCCTGGAGCTGATCAAATAAATCATCAATACGAGGAAGAGGATACTTATTCTTCATTGTTACTTTGTTTAGCTGCCTGTAGTCAATACACATCCTCATAGATCCGTCCTTCTTCTTAACAAACAGGACCGGTGCACCCCACGGCGACACACTCGGCCGAATGAACCCCTTATCTAGGAGTTCCCGGAGCTGCTCCTTCAATTCCTTCAACTCAGCTGGTGCCATACGATACGGAGGAATAGAAATAGGCTGAGTGCCTGGCACTAAATCGATACCAAAATCAATATCCCTGTCCGGCGGCATGCCCGGCAGGTCCGAGGGAAACACATCAGGAAAGTCTCGCACAATGGGAACAGAATCAATACTGGGGGTCTGGGCCTCAACCTCCCGCACAAATGCTAAATAAGAGAGACATCCCTTCCCAACCATTCGTTGGGACTTGAGGAAAGATATTACCCTGCTAGGTACATACTCAGTCGTGCCTCGCCACTCGATCCTCTGAATGCCCGGCATAGCCAAAGTGACTGTCTTAGCATGACAGTCCGGAATAGCATGACATGGAGATAGCCAGTCCATGCCCAATATAACATCAAAATCAATCATGCCGAGAAGCAACAGGTCTACTCGGGTCTCCAGACCTCCAATAGTGACCAAACAGGACCGGTATACGTGGTCCACAACAATAATATCCCCTACCGGGGTAGATACATGCACTGGCAGCTCAAGACTCCCTCGGGTCATGCCCAAATGGGGAGCAAAATATGTAGACACATAAGAATAAGTAGAACCGGGATCAAACAATACTGAGGCATCTCTGTGGCAGACTGAAATAATACCTGTAATGACATCATCAGAAGCAACAGCCTCAGATCGGCCCTGAAAAGCATAGCATCTAGCCTGACCGCCTGATCGGCCTCCCCCTCGAGGGCGACCCCTAGCCGTCTCTGACCCTCACCCCTAGCTGGTGGGGCGGGTGCTGAATTAGAAGGACCAGATGACGAGGGCTGCCCCTCTGCTGATAAGATCTGGAAACAAGACGGGGAAACTTCCTACGGTGGTGCCCAAACTCTCCGCACTCGTAGCAACTCCCCGGTGCTGGGGACTGAGACTGATAAGGACCTCTGGCGCTGGAGTGGCCAGCCGATGAACTAGGCCGAGATGAACCCTGAGCAGATGGGGCCTGTGAAGAACTCTGAGCTGGCATGGCACTGAGAGATGGCTGGCTCTGGTGCGAACCCTAATAACCCTGTCTAGAACACCATCTGCGACGATCGGAGTGACCCGACTGGGAAGATCTGAAAGAGCGACCTCGGCTCTGCTGGCTCTGGCCTCTGGTCTGGGTGCCACTAGAACTAACCTCGAGGCCTCTTGGCCTCCCTCTCATCCCGCTGCATGCGACGATCTGTCTCTATGTCGCGAGCAATATCCACAGCATCCTCAAATGTACGACTCAAAACCCTCTCCCGAGTCATCAGAATACGAATGGGATAAATGAGGCCGTCCACGAAGCGCCCAATCCTCTCTCTGTCGGAATGAACCAACCACGGTGCATATCCGGACAACTCTGTAAACCTGATCTCATACTCTGACACTGACATGTCCCCCTGACGGAGACCCTCAAACTGCCTACGCATCTCCTCTCTCCGAGATCGAGGCACCCATTTCTCCAAGAACATAGTGGAGAACTCCGGCCATGATAGTGGTGCTGCTCCGGCTGGCCGCTCATAAGCCTCCCACCAAGCGAAGGCTGGTCCCTGAAACTGAAAGGTAGTGAAAGATACCCTACCGGACTCCAATATCCCTGCTGTACGAAGCATCCGACGGCACTTATCCAGAAAACCTTGGGCGTCCTCGCCCGGAGCACCAGTGAACACTGGAAGAGATAACCTGGTGAACCTCTCGAGACGACGCTGCTCATCGTTTGTCATAGATGGGACCCTGTCCCCCTGAATCTGATCTGCTGGCTGAACCGGTACCACAGGCTGAACTGGAGGAGCCTCTGGTATCTGTAAGCCCTGCACTGCTGGCTCTGGAGTGCGTACTGCGGGGGTCTGATGACCACCCCCGATCCCCGATGCAGCTGCTGCAGTAGTAACTGAAATCGCCTGTGCTAGGCCAGTGCAGACTGCTAGTATCTGAGCCAGGGTCTCCTGTAGACCCGGAATAGCAATGGGCACAGCTGGTGCCTGATCTGGTGCTGCTGGCACCTCTGCAACTGGGGGCTGTGGGTCAGCTGGCGCTGCCTCAGCTGCCCTAACTCCGCCACGACCACGACCGCGTCCACGGCCTCTGGTAGGTGGTAGTGGTGGTCGTCCTCCACGTCCGGATGATCGAGTTCTCGCCATCTGCGAGAGAATAGAATGTCAAAGTTCAGTTCAAGTCAAAAGTAATCGCACGACAAGAATTCCAAGAATTGAAACTTTTCCTAAAAAGGTTTGCAGGCCTCCCGAGGATAAGTACAGGCGTCCCCGCACCGATCCACGAGACTCTACCAACCGGCTCACGACTCGCGAGACCTATTAACCTAGGCTCTGATACCAACTTGTCACGACCCAAACCCTGGTCGTGATGGCGCCCAACACAATGCTAGGCAAGCCCGACCATATTATCCCTTTATCCAGCCAATTATTAAATAAATTAAACTTAAACAGTAGTTAGTCATAACAGGTGATAACCGAAACGTCAAAACATACAAAATACGGTCCCAAACATATCGTGGTGTCACGAGACTGAGCCTCTACAGAATAGCATCCTAATAAAACCAAGTCTAGACAAATAGGAAATCAACAAGATGATAAAGAAGGAGAAAACAAGCTCTGCGGACGCTGGCAGCTACCTCGTAATCTCCGCAAGAGTAGATATGGATCAGCAGCTAAAATGTCTCAACTGCTCTCGGGCACCTGTGGATCTGCACAAAAAAAAATGCAGGGGAGTGGGGTGAGTATATTTCAACTCAGTGAGTAACAATAATAAATAATAACTGAAGGCAAGAACTCCTGTGCTATCACTTAGCAGTTCTACGGCAACCTTCACAAGTACGTCATCACTATAGTAGTACTTTAGCCTCCAATCTACGTTTATCTCTACAAGATTCCACACTGAACTAACCCTCGCTCGTACCCCCTACGGTGTACGGCCATCTCAACATATAAAGACACATACTTATGTCTATAATGTATAAGTGTTTAAGTAACTAGTAGGGTATGATTAAGTAAAATGCTGCGGCGTGCAGCCCGCTCCCATACATATACTGCTGCGGCGCGCAGCCCGCTCCCATACATATACTGCTGCGGCGCGCAGCCCGCTCCATTTAACGTCGACGACGCTCACTGGGGGTGTATACAGACTTCGGAGGGGCTCCCTAGGCCCAAGCGCTATGGTGCTATGGCGTGCGGCCAGGTCCACCATATATCACTGCGGCGTGCAGTCCGACCCAATATATATACATATATATATACATATATAATTATACTACTGCGGCGTGCAGCCCGATCCCATAATATACCAGCGCTCACTGGAATGTGTGCAGACTCAGACTCCGAAGGGGCTCCTACAGCCCAAGCGCAATAATACTGCGGCGTGCAGTCCGTCCCACATGTATATTACATGTATATTACTGCGGCGTGCAGTCCGATCCAATATAGGTATCTATATACATAATACCTCATAATGGGTCCTCGACCCTATCCCAGTCAGTATGCACTTGGCCTCTCAGGCCCAATATAATATATCACAATGGGTCCTTGACCCTGTCTCGGTTGATATAGACTTGGCCTTTCAGGCCCAATATAACATCTCATAGTGGGTCCTTGACCCTATCTCATCTCAATCGGTATAGACTTGGCCTTTCAGGTCTGCTCAGCCTAGAACAGGGAATTCCACCCTAGATAATCTCTCTCAATGTACACATCTAGTACGGGCTCATATTATGCTATACAGCTAGAGCTGCGGCTGAGTTTTTGTTTCCAACACGATATAAAGGTCACCTAGCTCTATAGGTTCCCTAATACTCTACAGATCGGCACCAGGCCCCAAACATGGCTATTAGCCCAATGGTACAGTTATAACCTCATTAACAGTTGTACAACACAGTATTCTATTAGCCGGGAAGGACTAAGTCCGAACCCCCTATCACAATGTCACCACGCCCATCATAGAACGCGTGTCTCATCTCAATATAGCACTGTAAAGTGCTAGTACGGGGTTTCAAACCCTCAGTACATTATTTACTACTACCACTCACCTCGAACCGGTAGAAGCTTCAATCCGCCTTGCGCTTGCCTCGCAAATCAATCTCCTCGGATGCCAAATCTGCTCAAAATCATAGAGAATGCATCAATATACGCTAATTTCACGAAATTCATTCGAAATAACCCAATTTATATCAAAACCCGACTTTTGGTACACTTGTCGAAAAATTACAAAAATTACATATTCGGAATCCTCATCTCGACACGAGTCTAGGCATATAAAATTTACCAAATTCGGACTCCATTTGCCCATTCAAAACCTTGATTTTCTAAAATCCAAGACTAGGGCTAAATCCTCCATAATTACCCCAAATTCCTCCATTTTCATGATATAATTGCATGATATTATCAATACTAATCATAATATGAGTTCATAGTTGATTACCTGATGATTTCCCTTGATTTCCTCCTCAAAATCGCCCAAAATAGTTTAAGTCCATAGTTGCTTACCTGATGATTTCCCTTGAGTTTCTCTTAAAAATCGCCCAAATCGCCTCTTAAGCCGAGACCCAATTGTGTGAAATGTTCTGAAATTTTTCTAACTTCTGATACACTTAACTTACAGCGATTTTCGCTTCTGCGGAAGAATTTCCGCTCCTACGCGTCCGCTTCTGCGGAGATTCGATCGCTCCTGCGGATTTTTCCGCTTCTGCGACTAGGCGTCCGCCTCTGCGGACTCGCCTAAGCGGCTCCCTTCCGCTTCTGCGATGGCCGCTTCTGCGGCTCCCTTTTCGCTCCCGCGATTCCGCTTCAGCGGAAAATGCTCCGCTTCTGCGGTGCCCAGCGCTTCTGCGCTCTTGGTCCGCTTCAGCGCACCCGCTCCTGCGCCCATAATTCCGCAGGAGCGGAAACAACAGAAGCAGTGCACTAGTTTCTGCAATTTTCCATATTTTCTCCCGATTAACCCTCCGAAAACACCCCGAGGCCCCCGGGACCTCATTCAAACACACTAACACATCCTAATTCCTTATTCGAACTTGTTCCAATCACAAAAACACCATCCTAAACATCAAAATCACCAATTAACCACGGATTCAAGCCTAAATTCCTTAAAACTTTTCGAATTACACATTTGATAAAAAACCCGACCAAACGACGTCCGAATGACCTGAAATTTTGCAGGCACATCCAAAATCACCTAACGGAGCTACTGCAACCGTCGGAATTCCATTCCGACTCCCGGATCAAAATCTCACCTACCGTTCGGATTTCGCCAAAATTCAACCTTAGCCAATTCAAGCCTATTTCTACACCGGGCCTCCAAATTCAATTCCAATCGCTCCCCTAAGTCATAAATCACCTTCCGGAACTAACCGAATCATCAGAATCCGATTCCGAGCCCTCTAACCAAATAGTCAATTCCGGGTTGACTTTCCTTATTCAAGCTTCCTCCAAAAAGGCTATATGCCTCATTTCCAATTTAATTTCACTCCTAACTCCCCCGATAGACTCTAACACTTATATAAGAGCATGAATTATGTAATTACAACATAACGGGGTGGTAATTCCCGTGACGACGGGCCGGGTCGTCACATTCTGGTAACTTTGAAAAATATAATTTTCTTATTTCTTTACTTTCCTCTACACTATATATTCCTTTGTAGTAAAATTCTTTAAATGCACATGTATATTCGTCTATATAACACATATTACATATTGCTAATTTTGACATTAAATTTCTATTTAATATTTTTTCTCTATGTTATTCTACTATTTCTGTTTCTGCACTACCAAATTCATTTCCTTATAGTTGTTTCATATTTATGTAAAATTTCTATAGTTGTTGTAGCTTTTTCACCATTAAGTTTTTTATCACTTCTTAATACTCCTAAGGCATCTTTATTTATATTTTGTAACCATAATTTAGTCGTTCCTATTATTGTTCTTTCTATGTATTCTGGTACTTCTGATATTCCTATTTTATTATCTATTATCTGTTTTGTCATGTATCCTACCCATAACTGTATTGTCTTATTTATATCTTTTACACAGTCTAGATCTAAGAAATTATGTTGTATTGTTGTTGGTATTTGTGTTGGAATCCATTTTGTATATTTTGGTTTTTTATCATTTCTATATGTTTTCTTATAATTATTTTCGTAATTTATATAACTTTTTTGCTCTATTTGTGTATCTTTTGTTCCCTGATGTACTAGGTTTTTCATCTATTATCGCATTTATTTCTATACGGTCATTTCTACCTTCTTCGTTTTGTTCAACTTGTGCTATATTTTCTAAAATTTCAGTATATGTTTCGCTTGTTTCTGAATAATTTTCTAAATCACTATTATTATTTGGTTCATTTATTTCTTCTGTTCTAATTATTTCTAATTTTTCTTCCTGTAATTGTTCTTTGAACTTATTTATCTCAAGTTGTAATTTATTTTCTTGTTCTTTTTCTTTTTGTCTAATTTCATATAGTTCTTTTAACATATTTAATTCTTTTTCTAATTCTATTATTTTAGCATTTTTTGTTTCTTCTATTTGTTTTATTTCTATTTTTGATTGTTGTTTAATTTTTTCTATCTCATATTTTCGGTCTATTTCTTCATTTTTTCTTGTAATCCTAACTAAAGCAGTTAAGCTGTCTTCTAATTGTAGTGATTCTTTTTCTAACATTAGATATAAGTTATCTCCTATTTTCTTATATTTTCTTCCTATATTAGAAAATACAATTTTTATTTTTAGTCCTTCTGGGTTTTCATATGTTTTTTCGTCTACTGCAAATTCTTCTTTATTCATCTTTTTTATTTTTAGTCCTTCTGGTGATGCCCTTCGGCTTAACCAATGCACCAGCCACATTTTGCACCCTTATGAACAAGATTTTTCATCCCTACCTTGATCAGTTCGTGGTAGTCTACCTAGATGACATAGTCATCTACAGCAACACCTTGGAAGAACACATGGAGCACTTAGGGAAAGTTATCCAAGTCTTGCGGGAGAACGAGCTATACATCAATAGGGAGAAGTGCGAGTTTGCACAATCAAAGGTGCACTTCTTGGGCCATGTCATTAGCAATGGCGAGCTACGCATGGACGAGGCTAAGGTACGTGCTATCCAGGAGTGGGAGGTACCTACAAAGGTAACTTAGTTGAGATCCTTCCTTGGCCTTGTTAACTACTATCGTCGATTCATCAGTGGTTACTCATAAAAGGCCGCACCATTGACTGATTTGCTAAAGAAGAACAATCTGTGGGATTGGACGGAGCATTGTCAAAAGGCGTTTGAAGGCCTTAAGGCAGCTGTAACAGAGGAGCCAGTCTTGGCATTACATGACTTTGCTAAGACATTTGAGGTGTACACAGATGCCTCAGAATTTGCCATTGGGGGTGTCCTTATGCAGGATAAGCATCCCATTGCATTTGAAAGTCGCAAGTTAAATAAGACGGAGCGGCGTTACACGGTGAAAGAGAAGGAAATTGTCACGCCCCAAATCGAGGAACATGACCGGCGCCTGACCGGGTTGCCCCAGTCAAGCGGACCTGGGTGCCTTTCATTCCCACGCGTTACCCCTGTGATGACCGTTTCTCATTAACCAAATATATTACTAATCATAATTGATTTCACATTAAACAAATAAAACGATACGAGTGATTCATTAACAAGATTTCAATTTTTACAACGCCCGACATAACACAATATATATACATAAGACCGGAGTCCCACAGTTTACATGTCTACCAGAGCCTCTAGGATACAAAAAGGGAAATACAATACTTGCCGGTAACAAGGCTCCGGCTATACCTTACAAAACCAAAATGAAGTCTAAACCGAAGTGGCAAGAACCACACAAGGCCCCGAGGAAGAAAGGGGCTCACCAAAACGGGCAGTGGAAGGAGAAGGATACTACCGCCGATGAGCTGAAGTGCCTGCTACTGATCCACCTACAATCATGACACGAATGTAGCGCCCCCGGCAAAAGGGACGTCAGTACACTTGAATTGTACTGGTATGTATGGACAAACTTTGTCCCAAGTAAACTCAAGCCATTGAATCACATCAACAATTAATTAAGCCAACTAACCATGTTTCCACATTTTCCTCATCTCAAATAATTCTCAACACAAAACACTTTCTACAATCAACCAATTTAACAATAACCAATCAATCACGTAAAGAACAAGTAGTCAAACAAAGGGGCAATCAGTGCCCCACAGGTTGCAAACTCTCCTGTTGTCTCCTTTCACAATTTCACATTATTGATTTATGTATCAATTTTCAATAGCGATTTCGATCGCTTTCCATCCTTATTGCCCCCGACCACCCTTATTACCTCGGCCACCCTTATCACCCCAACCCACACCTTATTTCACCACGTTGCGGCGCGCAACACGACCCCGCCTTACAGCTGAAAACACAACAATTTCAAACAGCAGATAAGGTACTACACACAATTTCAACAAGTTCAAATAAGCAACTTACACATTGGTTCTTGTTCTCAATTTCTTCTTAATTCAATATCACAACCATGTTACAACATTTCCACAATTCAAGTGTTTCATCTCTTTCCACAATAAACCAATTCTCAAGTGTTTCGTTTGTTTTCCACAAGGTGCCATATAGGCCATCATAGTCATTATTCACAATTCTTTTGCCAAATTAAACTCTCATTTTACATCACTCATAGCTCAACAACAAACTTTGAATATCCAACAACAACATCAAGAATTTCACACAATTTGTCAATTTAACACGAAACAAACAAACTTCATACATATAGGCGATTTCACAAGAATCAAAATTAGCCATACATACCTGGTGATGATTTTTCCTCCTACTTTATGCTTACCCAAGATATCCTACTCTTGCCAACCTTGTTCTTGAAGACTCTTACTTCTACTCACTCCTTTTTACTAGAAATCAAGTTCAATAATCATGCATGAGTGTAAAAATTCTATCTTCAAAAGCTATTATATGCAAACCTCTCTTTACCCAATTAAAACTGAAAATCAAAGAAAATAGTTAGGGTTTTTACCTTGAAAATATTGGGGAAGTTGAATCCTTGCCCTAGAATCCCTTGGAATTAAGTAGTTGGAACAATCTTTGAAGATGAAGAACTTCTCTCTCTAAAAACCCTCTCTTCTCTCTCTAATTTTTGGTAAGATAATATGATAAAATGAAGAAGAAGTGTGTTATATTAAAGAAGAGATCGGGTCAAAATGTTACAAAATCTGGGCCGGGGTCAATTATGCGGTCACTATGCGACCGCAGAATCCACATGCGATCCGCAGAGTGACCGCAAAAATGGCCTCAAAGTTATGCAGGTTCTGTTAAGGAATGCGGTCACTATGCGGACCGCATGTTGATTCTGCGGTCGCAAAGTGCACCGCAGATTTGACATGCGATCGCAAATCGACAGCACTTTTGACACGATTTTAGGCAACTCTCTAGAACGTTTTGCGGCAAGAATGCGGTCCGCATGTCTGGTTTGCGGTCGCATTCTTGACCGCATATTTGACATTTTTCGGAAAAATTAATTCTCTACATTTTTGAAACTTAAATCACTACCAAGGGTCCGAACCGCGGCGAGCAGGCTCGCCACGAAGAATTCTACGTATTCCTAACACATTATTCGGACCGTGACACCACAGCTACTAGGTTTTATGCACAAAAATTTTACGGGGCCTTACATCCTCCCCCCCTTAAGATCATTCGTCCTCGAATGATGATTTTGAAATGAATGAGTTGGTTTTCAAAGACATGATATGCAACCATCAAAATTTTGACTAACTCTTATATTTTAGAAAAATTTCGCCAGAGTTTCCTTTGTATTATGGGACATATCCACCTGTCAGAGGGCCCCCGAAACACATTACCAAACAACAATATACAACTACAACACTTTTCACAACTGGTATACACTTTCTTACCTCAACGAATGCACATATTCTATCACTTCAATGAATTCTTACCTTATTTAACCATTTTAACACACCATGTACACTTAACAAACCATTACCAATCTACACTTACTATTAGTTGTTTATTTAACACCCAAATATTTATAAGGATTTCATTTATCAAGAAAGGTTCAAGTGACCCAAGGTAACAACACATTTAACTCATTACAAAATGAAGGGGACTTTACTAATACTAAGAGGGAAACAACTTAGACAAGATAGCAGTTACTAGGAGTAGAAAGGTCACCTAATTTCTTCTAGGCTTGATCGAACAAATGGGGGTACTTTTCTTTCATCTCTTTTTCCGCTTCCCATGTAGCCTCCTCAACTTGTTGACTTCGCCACAATACTTTAACAGAGGCAACTTCCTTATTTCTCAACTTACGGAGTTGCCTATCAAGAATGGCAACTGGAACTTCTTCATATGACAAATCTTCATTAACCTCTATAGCTTCGACTTGGCATGATGGTGGATGGATCTCCAATCACTTTCTTCAACATGGACACATGGAATACCGGATGCACCGATGACATCTCAGGAGGCAACTCTAGCCTATAAGCAACTTGACCAATCCTTTGAACGATCCGATATGGCCCGACATACCTAGGACTCAATTTCCCTTTCTTTCCGAATCGCATGACTCCTTTCATAGGAGATACCCTCAAGAACACCCAATCATCGACTTGAAACTCCAAATCCCTTCGACGAACGTCTGCATAGGACTTTTGACGACTCTGTGCTGTTTTCATTCTCTCCTGAATAACCTTGACCTTTTCCATAGCTTCGTACACCATATCCGGCCCTAGCAATTCCGCTTCACCTACCTCAAACCACCCGATTGGCGATCTACATCTTCTCCCGTACAATGCCTCAAACGGGGCCATTTGAATGCTAGCATGATAGCCGTTATTGTAAGCAAATTCTATCAGTGGCAAGTGTTCATCCCAATTACCTTTAAAATCTAAGACACAAGCCCGCAACATATCTTCAAGCGTCTGAATGGTCCGCTCCGGCCTGACCGTCGGTCTGTGGATGGAAAGTTGTGCTGAGATTCACCTGAGTTCCCAAACCTTGCTGAAACTTCTTCCAAAAGTTAGCTGTGAACTGAGCCCCGCGATCCGAGATGATAGAAAGTGGAGTGCCATGAAGCCTTACTATCTCTTTGATGTACAACCTTGCATATTGCTCCGCAGTATCAGTGGACTTGACTGGCAGGAAGTGAGCTGATTTGGTGAGTCGATCTACTATCACCCATACTGAATCGAACTTACGCCGAGTGCGAGGTAACCCCACCACGAAATCCATATTGATCATCTCCCATTTCCACCTTGGTATTTCTATAAGCTGAGTTAATCCACCAGGCCGTTGATGCTCGGCCTTCACTTGTTGACAGTTCGGACATTTAGCTACAAAGCCCGCCACATCCCTTTTCATACCGTTCCACCAATAAATCTCCTTGAGATCGTGATACATTTTCGTTGAACCAGGGTGCACAGAATACCTGGAAGTATGAGCCTCTGCCATCACTCTTTCCCGAAGCTCGTCCACATCCGGAACACATAGCCTATCTTGACACCGCAATACACCATCTTCGCTGCCGAGTACAAATGCTGAGGTCTTGTCATTCATGACTGCTTCCTTCACCCGAACCAATGCTGGATCCATGAACTGTTTTTCCTTGATTTCCGCGACCAATGATGATTCTGCTCCATTATGCACCAAAATATCCCCCTCGTCTGACGCCGAGATACGAACCCCCAAACTGGCTAATTGGTAAACCTCTCGAGCCAGGGGTCTCCGATCCACACCCAAATGAGCCAAACTACCTATGGATTTCCGACTAAGAGCGTCGGCTACCACATTTGCCTTCCCTGGATGGTACAATATGTCCATATCATAGTCCTTGAGTAGTTCTAACCACCGCCGCTGTCTCAGATTCAGCTCTTTCTGCTTGAACAAATACTGGAGGCTCTTGTGGTCTGAAAACACATCTACATGAACCCCATAAAGATAGTGTCGCCATATTTTCAAGGCAAACACAACAGCTGCAAGTTCCAAATCATGCGTCGGATAATTCTTCTCATGGTTCTTGAGTTGTCTGGAAGCATAAGCTATAACCTTTCCGTGCTGCATCAATACACATCCCAAACCGACTCTGGAGGCATCACAATAAACCACAAATCCCTCTGTGCCTTCTGGCAAGGACAATACTGGTGCCGAGGTCAATCTTGACTTCAGTTCTTGAAAACTTTTCTCACATGCTTCGGACCACTGGAACTTAACTGCTTTCTGCGTCAATTTAGTCAATGGGGAAGCGAGGGTTGAGAATCCCTCTATAAACCTCCGATAGTACCCTGCCAGACCCAAAAAGCTGCGAATCTCTGTCGGGGTCGTGGGTCTAGGCCAATCTTTCACTGCCGCAATCTTCCGAGGATCCACCATAATTCCCTCACTGGAAATAACATGCCCTAGAAAAGCTACGGACTCCAACCAAAACTCACATTTTGAGAACTTGGCATACAATTGATGTTGAAGAAGGGTCTGCAACGCTGCTCTGAGGTGAACGGCATGATCTTCCCTGCTCCGAGAGTATATGAGAATATCGTCAATGAATACAATTACAAAGGAATCTAGGAATGGCTTGAAAACCCGATTCATAAGATCCATGAAAGCTGCTGGGGCATTGGTTAGCCCAAAAGACATGACCAAAAACTCAAAGTGACCATAACGAGTTCGAAAGGCGGTTTTAGGAATATCCTGCTCCCTGATTTTTAACTGGTGGTACCCAGACCGTAAATCAATCTTTGAGAAGAACTTCGCTCCCCGCAATTGGTCAAACAGATCATCCACTCGAGGCAAAGGATATTTATTCTTGATGGTGACTTTGTTGAGTTGCCGATAATCAATACACATTCGAAGTGACCCATCCTTCTTTCTGACAAAGAGAACCGGAGCTCCCCACGGCGACACACTCGGTCGTATGAACCCTTTCTCTAATAAATCCCTCAGCTGCTCCTTTAACTCCCTTAACTCTGCTGGCGCCATTCTGTATGGTGGAATGGATATTGGTTGAGTATCCGGCAATACATCGATCCCAAAGTCAATCTTCCTATCCGGCAGAATGCCTGGAAGCTCATCTGGAAACACTTCAGGAAATTCATTCACAATTGGCACGGACTCAAGGGTAGGCACATCTGAGGTGGTGTCCGTCACCCGAACCAGGTGATAGATACACCCTTTCTTAATCATCTTCGAAGCCTTAAGGTAGGAAATAAACCTACCCCTTGGCACCACACCATTTCCTCTCCATTCAATAACTGGCTCGTTAGGGAACTCGAGCCTCATAACTCGCGTCCGACAGTCAAGTTTGGCAAAGCACGAATAAAGCCAATCCATCCCCATAATTACATCAAAATCTACCATCCCAAGCTCAATAAGATCGGTTGGGGTATCACGACCACCCATTGTAACAACACAATTTCTATAGACTCGTGAGGCTGTAATAGAATCACCAATAGGAGTCGACACAGAGAACGGCTCATGAAGCTGTTCGGGTTCTATCCCAAAGCTTGAAGCAATGAATGGAGTAACATAAGACAAGGAGGACCCTGGATCAATAAAGGCATAGCAATCAATAGTCTGAACAGACATGATACCTGTAACAACATCTGGAGAAGCCTCGGCATTTTGGCGGCCACTCAATGCATAGAATCGGCTAGGTCCACCCCTACCCCGAGCTCCACCCCTAGCTGCACCACGCCCTGCTGCTGCTGGAGTACGCGCTGATGATGTAGCAGCTGAAGAACCGGATGACTGAGCGGATCCCCTACCTATACCCTGACGGGGTGCACGGCAGTCCCGCTGAATGTGACCTCTCACCCCGCACCCGAAGCACACTGGAAGGTCAAGGTAGCAAGTTTCCGTATGAAATCTCCCACACTTGGGGCATGTAGGTCTCCCCTGCTGCTGGGATCTCACCCCAGGATGACCAGACCGACGAGACCTCCTGCTGTCTGAACCAGGTCTCGAGTAACTGCCCTGCTGATGACTGTGCACGGATGGCGGTGCACTCGCGGAGGATCGAGCATATGACTGGGATGGCCCTGATGACCCCTTCCCTGGAAGTGATCTCCCTGAACGACCCATTGACCGGGCCCTGCTGCTACTTTCTCTTTCTGCACGAATCTTCAATTTCCTGGCCTCTGTGGCCTGAGCAAACCCCACGATCCTCCCATAGTTCATATCTGAGTGCAGAGCTGCTGTGGCGGCCTCATTCACTACCAAAGGACTAAGGCCCTGAACAAACCGTCGAACCTGGGCATCCATGGTCGACACTAAATGAGGAGCGTACTTGGACAACCTTACGAACTCCATGCGATACTCCCAAACACTCATACTGCCCTGTTTGAGAACCTCGAACTCAGTGGCACGGGCTGCCATTGCCTCAGTAGGTAAGTAGTGGTCCATAAATGCATCCACAAACTCATCCCATCTGGCCGGAGGGCTCCCTTCCTCACGGGAATCCTCCCACATTTCGAACCATGAACGTGCCGCTCCCTTCAGCCTGTAAGAGGCCAACTCTACCCCCTCTATATCTGTAGCCTTCATCACTCTGAGGGTCTTGTATATCTCATCAAGGAATTCCTGTGGGTCAGCCTCTGGATCGGTGCCTGAAAATTCCGGAGGGGCCAATCGCAAGAATTGATGGACTCTGGAGCCAAAGGAATCTCCCTGTCCGCTGGAGGATGCAGGGGCATCATGGGATCTCTGGGCCTGGGCGGCCACTAACCGTGTTAACATATGGATGGCTCCCCTAAGTTCTTCATTAGAGATACCAGAGCCCGAAGCGGGAACTGTATCTGAGTCAGGAACACTGGCAGGAGGAATGGTGGCATCCTCCGCCGCAGCTGGAATAGGGACACTTGGGTTTTGAACAGATGGGCCAGGCAAATTCGGGACTGGTGGGTCATTCTCTCCCACGGCATCGGGTACATGATTAACAACTGCACTTGGGCCGGCATTGGCCCTAAGGCCGAGTCTAGCCTTCTTCTTAGGTGCCATATTCTGAAAATTTGGGAACAAGGCACGAATTAGACACGGATATCTCCACATTGCACTTTACCGCACGATATAGATTATCAAAGAAGTAGGTAAATTCCTAAATGCCCGTGTAGCCCCCTACTTATATGATGTGGTCGACAACACACCTATAAGAAGGGCACTACTAGACACGGCTCCGAGACATCCTAGGACACTTTAAAACCTTAAGCTCGGATACCAAGTTTGTCACGCCCCAAATCGAGGGACATGACCGGCGCCTGACCGGGTTGCCCCAGTCAAGCGGACCTGGGTGCCTTTCATTCCCACGCGTTACCCCTGTGATGACCGTTTCTCATTAACCAAATATATTACTAATCATAATTGATTTCACATTAAACAAATAAAACGATACGAGTGATTCATTAACAAGATTTCAATTTTTACAACGCCCGACATAACACAATATATATACATAAGATTGGAGTCCCACAGTTTACATGTCTACAGAGCCTCTAGGATACAAAAAGGGAAATACAATACTTGCCGGTAACAAGGCTCCGGCTATACCTTACAAAACCAAAATGAAGTCTAAACCGAAGTGGCAAGAACCACACAAGGCCCCGAGGAAGAAAGGGGCTCACCAAAACGGGCAGTGGAAGGAGAAGGATACTACCGCCGATGAGCTGAAGTGCCTGCTACTGATCCACCTACAATCATGACACGAATGTAGCGCCCCCGGCAAAAGGGACGTCAGTACACTTGAATTGTACTGGTATGTATGGACAAACTTTGTCCCAAGTAAACTCAAGCCATTGAATCACATCACCAATTAATTAAGCCAACTAACCATGTTTCCACATTTTCCTCATCTCAAATAATTCTCAACACAAAACACTTTCTACAATCAACCAATTTAACAATAACCAATCAATCACGTAAAGAACAAGTAGTCAAACAAAGGGCAATCAGTGCCCCACAGGTTGCAAACTCTCCTGCTGTCTCCTTTCACAATTTCACATTATTGATTTATGTATCAATTTTCAATAGCGATTTCGATCGCTTTCCATCCTTATTGCCCCCGACCACCCTTATTACCTCGGCCACCCTTATCACCCCAACCCACACCTTATTTCACCACGTTGCGGCGCGCAACACGACCCCGCCTTACGGTTGAAAACACAACAATTTCAAACAGCAGATAAGGTACTACACACAATTTCAACAAGTTCAAATAAGCAACTTACACATTGGTTCTTGTTCTCAATTTCTTCTTAATTCAATATCACAACCATGTTACAACATTTCCACAATTCAAGTGTTTCATCTCTTTCCACAATAAACCAATTCTCAAGTGTTTCGTTTGTTTTCCACAAGGTGCCATATAGGCCATCATAGTCATTATTCACAATTCTTTTGCCAAATTAAACTCTCATTTTACATCACTCATAGCTCAACAACAAACTTTGAATATCCAACAACAACATCAAGAATTTCACACAATTTGTCAATTTAACACGAAACAAACAAACTTCACACATATAGGCGATTTCACAAGAATCAAAATTAGCCATACATACCTGGTGATGATTTTTCCTCGTACTTTATGCTTACCCAAGATATCCTACTCTTGCCAACCTTGTTCTTGAAGACTCTTACTTCTACTCACTCCTTTTTACTAGAAATCAAGTTCAGTAATCATGCATGAGTGTAAAAATTCTATCTTCAAAAGATATTATATGCAAACCTCTCTTTACCCAATTAAAACTGAAAATCAAAGAAAATAGTTAGGGTTTTTACCTTGAAAATATTGGGGAAGTTGAATCCTTGCCCTAGAATCCCTTGGAATTAAGTAGTTGGAACAATCTTTGAAGATGAAGAACTTCTCTCTCTAAAAACCCTCTCTTCTCTCTCTAATTTTTGGTAAGATAATATGATAAAATGAAGAAGAAGTGTGTTATATTAAAGAAGAGATCGGGTCAAAATGTTACAAAATCTGGGCCGGGGTCAAATATGCGGTCACTATGCGACCGCAGAATCCACATGCGGTCCGCATAGTGACCGCAGAATTGCCCCAATTTTTATGCAGGTTCTGTTAAGGAATGCGGTCACTATGCGGACCGCATGTTGATTCTGCGGTCGCAAAGTGCACCGCAGATTTGACATGCGATCGCATATCGACCGCACTTTTGACACGATTTTAGGCAACTCTCTGGAACGTTTTGCGGCAAGAATGCGGTCCGCATGTCTGGTTTGCGGTCGCATTCTTGACCGCATATTTGACATTTTTCGGAAAAATTAATTCTCTACATTTTTGAAACTTAAATCACTACCAAGGGTCCGAACCGCGGCGAGCAGAATTCTACGCATTCCATCCCATAGCATTTGAGAGCCGCAAGTTAAATGAGACAGAGCGGCGTTACACGATGCAAGAGAAGGAAATGACTGCAATTGTGCATTGCCTTCGTACATGGAGACATTATCTGCTCGAGTCGAGGTTCGTGGTCAAGACCGACAATGTGGCTACTAGCTACTTTCAGACGCAGAAAAAGCTCACACCAAAACAAGCTAGGTGTGACGACCCGGCCCGTCGTCACGAGAATTACCACCCCGTTATGTTGTAAATACATGTTTTATGGTTTTATATCAGTGTTAGAGTCTATCGAGTGAGTTAGGAGTGATTGGGATTGGAAATGAGGCATATAGCCTTTGTGAAGGAAACTTGAATAAAGAAAGTCAACCCGGAGTTGACTATTTGGTTAGAGGGCTCGGAATTAGATTCTGATGATTCGGTTAGTTCCGAGAGGTGATTTGTGACTTAGGGGAGCGATCGGAATTGAATTTGGAGGCCCGGTGTAGAAATAGGCTTGAATTGGCTAATGTTGAATTTCGGCAAAATCCGAACGGTAGGTGAGATTTGGATCCGGGGGTTGGAATGGAATTCCGACAGTTGCAGTATCTTCGTTAGGTGATTTTGGATGTGCCTGCAAAATTTCAGGTCATTCGGACGTCGTTTAGTCGGGTTTTTGATTGATTGTGTAATTCGGAATGTTTTAAAGAATTTAGGCTTGAATCCGTGTGTAATTGGTGATTTTAATGTTTAGGATGGTGTTTTTATGATTGGAACAAGTTCGTATCGTGTTTTGGAGTATGTTGATGGTTTTTGTTGGGGTCCCGGGGGACTCAGGGTGTTTTCGGATGGTTAAACGGAAGAAATTGTGGAAGAATTGCAGGTTGGGATCCTGCTTCTGTTGTTTCCGCTCCTGCGGAATTTTGGGCGCAGGAGCGAGTCCGCAGAAGCGGACGAGGGGCGCAGGAGCGGCTGGTTACGCAGAAGAGGAAGTCATTCCGCTGAAGCGGCATCGCTGGTGCGAGCCAGTGATCGCAGAAGCGGACGGGAAGAAAATGGGCATGGTCCGCAGAAGCGGACATTTGACCGCCTGGGCGAGTCCGCAGAAGCCGACTATGGTGCGCAGAGGCGGATGTTTCCGCAGAAGCGGAAGTTTCTTCGCAGAAGTGGGCCCGCTTAAGCGGCCCTTTGCTCGCAGAAGCGGAATTGGCCGGCTAGGCCTAGAACCGCCAGAAGCGACCAAAAGGTCGCAGAAGCGGTTCCGTAGGGGCGGAATTTTATCCGCAGAAGCGGAAATTGCTGTGAGTTAAGTGTATAAGAAGTTAGAAAAATTTCAGAACATTTCACACATTTGGGTCTCGGCTTTAGAGGCGATTTGGGCGATTTTGAAGAGAAACTCAAGGGAAATCATCGGGTAATCAACTATGGACTTAAACTATGATTAGTATTGGTAATATTATGCAATTATATCATGAAAATGGAGGAATTTGGGGTAATTTATGGAGGATTTAGCCCTAGGCTTGAACCTTAGAAAATCAAGGTTTTGAATGGGCAAATGGAGTCCGAATTTGGTAAAATTGATATGCTTAGACTCGTATTGAGATGAGGGTTCCGAATATGTGACTTTCGTGATTTTTCGATAAGCGTACCGAAAGTCGGATTTTGACAACTTTGGGAATTTTGATGTAAATCGAGTTGTATTGATTGGGTGTCGTCCCATTGGCCTAATTTGTTGTGTTTCTACTGTATTTGATCAGATTCTACGCGTGCAGAGCTTGATTCTCGTGGAAAGGGCATTGTGGAATAGTCGTCGCGCTGTATTGAGGTGAGTAATAGATGTGGGTGATGACCAGCGGGTTCGAAACCCCGGTATACCACTTTGTGACGCTGTATAGCGGCGAGACACGCACACTCTTGAGAGTGCGGGGTCGATCATGAACTCGAGACTATATATTAGTCCGACCTGTTGATACTGTATTATTGGCTATTCTAGAGCCGTCGAACCTCCTTCTCGGATGGTTGCATATATATATATATTGTGATAATGGCCACTCTTGAGCCGAGGAACCCCCTTCTTGGGCGGTTGAGTATACATGTGGGCCGTGAGCCAGTTATTGGATCCCGCGAGGATCGTTATCATTGTCTTATCATATAGACATGCTAGTTTACTACTAGTCCGCAACTATTTCTGTTATTATGCTAATTCCAATCTCTGGAACTTGATATTACTATTTTCCAACTGAAAAATGATAAAAGAGTTTTCAAAAACTACTTTTGAGCTTGCGAGGCTGTATCTGCATATTAGCCGACTAGTAGTGGATCGGGCTGCGCGCCGCAGCGAGATATATATATGTTGTATCGGGCTGCACGCCGCAAGAATATCTCTATGAGATGTGCTTGGGCTGTAGGAGCCCCTCCGGAGTCTGAACCCCCACAGTGAGCACGGGTACCCAAAATTGGAGTCGGGCTACACGCCGTAGCGGTCATATCATGCATTGCATTGCATTTAGCTACATCTCCTAGCTGTTATGCTATTTATTGGTATTTGTTGGTACAGGTACAGTGAAGATTGATTCTATGACAGGGTAGCCGATTATAGCTTTACATAGTGCTTTATTGCGGATTTCTTATCTGCGCTGTCTTACCCTTGTTTATTACCACTGAGTCTGGCAGTACTCATTTTACTCCCCGCACCTTGTGTGCAGATCCAGGTACCTCTCAGCAGTGATCCAGTAGCTGTGCGAGGCGACATCTGTGGGATATACGAGGTAGCTGCAGAGTCCGCAGGACCCGATATTCCTTCCTACTGTCTTTTGATTTTGTATTGACATTTCTTTCCGTACTTGGTATCTTGTAAACCTTTATACACTCATGTTCAGTAGAGGCTCATGACTCTTGACCCTTCGGTCTATGGGAGATAGTATATTTTGGGACTTGGTTTCCCCGTTGTTAGTATAAGTATTACTATTGTTTCATATTTTGAAATTCATAAATGGGTTAAGGAGAGCTTCTAGCTCCGTTGTTGATGTTGATTGGTCAGGCTGGCTTAGCAATGTGCTGGGCGCCATCACGACCGGATTTGGGGTCGTGACAAGTTGGTATCAGAGCCTAGGTTTACTAGGCCTCATGAGTCTTGAGCCGGTTAGTAGAGTCTTGTGGATCGGTACGGGGACGCCCGTACTTATCCTCGGGAGGCTACGAACCTTTAGGAAACACTTCACATTTCTTGGAATTCTTATCATGCGTACTTGATTCAGCTTGAGATATACCTTTTTGAAACTCCTTCCGCACGTCTGTGTACTCTTCGAGCGCTCAGTAATGTAATTGCCTTATGGCTTGTGATTTCCTCGAACGAGGGGCGAGATATAATCTCCATGAGTTCATGTTGGGCCAGTCGGGAGGACTTGAGGCCAGATCTTTGTCTATGGCTTGAGCACCAAGGTATTAATTTTGCGAGTCGGTATTATGAAGTTCATACGATCGGTATTGATCTTTATTGAGATTTGATATGTAGCCCTAGCTATGGGCGTGAGAAATAATTATCATATCTCTTAATTGGAAGGTAAAGTGCCTTATGTGTAGTGGAACGAGTTTAAACGAAGGAAGACTAAAGTGATTTCGATATGTGTTATGATTCAAGCAGGTACAGCGCAGGTTCAAGTATAAATTGTGATATCTTGTTGAGGAGCAGCGTCGTCTTGAGAGATTTGGTAGACTTCAGCCACCCCATTTCAGTGGCGTTGAGGGCGAGGATGCCCAGGGTTTCTTGGATAAGTGTCAGAAGATGCTGCGTACGGCTGGTATTCTTGAGTCCAGCGGAGTTTCATTTACTACGTTTCAGTTCACTGGTCCCGCATTTGATTGGTGGGAGGAGTTTGAGAGGCGTAGGCTTGCAAGAGCAGCACCTCTCACATGGCAGCAGTTCTCTACTCTCTTTCTAGAGAAATATGTACCTCAGTCTCGTCGCGAGGAGCTACGTCGCCAGTTCGAGTGGTTGATTCAGGGCGACATGTCTGTGACCCAGTATGAGCTTAGATTCACTCGGTTGGCTAGGCATGCCACATGGATGATCCCCACTGATAGGGAGAGGATCAGGGAGGTTCATTGATGGCCTCAACTACTCTATCCGTATTCTTATGACCAGCGAGCGAGTTCTGTCATCATCGTTTGAGCAGGTTGCCGATATGGCACGCTCCATTGAGGCGGATCGTCGCCGAGAGAGAGAGGAGCGGGAGGCCAAGAGGCCTCGTAGTTCTGGTAGTTTCAGTGGTGCTCCATCTAGAGGGCATTCCCAGCAGAGCAGAGGTCGCTCATCTAGACCTTCTCATCCAGGCCGCCCAGAGTAGAGCGGAGGTTCTTATGGTCGTGGTCGACAGGGGTTTCAGCAGGGTCAGTCATCGCTTGGTGCCCTCCCAGCCCAGAGTGCAACACTTACTTCTCCAGCACCAGGTGCATGTTATGAGTGTGGTGAGTTTGGCCACATGAGGAGACAGTGCCCTCGACTACGTAGGGGCAGGACTCAGCAGAGGGATCAGCCCTCCTCTTCAGCACCATCTCAGTCTAGTAGAGGTGGAGGTCGGTCTTCTCGTGGACGCCCCAGGGGCGAGGAGAGATCTGGTGGAGGCCAGGCACGGTTCTATGGTGGAGGCAGTTGCCTCTGATGCTGTGATTACAGGTATCATTTCTGTCTGTCACAGAGATGCCTCTGTTCTATTTGATCCAGGGTCCACATATTCTTACGTGTCCTCTTATTTTGCACATCATTTGGGTGCAACTCGTGGTAGTCTTGATTTACCTGTTCATGTATCCACCCCCGTGGGTGATACGATTGTTGTGGATCATGTCTATAGATCCTGTGTTATATCTATTGGGGGTCTGGAGACCCAGGCGGATTTGTTATTGTTGGGGATGGTGGACTTTGATGTTATATTGGGTATGGACTGGTTGTCTCCGTACCATGCTATATTGGACTGTCATGCTAAGACAGTTACGTTGGCCATTCCTGGTATTTCTCAGATTGAGTGGCGGGGTTCGACCGATTTCGTCCCTAGCCGTGTTATTTCGTTCTTAAAAGCTCAGAAGATGGTTGAAAAAGGGTGTTTATCGTACTTAGCTTTTGTGAGAGATGTGGGAGCTGAGTCTCCTAGCATTGATTCTGTACCTGTTGTGAGGGACTTCCCAGATGTATTCCCCTCAGACCTGCCGGGCATGCCGCCGGACAGGGATATTGACTTTGGCATTGACTTGGTGCCGGGCACTCAGCCTATATCCATTCCTCCTTATCGGATGGCACCAGCCGAGTTGAAAGAACTAAAAGAGCAGCTTCAAGAACTTCTGGATAAGGGTTTCATCCGTCCTAGTGTGTCACCGTGGGGTGCGCCGGTATTATTTGTTAAAAAGAAAGATGGTTCCATGCGAATGTGTATTGATTATAGGCAATTGAACAAAGTGACGGTGAAGAACAAGTACCCTCTACCGCGCACAGATGATTTGTTTGACCAGTTACAGGGTGCAAGGGTGTTTTCTAAGATCGATCTTCGTTCAGGCTATCATCAGCTGAAGATCAGGGACTCGGATATTATGAAGACTGCATTCAGGGACCCGATATGGTCATTATGAGTTTCTTGTGATGTCGTTTGGGCTGACCAACGCCCCGGCAGCATTTATGCATCTGATGAACAGTGTGTTCAGGCCTTATTTGGATTCATTTGTGATTGTGTTCATTGATGACATTCTAGTCTACTCCCGTAGTCAGGAGGAGCATGCTCAGCATTTGAGCATTGTGTTGCAGAGATTGAGAGAGGAGAAGCTATATGCTAAATTCTCCAAGTGCGAGTTTTGGCTCGAGTCCGTGGCATTTCTGGGACATGTGGTGTCTTGTGATGGTATTCAGGTTGATCAGAAAAAGATAGAGGCGGTGCAGAGTTGGCCTAGACCGACCTCAGCTACAGAGATCAAGAGTTTTCTTGGCTTGGCGGGGTATTATCGCCGGTTTGTTCAGGGATTTTCATCCATTGCTTCTTCATTGACTAAATTGACCCAGAAGGGTGCACCATTCGTGTGGTCGGATGAGTGTGAGGAGAGCTTTCAGAAGCTCAAGACAGCTTTGACCACAGCTCCAGTGTTAGTATTGCCATCAGCTTCAGGTTCATATACCATTTATTGTGATGCCTCGAGAGTGGGGATAGGTTGTGTGTTGATGCAGAAAGGTAAGGTAATTGCTTATGCTTCTCGGCAGATTGAAGCCACATGAGAAGAACTATCCTGTTCATGACTTGGAGCTAGCCGCCATTGTTCATGCATTGAAGATTTGGAGGCACTATTTGTACGGTGTGTCTTGTGAGGTGTATACCGACCATCGTAGTCTCCAGCACTTGTTCAAACAGAAAGACCTTAATTTGAGACAGAGGAGATGGCTTGAGTTGCTGAAGGATTATGACATTACTATATTATATCATCCGGGGAAGGCCAATGTGGTGGCCGATGCTTTGAGCCGGAAGGCGGTCGGTATGGGGAGCTTGGCATATATTCCGGCTGAGGAGAGGCCATTTGCTTATGATGTTCAGGTGCTAGCCAATCGGCTAGTGAGGTTAGATATTTCGGAGCCCAGCAGGGTATTGGCTTGTGTTGTATCTCGGTCATCTCTATATGATCGTATTCGTGAGCGCCAGTATGATGATCCACATTTGGCTGTCCTGAGGGACAGAGTTCAACATGATGATGCTAGAGATGTCACCATTGATAGTGACGGCGTATTGAGGATGCAGGGCCGGATATGCGTGCCCAATGTTGATGGCCTTCGTGAGTTGATTCTGGAGGAGGCCCATAGCTCGCGGTATTCTATCCATCCAGGAGCCGCTAAGATGTATCAAGATTTGAAACAACACTATTGGTGGAGAAAGATGAAAATGGACATTGTCATACATGTAGCACGGTGCCTCAACTGTCAGCAGGTTAAGTACGAGCACCAGAGGCCCGGTGGCGTATTTCAGCGCATTGTTATTCCCGAGTGGAAATGGGAGAGGATCACCATGGACTTTGTTACTGGACTCCCTCGGACGGTGAGGAAGTTTGATTCCGTATGGGTGATTGTGGATAGACCGACCAAGTCAGCTCACTTTATTCCGGTTAGTACTACCTACTCATCGGAGCGATTGGCACCGATCTTTATTCGAGAGATTGTTCGGTTGCATGGAGTGCCGGTGTCTATCATATCCGACAGGGGTACTCGGTTCACTTCTCGGTTTTGGAGAGTATTTCAGCGAGAGATGGGTACTCGGGTTGAGTTGAGTACAGCATTTCACCCCCAGACAGGACGGGCAGTCTGAGCGCACTATTCGGATCTTGGAGGATATGTTGCGAGCTTGTGTGATTGATTTTGGTGGTTCGTGGGATGAGTTCCTACCACTTGCCGAGTTTGCCTACAACAACAGTTATCAGGTCGAGTATTCGGATGGCCCCGTATGAGGCATTGTATGGCAGGCGGTGTAGATCCCCCGTGGGATGGTTTGAGCCTGGTGAGGTTAGATTGATAGGGACCGAGTTAGTCCAGGATGCTCTGGATAGAGCAAAGTTGATCCAGGAGAGGCTTCGTACAGCACAGTCTCGTCAGAAGAGTTATGCGGACCGTAGAGTTCGAGAGTTGTCTTTCATGGTTGGTGACAGAGTATTGTTGAAGGTTTCACCTATGAAGGGTGTCATGAGGTTTGGGAAGAAAGGAAAGTTGAGTCCCAGGTACATTGGTCCTTTTGAGATACTTAGGAGAGTTGGAGAGGTGGCATATGAGTTGGCCTTGCCGCCCGGCTTATCCAGCGTTCATCCAGTATTCCATGTGTCTATGCTCCGGAAGTACATTGGAGATCCGTCTCATGTATTAGATTTAAGCACCATTCAGCTTGATGGTGATCTATCCTATGATGTGGAGCCTATTGCCATTTTGGGACGGCAGGTGAGAAAATTGAGGTCTAAGGAGATTGCATCAGTTAAGGTTCAGTGGAGAGGTCGACCCGTGGAGGAGGCCACTTGGGAGGTCGAGCGGGAGATGCGGAGCAGATATCCTCACTTGTTTGAGACTTCGGGTATGTTTCTTGAACCGCTCGAGGACGAGCGTTTGCTTAAGAGGGGGAGAATGTGACGACCCGGCCCGTCGTCACGAGAATTACCACCCCGTTATGTTGTAAATACATGTTTTATGGTTTTATATCAGTGTTAGAGTCTATCGAGTGAGTTAGGAGTGATTGGGATTGGAAATGAGGCATATAGCCTTTGTGAAGGAAACTTGAATAAAGAAAGTCAACCCGGAGTTGACTATTTGGTTAGAGGGCTCGGAATCGGATTCTGATGATTCGGTTAGTTCCGAGAGGTGATTTGTGACTTAGGGGAGCGATCGGAATTGAATTTGGAGGCCCGATGTAGAAATAGGCTTGAATTGGCTAAGGTTGAATTTCGGCAAAATCCGAACGGTAGGTGAGATTTTGATCCGGGGGTCGGAATGGAATACCGACAATTGCAGTAGCTTCGTTAGGTGATTTTGGATGTGCCTGCAAAATTTCAGGTCATTCGGACGTCGTTTAGTCGGGTTTTTGATTGATTGTGTAATTCGGAATGTTTTAAAGAATTTAGGCTTGAATCCGTGTGTAATTGGTGATTTTAATGTTTAGGATGGTGTTTTTGTGATTGGAACAAGTTCGTATCGTGTTTTGGAGTATGTTGGTGGTTTTCGTTGGGGTCCCGGGGGCCTCGGGGTGTTTTCGGATGGTTAAACGGAAGAAAATCATGGAAATTGCAGGTTGGGATCCTGTTTCTGTTGTTTCCGCTCCTGCGGAATTATGGGCGTAGGAGCGAGTCCGCAGAAGCGGACGAGGGGGCGCAGGAGCGCTTGGCATCGCAGAGGCGGAATCCTTTCCGCTGAAGCGGCATCGCTGGTGCGAGTGCGTGACCGCAGAAGCGGCCCAGGGCCATGAGGTGAAGGACCGCAGAAGCGGAAGGGTAGCCGCTTAGGCGAGTCCGCAGAGGCGGACGCCTAGTCGCAGAAGCGGGAAAACCCGCAGGAGCGAGAGATTTTCCGCAGAAGCGGACGCGCAGAGGCGGTCCGTATATCGCAGAAGCGGAATTGGCCGGCTAGGCCCGGAACCGCTGAAGCGACCCTTTGGTCGCGGATACGGACTCGTAGGAGCGGAAATTCTTCCGCAGAAGCGAAAATCGCTGTAAGTTAAGTGTATCGGAAGTTAGAAAAATTTCAGAACATTTCACACATTTGGGTCTCGGCTTTAGAGGCGATTTGGGCGATTTTGAAGAGAAACTCAAGGGAAATCATCGGGTAATCAACTATGGACTTAAACTATGATTAGTATTGGTAATATTATGCAATTATATCATGAAAATGGAGGAATTTGGGGTAATTTATGGAGGATTTAGCCCTAGGCTTGAACCTTAGAAAATCAAGGTTTTGAATGGGCAAATGGAGTCCGAATTTGGTAAAATTGATATGCTTAGACTCGTATTGAGATGAGGGTTCCGAATATGTGACTTTCGTGATTTTTCGATAAGCGTACCGAAAGTCGGGTTTTGACACCTTTGGGAATTTTGATGTAAATCGAGTTGTATTGATTGGGTGTCGTCCCATTGGCCTAATTTGTTGTGTTTCTACTGTATTTGATCAGGATTCTACGCGTGCGGAGCTTGATTCTCGTGGCAAGGGCATTGCGGAATAGTCGTCGCACCGTATTGAGGTGAGTAATAGATGTGGGTGATGACCAGCGGGTTCGAAACCCCGGTATACCACTTTGTGACGCTGTATAGCGGCGAGACACGCACACTCTTGAGAGTGCGGGGTCGATCATGAACTGGAGACTATATATTAGTCCGACCTCTTGATACTGTATTATTGGCTATTCTCGAGCCGTCGAACCTCCTTCTCGGATGGTTGCATATATATATATATTGTGATAATGGCCACTCTTGAGCCGAGGAACCCCCTTCTTGGGCGGTTGAGTATACATGTGGGCCGTGAGCCAGGTTATTGGATCCCGCGAGGATCGTTATCATTATCTTATCATATAGACATACTAGTTTACTACTAGTCCGCAGCTATTTTTGTTATTATTCTAATTCCAATCTCTGGAACTTGATATTACTGTTTTCCAACTGAAAAATGATAAAAGAGTTTTCAAAAACTACTTTTGAGCCTGCGAGGCCGTATCTGCATATTAGCTGACTAGTAGTGGATCGGGCTGCGCGCCGCAGCGAGATATATGTTGGATCGGACTGCACGCCGCAAGAATATCTCTATGAGATGTGCTTGGGCTGTAGGAGCCCCTCCGGAGTCTGAACCCCCACAGTGAGCACGGGTACCCAAAATTGGAGTCGGGCTACACGCCGTAGCGGTCATATCATACATTGCATTGCATTTAGCTACATCTGCTAGCTGTTATGCTATTTATTGGTATTTGTTGGTACAGGTACAGTGAAGATTGATTCTATGACAGGGTAGCCGATTATAGCTTTACATAGTGCTTTATTGCGGATTTCTTATCTGCGCTGTCTTACCCTTGTTTATTACCACTGAGTCTGGCAGTACTCATTTTACTCCCTGCACCTTGTGTGCAGATCCAGGTACCTCTCAGCAGTGATCCAGTAGTTGTGCGAGGCGACATCTGTGGGATATACGAGGTAGCTGCAGAGTCCGCAGGACCCGATATTCTTTCCTACTGTCTTTTGATTTTGTATTGACATTTCTTTCCGTACTTGGTATCTTGTAAACCTTTATACACTCATGTTCAGTAGAGGCTCATGACTCTTGACCCTTCGGTCTATGGGAGTTAGTATATTTTGGGACTTGGTTTCCCCGTTGTTAGTATAAGTATTACTATTGTTTCATATTTTGAAATTCATAAATGGGTTAAGGAGAGCTTCTAGCTCCGTTGTTGATGTTGATTGGTCAGGCTGGCTTAGCAATGTGCTGGGCGCCATCACGACCGGATTTGGGGTCGTGACACTAGGTGGCAAGAATTCCTGGTCGAATTTGATTATGAGCCAGAGTACAATCCGGGAAAAGGTAATGTTGTAGCTGATGCCTTGAGCAGGAAAGCCGAGCTTTCTGCCATCACTTCAGCAACTTGGGACATTCGTGAGGCTATAAAAGAAGGCATGCAACATGATCCAGCAGCCAAACAACTTATCGAGTTAGCCAATCAGGGCAAGACGAGACATTTTTGGGTTGAAGACGGCCTATTACTTACCACGGGTCGGCGGGTCTACGTGCCTAAGTTTGGAGACATTAGACGGTGGATCATAAGGGAGAGTCATGATACAATGTGGGCTGGTCATCCAGGCCAACGTTGCACTAGGGCCTTGGTTGAGTCAGTCTACTATTGGCCACGCATGCGAGATGACATAGAGTGCTATGTGCAGACTTGTCTTGTGTGTCAACAGGACAAGGTTGAACAAAACCAACTCGGAGGACTTTTGGAGCCATTTCCAGTTGCAGAGCGTCCATGGGAGAGTGTGACTATGGACTTTATCACTTGCCTACCGAAGTCCAACGGTTATGGTACTATTATGGTGGTCGTGGATAGATTTTCCAAATATGCTACCTTCATGCCTGCCTCACCGGGTTGCACGGCTAAGGAAGCCGCCAAGCTATTATTTAAGAACGTGGTGAAATATTGGGGCTTACTAAGGCATATCATCAGTGATCGACACCCCCGCTTCACTGGGAACTTTTGGAGAGAGTTGTTCGACATACTAGGCACGGAACTACACTTTTCTACTAGTTTCCACCCACGGACGGATGGACAAACGGAACGGGTCAATGCCTCACTAGAATGCTACTTGAGGCATTATGTAAGTGCGCATCAGAAAGATTGGGCAAGGCTCCTAGACATCGCCCAATTCTCTTATAACTTACAGCGAAGTGAGTCCACGGGGCGAACACCATTTGAGCTAGCCATAGGCCAACAACCACAAACTCCACATTCATTACCAGCTGCCTTTGAGGGAAAAAGTTTAGGGGCTTATCATATGGCTAAAGGATGGGAGAAGCAACTCGACACTGCTAAGTCCTACTTGGATAAGGCAGCTAAGAAGATGAAGAAGTTTGCGGACCGTAAGCGGTGTCCCACAGACTATAGAGTTGAGGACATGGTCATGGTAAAGTTTAACCCAAGGCAATTTGAGGCACTACGGGGCATGCATCAAAATTTGATTCGCAAGTATGAGGGGCCATTTAAGATCCTCGCCGAGATAGGCAAGATCGCATACAAGCTTGACATGCCATCGTATCTTAAGATCTACCATGTTTTCCTCGCGAGCATGCTTAAGCCATATCATGAAGATAAGGATGATCCGAGTAGGGGCCAATTAAGTCGAGCGCCAATGACTATCACTGCCTCGCATGATCGGGAGATTGAGGCTATTATATATTACCAAGCCAGGCGAAAACAAGGGCAAAAAGCGACCGCTATGTTCCTCGTCCATTGGAAAGGGCAATCACCATAGGAGGCCACGTGGGAACGATATGAGGATTTGTGGCAATTCAAAGATAAGATCCGAGAGTTTATGCAGCAGCATTGCGCTGCGGTCGTCGCAATATTAGGTGGGGGAGAGTGTAATGACATGCCACATCGTCATGCCACATAGGTGCCATTTGGCATATATTAATGCCATGTGGAAGCTTATATAAGAAGAAGGCTAGCATTTGTGAGAAGATTCTAGAGAAGTATGGACATTTCCTTAGGAAGAACCTAGATCTTTATGAATTTGCTAGGAAAGTCCTTGGAATCTTCTAGGCTTGTAGAGTATTCTAGAGAATGGACTTACTTGAAAATATGGAAGGACTTGTAGAACAATTATTATTTACACACTAGCCCCTAGATGATTAGTATAAATAGGGGGCATTCATTTGTAATTCATCAACCAAGAAAAAAATTCAAGTTCTCTCTAATACAAAGCTTCCTTTAAAAATTCTCTTGTGTTCTTTCTTCCATTCTCTTAGCGGTCTTGAGTGTAGTAAGGCTGACTTGGCCTAGCAAGAACGTGAGCAAGTTGTGCAAGATCGTGAGCGAGTTGTTAAGTGCCTCACGTGTACTTAGTTAACAACTAAGGACGTGAACGTGACACATGTTCTCAAATGCCTCACATCTCTTGAATGTCTATATACTTATAATTTACCTCAAATTCAGTCACTGTTGGAAGAAGGGCATTCCTTGTCTCTGTCTGCGCTATATTATATAGCCATGATGAGTGTTTAACCAAAATATAGAATTTCGATTAAAACTAAAAAATAAGAGAGAAATCGGGTTACTGATAATCAAAAGACCAAAGAATGTAATAGGCTTTCAATAATTAGAATGAACAATAAAGAAAAGTTATATTTCAGTATACTTTATGTATGGGGTCAAATCGGATGTAATGCGAGTCAAGCACATATCCTTATACGGCCGTAAACGTTAAACGATATCCTTTCTCACGTCCATATGACGAAAGGGGTACGCCCCCGACCATAGAGGCATATCGGCAGACTCGTCCGTACAGACACCCCGACTTCCTCTTCCCAATGTCGTTATTGCAATAGTAGTAGCTCTGAAATAATATAATGTGTTGGCGAGGGGACATTCCTTCTATATAAGGAAGAGTCTCATTCGTTTGTAAGGCAAATGTTATTATTCAATAATAATACAATCTCTCTCTATCTATCATTCTCGCTCTACTTTTTCTCGCTATTGCTAACTAGCTTTAACACTTCATCAAGATCTCTTACAATTTTACAAGAACAACCTACATACGAATCTTAAGATCTATCTTTGGATATATTACTATTGATTCCGATTTACCATCTCATATATTCTTTGATTGTCTTTAGCTCAAAAAGTAACCGATAACTTTTGAGTCAAACAATTTGGCGTCGTGTCACGATCCTAGTTCACCAATTGTGAACATGTCGTGATGGCACCCAGTTCCCACGACTAGGTAAGCCTAACACGTTGCGGAATATACAAGTTATAAACACTTAAATAAGAAATAGCGGAAAAATAGCATAAAAGATATGTACTTCGTGCCGCTTGGCACATACATCCGTCACACAATGAATAAAACACTACCAAGATCCGGAACCCCACGGTAACACAGACTAAAAGGGAAATACAACTGTGGCTCTATGTGTAAAGAGTATCTAGCAACGAAATGAAGAAAAATGACGACTAGTAATACTAGAATAGAAGGGAAGCCTCCGGATCCGCGGACGTAGCAGATCATACCTCGAAGTCTCCCAGAAAGGCTGCGGAATCACCTAGTACGAGCCTGCTCTGATGTACCTGGATCTGCACAACAAAAGTGTGCAGAAGAGTAGCATGAGTACACCACGGCGGTACTCAGTAAGTGCCAAGCCTAACCTCGATGGAGTAGTGACGAGGAAGGTCAGGGCCCTACTGAGAAACAAATAATATAATGACAATAACAATAATAAGCAGTTTAAATGATAATAATTTCCGAAATTTACAACAATAAATGATTATTGCAATAGTCTACAATTAAGCTAACAACAAATAGTCAACTCAATAAAACCAGGTCCAGGACCTGTGGGAATCGAACCCACAGTCCCATTGACAGTACCTCTGGGTCTCCGGGAATCGAACCCGCAGCCCATGTCTCAATAAATAATCAATAACTCGGGATCTCCGGGAATCGAACCCGTAGTCCCTACCAATAACTCAGGATCTCGGGAATCGAACCCGTAGTCCCTACCAATAACTCAGGATCTCGGGAATCAAACCCGTAGTCCCTACCAATAACTCAGGATCTCGGGGATCAAACCCGTAGTCCCTACCAATAACTCAGGATATCGGGGATCAAACCCGTAGTCCCTACCAATAACTCAGGATCTCGGCAATCGAACCCGTAGTCCTACCAATAAATCAGGATCTCGGGAATCGAACCCGTAGTCCACAAGCACTGCCAATAAAGGAATCCACAGAGAGAATAATTATGCTTAAATATAACTTCACCGAAAAATAGTGCCGATAATTATCAAGGAGTTCAAACAAGGCAATTAGGCAACTAAACGGTTAAGTACTACCTAATCATGCTTTCCTAACCACTACCGGGTAAAAATATCAAATTAACAGCCAAAGACAGGAATATCGCTCATAGAACATTTTAATTAAAGTGCGTTTTCAACAACCAGCGCATGTACACGACCGTCACCTCGCGTACAAGGCATTTAAACTATCACATAATATCCTAGGGGTGAGAATTCCCCCACACGAGGTTAGACAAGCCACTTACCTCGACTCCGGTACAAAACCGCTATGAAACAACTCTTTTGCCACGAATGTCGGCCTCCACAAGTGTAGAAACTGATAAAAATCAATAGAATCACATCAAAATAGGCCAATTGGGCATTACCCAATCAAATTAACTCAAAATTCACCAAAACCCACAAGTTGCCAAAACCCGACTTCCGGTACGCTTATCGAAAAATCACGAAAATTATATATTCGGGTTCCTTATCTCAATACGAGTCTGTGCATATAAAATTTATCGAAATCGGACTCCGTTTGCCCATTCAAATCAAAGATTTTCTAACATTTAGGCCTAGGGCTCAAACCCACCTTTAATCTTCCAATTTCGGTGAAATAATCATGGATTTCATGATAAACCAACGAATTAAGGTCAAGAAACTTACCCCCGATGATTTCCCGATGATATCCCAGCGTTTCCCCTTCAAAATCCTCTCTTGGAGCTCAACAATGGCGTTTTTGATTTATGGGTCGCGGCTGAAATGTTTCTGGACTTAAGTCACTGCCAGACATTTTTACTCTATGCGATCGCATGATCCCCGTTGCGATCGCATAGAACAAATTTTGACCCTCGCCAAACTACTCTATGCGATCGCATAGCCCTTAATGCGATCGCAATGCTCACCAAAATATACCTATGCGATCGCATACCCTGCTCCGCGATCGCATAGGACAAAAGCTGGACCTGGGACCCCTCTTCTCTATACACTATGCGATCGCATAGGACTGTACGCGATCGCGAGCACAACTTTCCAGAACTATGCGATCGCATATCCATGCCCGCGATCGCATAGAACAAATACTTGGCCTCTCCAAAACCTTCTATGCGATCGCATTAGCCATTGCGATCGCATAGAGCATTCGTCTGCAGCACACACCAGCAGTTAACAGCATTTCCAAAATGCATGAAATAGCCCGATTGGACCCCCGGATTCATCCCGAGACCCCGGGATCCCAACGAAAACCACCAACCTATTCCAAAACATGATACGAACTTATTCTAATCATCAAAACACGTCTAACAACATCAAAACCCATAATTCACATCGAATTCAAGCCTAAATTTCTTAAAACTTTCCGAATTGCACATTCGATCTAAAACCCGACCAAACGACGTCCGAATGACCTGAAAATTTGCGGACATATCAAAAATCACATAACGAAGCTACAGAAATTGTCAGAATTCCATTCCGACCCCCAGATCAAAATCTCACCTATCGTTCGGATTCGCCAAAATTTCTACATTCGGCATTTCAAGCCTAATTGAGCTACGGACCACCAAAATACATTCCGAACGCGCTCCCAACCCCGAAATCACCTAACGGAGATAATGGAACCATCGGATTTCCGTTCCGAGATTGTCTTAACACTGTTCCGGCTACGGGCCATTTTCTAACTTTAAAGCTCTCATTTAGGGACTAAGTGTCCCAAAATACTCCAAATTTCAAAACCGACTCTCCCGGCAACCCAAAATAGCATAAATGAACTTAGGGGAACAGTTAAGTTAGAGATTGGGGCGTAATTTTCTAAAACGACCGGTCGGGTCGTTACATCTTCCCACACTTAAAGATTCGTTCGTCCTCGAACGAGCATAGAAAACATACCTGGGAGTAGTGAAAAGATGAGGGTACTGGCTGCGCATATCCTGCTCGGTCTCCCAAGTCGCCTCCTCGACCGGCTGGCCCCGCCACCGAACCTTTACCGAAGCGATGTTCTTTGACCTTAGCTTTCTGACTTGCCTGTCTAGAATGGCTACTGGCTCCTCAACATAAGACAGATCCTTGTCTAGCTGAACGGATGTGAAATCCAACACATGCGACGGGTCACCATGGTATCTCCGGAGCATGGAGACATGAAATACGGGGTGAACTCCGGCTAGGTTGGGAGGTAAGGCCAACTCATAAGCAACCTCCCCAACACGCCTCAAAATCTCAAAAGGGCCAATAAATCTAGGACTCAGCTTTCCTTTCTTCCCAAACCTCATAACGCCCTTCATGGGCGAGACTCGAAGCAGAACCCGCTCGCCAACCATAAAAGCCACATCGCGAACCTTCTTGTCCGCATAACTCTTCTGTCTAGACTGGGCTGCACGAAGTCTATCTTGAATAACCTTGACCTTGTCCATAGCCTGCTGAACCATATCAGTACCTAGCAACCTGGCCTCGCCCGGCTCAAACCAACCCACGGGAGACCTGCACCTCCTACCATATAGGGCCTCATACGGTGCCATCTGAATACTAGACTGGTAGCTGTTATTATAAGCAAACTCCGCCAGCGGCAAGAAGTGATCCCATGAACCTCCAAACTCAATCACGCACGCACGGAGCATATCCTCCAAAATCCGAATAGTGCGCTCGGACTGACCATCAGTCTGGGGATGAAACACTGTGCTCAGCTCCACCCGAGTACCTAACTCCTGCTGTACGGCTCTCCAGAACCGTGAAGTGAACTGAGTGCCTCTATCTGAAATGATGGACACTGGGATACCATGCAGCCGAACTATCTCCCTGATATAGATCTCCGCCAGTCGCTCCGATGAATATGTAGTGCTCACCGGTATAAAATGGGCGGACTTGGTCAACCGATCCACAATGACCCAAATAGAATCAAACTTCCTAACCGTCCGTGGAAGTCCAGATACAAAGTCCAGGGTAATGCGCTCCCATTTCCACTCGGGAATCTCAATCTGCTGCATCAATCCACCCGGACGCTGATGCTCATACTTCACCTGCTGGCAGTTTAGGCATTTGGAAACATAATCAACTATATCCCTTTTCATCCGCCTCCACCAGTAATGCTGTTTCAAGTCCTGATACATCTTCGCGGCACCCGGATGGATGGAATACCGCGAACTATGGGCCTCTGCTAGAATCAGGCTCTCGAAGATCATCTACATTGGGCACACAGATGCGCCCCTGCATCCTCATAACTCCATCATCTCCGATGGTAACATCTCGAGCATCACCACGCCGAACTCTATCCCGAAGGACAAGCAAATGAGAGTCGTCGAACTGACGCTCCCTGATGCGGTCAAATAGAGAAGACCGAGAAACCACACAAGCTAGAACCCGGCTGGGCTCCGAAAGATCCGGTCTAACAAACTGCCTGGCCAAAGCCTGAACATCCATCGCCATAGGCCTCTCCGAAGCTGGTAGATATGCTAAACTCCCCAAACTCTCTGCTCGATGACTCAAGGTATCGGCAACTACATTAGCCTTGCCCGGATGATAGAGAATAGTAATATCATAGTCCTTCGATAGCTCCAACCATCTCCTCTAATGCATATTCAGGTCCTTCTGCTTAAGCAAGTGCTGCAAGCTCCGGTGATCGGTGTAGATCTCACAAGGAACCCCATATAAATAATGACGCCAAATTTTCAAGGCGTGAACAATGGCAGCTAGCTCCAAATCATGAACATGGTAATTCTTCTCATGCACCTTCAGCTATCTGGACGCGTAGGCAATCACCCTACCATCCTGCATCAATACCGCATCAAGTCCAACTCGTGAGGCATCACAATATAGAGTATAGGACCCCGAACCCGTAGGCAACATCAATATAGGGGCCGAAGTCAAAGAAGCTCGCCTCACACTCATATGTCCATTGAAAAGGGGCACCCTTTCGGGTCAATCTGGTCATAGGTGCTGAAATCGAAGAGAACCCCTCTACGAAACGACGGTAATAGCCCGCCAAACCAAGGAAACTGCGAATCTCAGTAGCGGAAGAGGGTCTGGGCCAACTCTGCACGGCCTCCACCTTCCTCGGATCTACTTGAATACCATCACTCGACACCACGTGGCCCAAAAATGCTACTGAACTCAACCAGAATTCACATTTAGAGAACTTGGCATAAAGCTGCTTCTCCCTCAGAATCTGAAGCACTATCCTCAAATGTTGCTCGTGCTCTTCCCGGCTCCGGGAATATACTAGAATATCATCAATGAAGACAATCACGAACGAGTCCAGATAAGGTCTGAACACACTGTGCATCAAATGCATAAAGGCTGCTGGGGCATTAGTCAGCCCAAAAGACATCACGAGGAACTCATAGTGACCATACCGGGTCCTGAAGGCAGTCTTCGGGATATCTGGCTCCCGAATCTTCAGCTGGTGATATCCAGAGCGCAAATCAATCTTTGAAAACACCTGTGCGCCCTGTAGCTGGTCAAATAAATCATCAATACGGGGCAAAGGATACCGGTTCTTCACTGTAACCTTGTTCAGCTGACGATAGTCAATACACATAACGCATAGAACCGTCCTTTTTCTTCACAAATAATACAGGAGCACCCCAAGGCGAAACACTGGGTCGAATAAAACCCTTGCCCAATAACTCCTGTAATTGATCCTTCAACTCCTTCAACTCGGGAGGAGCCATACGGTACGGTGGAATAGAAATGGGCTGAGTGCCCGGCAACAAGTCAATAGCAAAGTCAATATCTCTGTCGGGCGGCATGCCCGGAAGATCAGCTGGAAATACATCAACAAAGTCACATACCACATGAACAGAATCAATAGAGGGAGTGTCAACACCGACGTCCCGCACATAGGCTAGATAAGCAGCACACCCCTTCTCAACCATACGCTGAGCTCTGAGAAAAGAAATAACACGGCTAGGGGTGTGATCTAGAGTACCACTCCACTCAATACGTGGAATGCCCGGCATAGCCAGCGTCACGGTCTTGGCGTGACAATCAAGAATAGCATAATGGGGCGACAACCAGTCCATGCCCAGAATAATATCAAAATCGACCATCCCAAGCAGCAATAGATCCGCTCTGGTCTCAAAATCACAAATGGTAATCAAACACGACCGATATACGCGGTCCACAGCCAAAGAATCACCCACCGGAGTGGAAACATAAATGGGGGCACTCAAAGAATTCCGAGGCACACCCAGATGAGAAGCAAAGTAAGAAGACACATATGAAAAAGTGGAACCAGGGTCGAATAGAACCGATGCCTCCCTGTGACTAACCAGAATAATACCTGTGATAACAGAGTCGGATGCAATAGCCACAGCGCGATCGGGAATAGCATAGAATCAGGCTTGTCCCCCTCTCGAGGGCGGCCTCTGGAACCCTGACCCCCGCCCCTGGCTGGCTGGGCAGGTGGAGTGGCAGCTGGGGCTGGAATGATAGCCTGCTGGCCCTGAGAACCACGCGGATGCTGTGATGACTGATGAAGGGCTCCTCTCCTGCGCCTGGGGCACTCCCTAACCAGGTGGAGAGTATCCCCGCACTCAAAACAAGCTCTGGGAGGACGCGGTGGCTGTGACTAACCGGCCTCACCCCCGCTAGTCTGACCCCTGGAAGGACCCCGCGTAGGAGGTGCACTGGAAACTGGGGGAGCATAATAAGGCTCCTGAGGTGCTGGAAGACCTGGAGTGCTACCGGCTGCGGGCAATGCTGAATGAACTGGTCGGCCGGAATAACCCCTGCCAAAACGACCGGCTGATGAAGTGCGGGCACCAGAGAAATGGCGCGACTCACGAGACCTCTTGGCCTCTCTCTCTCTCTCCGCTCTCTAGGGAGCATACTCTCGATCCTCTTGGCAATGCTAACCGCCTGCTGATAAGATATATCTGTCTCAAGCTCTCTGGCCATGCTGGATCGGATAGGCGGAACAAGGCCCTCAATAAATCTCCGCACTCTCTCCCGAACCGTGGCTACCAAAGCCGGTGCATGCCTGGCTAGACGGGTGAAACTCATAGCATACTCCGATACGGACATGGAGCCCTGTCGCAACCGCTCAAACTCCAAGCGCCAAGAATCCCTAAGGCTCGGTGGAACAAACTCCCTCAAAAACAGATCTGAAAACTGCGTCCAAGTCAATGAAGCAGACTCCTCTGGACTATCCAACTCATACGTGTGCCACCAATCATAAGCGGCCCTACAAAACTGAAAAGTAGTGAAGGAAACCCCGCTGGTCTCCACAATCCCCATAGTACAAAGAATACGATGACACTCCTCTAGAAAATCCAATGCATCATCTGAAGCCAAACCACTAAACACTGAAGGGTCATATTTCTTGAACCTTTCCAATCTACGCTGCTCGTCCTCAGAGGCAGCTGGTCCACCTCCGGGTTGTGCTGGGGCGGCAGGAGGCATAACCAAAACATTTGGAACATGTCCCACTGGCACACGTTGCTTCGGTGTAACGGCTGCGGGAGTTTGGGCCCCTCCCCGGCCCGAGATATAGCCGAAACAAGAGGAAGCAGTCCTGCCTGGGCTGAAGTGGTATACATACTCATTAACTGAGCCAGGGTCTCCTCTGTAGTGCCGGAGTAGTAGCAGCCGTAGTCGGTGTACCGGTGCCTCGCGCTCCAACCTCGGTCTACCTGTGGCACCTCGGCGGCGGCGCGCGCGGGGCCGTGGCCGCACCTCGGGCGCGTCATCGTCCTCCACCTCGGCCCCGGCCTCGACGGCGGCAACAGGGGCGCGGGTACCCGATCATCGCGAGTAGATCGTGTCCTCACCATCCGTGAGAGAATAGAAATCAATAATTTAGATTTTTGATGCCAAAAATGTCGCACGACAAGGAATCCAAAGAAATGAAGAGTTTTCCTAAACAGTCACATAGCCCCTCGTAGATAAATACGGACGTCTCCGTATCGATCAGCGAGACACTAAGTAACTGGTCTGTGTCCCGTGACTCCTATGAACCTAGAGCTCTGATACCAACTTGTCACGACCCTAGTTCACCAATTGTGAACATGTCGTGATGGCACCCAGTTCCCACGACTAGGTAAGCCTAACATGTTGCGGAATATACAAGTTATAAACACTTAAATAAGAAACAGCGGAAAAATAGCATAAAAGATATGTACTTCGTGCCGCTTGGCACATATATCCGTCACACAATGAATAAAACACTACCAAGATCCGGAACCCCACGGTAACACAGACTAAAAGGGAAATACAACTGTGGCTCTATGTGTAAAGAGTATCTAGCAACGAAATGAAGAAAAATGTCAACTAGTAATACTAGAATAGAAGGGAAGCCTCCGGATCCGCGGACGTAGCAGATCATACCTCGAAGTCTCCCAGAAAGCTGCGGAATCACCTAGTACGAGCCTGCTCTGATGTACCCGGATCTGCACAACAAAAGTGTGCAGAAGAGTAGCATGAGTACACCACGGCGGTACTCAGTAAGTGCCAAGCCTAACCTCGATGGAGTAGTGACGAGGAAGGTCAGGGCCCTACTGAGGAAAACAATAATATAATGATAATAACAATAATAAGTAGTTTAAATGATATTAGTTTCCGAAATTAACAACAATAAATGATTACTGCAATCGTCTACAATTAAGCTAACAACAAATAGTCAACTCAATAAAACCAGTCCAGGACTTGTGGGAATCGAACCCACAGTCCCATTGACAGTACCTCTGGGTCTCCGGGAATCGAACCCGCAGCCCATGTCTCAATAAATACCAATAACTCAGGATCTCGGGAATCAAACCCGTAATAAATAATCAATAACTCAGGATCTCCGGGAATCGAACCCGTAGTCCCTACCAATAACTCAGGATCTCGGGAATCAAACCCGTAGTCCCTACCAATAACTCAGGATCTCGGGGATCAAACCCGTAGTCCCTACCAATAACTCAGGATCTCGGGGATCAAACCCGTAGTCCCTACCAATAACTCAGGATCTCGGGGATCAAACCCGTAGTCCCTACCAATAACTCAGGATCTCGAGAATCGAACCCGTAGTCCTACCAATAAATCAGGATATCGGGAATCGAACCCGTAGTCCACAAGCACAGCCAATAAAGGAATCCACAGAGAGAATAATTATGCTTAAATATAACTTCACCGAAAAATAGTGCCGATAATTATCAAGGAGTTCAAACAAGGCAATTAGGCAACTAAACAGTTAAGTACCACCTAATCATGCTTTCCTAACCACTACCGGGTAAAAATATCAAATTAACAGCCAAAGACAGGAATATCGCTCATAGAAAATTTTAATTAAAGTGCGTTTTCAACAACCAACGCATGTACACGCCCGTCACCTCGCGTACAAGGCATTTAAACTATCACATAATATCCTAGGGGTGAGAATTCCCCCACACGAGGTTAGACAAGCCACTTACCTCGACTCCGGTACAAAACCGCTATGAAACAACTCTCTTGCCACGAATGTCGGCCTCCACAAGTGTAGAATCTGATAAAAATCAATAGAATCACATCAAAATAGGCCAATTGGGCATTACCCAATCAAATTAACTCAAAATTCACCAAAACCCACAAGTTGCCAAAACCCGACTTTCGATACGCTTATCGAAAAATCACGAAAATTATATATTCGGGTTCCTTATCTCAAATACGAGTCCGTGCATATAAAATTTATCGAAATCGGACTCCGTTTGCCCATTCAAATCAAAGATTTTCTAACATTTAGGCCTAGGGCTCAAACCCACCTTTAATCTTCCAATTTCAGTGAAATAATCATGGATTTCATGATAAACCAACGAATTAAGGTCAAGAAACTTACCCCCGATAATTTCCCAATGATATCCCAGCGTTTCCCGTTCAAAATCCTCTCTTGGAGCTCAACAATGGCGTTTTTGATTTATGGGTCGCGGCTGAAATGTTTCGGGACTTAAGTGACTGCCAGACATTTTTACTCTATGCGATCACATGATCCCTGTTGCGATCGCATAGAACAAATTTTGACCCTCGCCAAACTCCTCTATGCGATCGCATAGTCCTCAATGCGATCGTAGTGCTCACCAAAATATACCTATGCGATCGCATACACTGCTCCGCGATCGCATAGGACAAAAGCTGGACCTGGGACCCCTCTTCTCTATACACTATGCGATCGCATAGGACTGTACGCGATCGCAGAGCACAACTTTCCAGAACTATGCGATCGCATATCCATGCCCGCGATCGCATAGAATAAATACTTGGCCTCTCCAAAACCTTCTATGCGATCGCATTAGCCCATTGCGATCGCATAGAGCATTCGTCTGCAGCACACACCAGCAGTTAACAGCATTTCCAAAATGCATGAAATAGCCCGATTGGACCCCCGGATTCATCCCGAGACCCCGGGATCCCAACGAAAACCACCAACCTATTCCAAAACATGATACGAACTTATTCTAATCATCAAAACATGTCTAACAACATCAAAACCCATAATTCACATCGAATTCAAGCCTAAATTTCTTAAAACTTTCCGAATTGCACATTCGATCTAAAACCCGACCAAACGACGTCCGAATGACCCTGAAAATTTGCGGACATATCCAAAATCACATAACGAAGCTACAGAAATTGTCGGAATTCCATTCCGACCCCCGGATCAAAATCTCACCTATCATTCGGATTCGCCAAAATTTCTACATTCGTCATTTCAAGCCTAATTGAGCTACGGACCTCCAAAATACATTTCGAACGCGCTCCCAACCCCGAAATCACCTAACGGAGCTAATGGAACCATCGGATTTCCATTCCGAGATTGTCTTAATACTGTTCCGACTACGGGCCATTTTCTAACTTTAAAGCTCTCATTTAGGGACTAAGTGTCCCAAAATACTCCAAATTTCAAAACCGACTCTCCCGGCAACCCAAAATAGCATAAATGAACTTAGGGGAACAGTTAAGTTAGGGATTGGGGCGTAATTTTCTAAAACGACCGGTCGGGTCGTTACATGCCGTCTGTGGGGAATTCGAGAACAAACTTGTAGTATACATCCACAGGATCCGATCATCGGAAAGAACTCAAAAATGGCCGAAAACAACACCCGATCCAAAGCTATGATAGAAGTTACTACCAACCTCTTGAGTTTCATGAACGAGGCTGGTGGTAGTGCTGCCATCAACGCCACCCTTGATATCACACCCGAGGCGGAAGTCTCACCTTCCCCCTTTGGGAATCTTGCAACCCTGCAGGAAAAAGACAGCTCCACTTCACGAGAAGCACCCCCAGCGGTCAGGAAACTACTGGAGGTATGGTTAACCAACACCCTGAGCGACTTAGTGGAAAAGTCACCACGGGGTAATGAAAATGCAGCACCAACAACAAGCAACACCACAACGGCAGAAGAGCAGGAAGGAACACGAACCAACAGCCAACCCCCCGAAACGCAAACACACGACGACACGTTAGCCTCCATTCTAAGAAAGTTGGAAGAAATAGAAAGCGAAAATCAGGCCCACCGTGACCAAATGAAGGAACACCAAGATAGAGTTGACAATATCCCCGAAGCACATAAACTGCTACAAATGGGACGTAGGAAGGTTTGTAGAACAACCCTACTCCGAAGAAGCCGCACCCTACACCATCCCGAAGACCTTTAAGATGCCCCACTACCTGAGGGTGTACGACGGAACCACCGATCCCGAGGATCATCTCACCCACTATGTCACTTATGTGAAAGGAAATGACTTGCCTACAGAACAGGTACCATCAGTGTTGCTGAAGAAGTTCGGCGAAACATTGACCGGGGGAGCCTTGACCTAGTATTCCCAACTACCCGCCAAAGCAATCTCAACCTTCGAAGAGATGGCGGATAAGTTCGTCACATCACATGCCGGCGCTAAAAAGGCAGAAGTAAGGGTAAACGATATCTTCGTCGTCAGACAAACCACGGGTGAAGGCCTCAAGGACTTTCTCGCCAGGTTCAACAGGGTATGAATGAGCCTACTAAACGTGTAAGAGGGCATAGCGGTAGCAACCTTCCAGAATGGACTCAGTAGGGATGACTCCAGAGTAACCAAAAAAACTACTAAGCCGGCTCATGAAGATCCCCCTACAACCTGGGACGAGATCCATAAAGCCTACTGCGCCGAGGAACGGACAGACAAGGAGGATCTCAACGGCCGGACCCGATGGCTGATAGCCATACATCCAGACACAAGGATAGATCGACGACACGAGGGACGCCAGGAACTCCCCCTCGCCCCAGTAAAGAGAGACAATAGCCTTACATGAGGTCCCCCCTTCCGCCCCCTCACCATGCGGATGCTCTGCAACGCCATCTCGCCCCACTCAGAAATGAACGAGGTACGCCCCCTTTACTTTCTTCACATAACTTATGTGTGTCTCCTTCAGAAATCGTGTACGCACTGGAGAAGTTGGGCACCAAGGTGCAATGGCCTTAGAAAATGAAATCAGACCCTGCCACAAAAAAGTCAAATGTCCTGTGTGAATTCCACCAAGAACGGGGGCACAGGACCAAAGACTGCATCGGCCTATGACAAGAAGTTGTCAGGATGCTAAACCAAGGGTACCTAAAGGAGCTGCTCAGCGATAAAGGGAAAGCTAATTTTGCACGTGGACGAGAACATTCTCGTGGGCCTCCGAAACCACCCTATCCGACGCGCACCGTGAATATTATCGTCAGAGAAGGGAACAACGTCGCCATCAATCATGTCAAATTCGCCAACACGCACAGACTGAAGAGGACCATCTGCTACGAATGGTATGATGATCTCGAAGAAATTATCACCTTCGATAAGTCTGATGCCGACGGTTTGTGTTTCCCTCATTATGATGCTTTAGTTATTACTTTACGTATTGTCGATACGGATGTCAAGAGAGTCATGATCGATGACGGAAGCGGCGCCTGCATCATCCATCCAAGAGTCCTCTCACATATGGGACTCGAAGATAGGATAACCCCCCGCTGCATAACTCTAACTGGTTTTAACAATATAGTGGAATGCACATCGGAAGAAGTGACCATACCTGTCCTCGCGGGGGGAGTCACCCTGGAAACCACCTCCCATGTGATGAACCAGGAGACAGCCTACAACATCATCACCAGCTGCCCATGGATACATGCCATGCGAGCGGTCCCCTCGAGCTTGTATTAAGTGGTCAAGTTCCCTACCACATGAGGAATATTCAGCATCAAGGGAGAACTGCGCACAACGCAAGAGTGCTACAAAATAACACAAGACTGAGCCCACGCCTGGCAATTGAGCGGGGCTAGTGCAGAAGCATAGCAATCAGCCATGTCGGGGACCAAAGCGGACCCGACAAAGACGCCATTAGAGACCCAAACGTTGTAGAAGCCGTTGAAGCTACGGTCGAGGATCTCGACCCAGTTTAGCTAGATCGTGATGACCCCGAAAAGAGGGCATACATTGGCCACGGGCTCATCGACCCGGGTAAGTATCATGAATTTTTGACTAACCATGCAGACACGTTTGCTTTTTCCCATGCAGACATGCCAGTGATCTCGCCAGATATCGCTACCCACCGGCTCAACGTGGACCCACTACATCCGCCGGTAAGGCAAATCAGGAGAAAGTTCAACGCCGCAATCAATGAGGCAGTCCGCAAAAAAGTAGACAAGCTGCTAAACAACGGCTCCGTCGGGGAGTCGAAATACACATAATGGGTTGCCAATGTAGTGATCATCAAAAAGAAGAACGGGAATTGGAGGATGTGCGTGGACTTCACCGACCTAAACAAGGCTTGTCCTAAGGATTCCTTCCCTTTCCCTCACACCGATCAACTGATCGACGCCACTGCCGGACATGAATTACTAAGTTTCTTGGACGCATACTCCGGCTATAACCAAATCCTATTGGACGATGAAGATCAGGAGAAAACCACGTTCATCACACCAGGGCACCTACTGTTACGGAGTGATGCCCTTCGGGCTCAAGAACGCAAGGGCTACTTACAAAGGCTGGTCACTAAGATGTTTAAGGAGCAACTTGGGAAAACCATGGAGGTTTACATCGATGACATGCTAGTGAAGTCGGCAAGGAAGGAGGATCACATTGACCCATTGTGAGAGGCCTTCGAGATACTGACCAAATACGGAATGAAGCTAAATCCCGAGAAATGTGCCTTCAGTGTAGCGTCAGGAAAATTCCTTGGCTTTCTCGTATACCAAAGAGGGATCGAAGTCAACCTGGATCAGATCAAGGCAATCGCCTCAATACCTGAAACACTCAGCAGCAAGAAACAGGTTTAGAAGTTGATAGGACGAATAGCCGCCCTCTCCCGCTTCATCTTTCGATCGTCAGATAGATGCCACAAATTCTTCAGCGTGTTGAGAAAGGACAACGAATTCCACTGGAATGACGAATGCATCAAAGCCCAGAAAGAACTGAAGGCATACCTATCGTCTCCACCATTGCTGTCAAAAGCAAAGCCAGGTGAGCCTCTACTGACATATCTAGCAATATCAGAAGTTGCAGTCAGTGCAGTTCTGGTTCGTGAAGAAAAAGGTACATAATCGCCTATCTATTACATTAGCAAAACCCAGATGGGCACCAAAACTTAGTACCCGAACCTTGAGAAATTGGCTTTGGAACTGGTCACGGCTTCCAGAAAGCTGAGACCATACTTCCAGTGCCATCCCATCAGAGTAGTGACCACTTTCCCTCTGAGGAGCATCCTGCACAAGCCTGAACTATCGGGCCATCTCGCTAGATGGGACATAGAGCTCAGTGAGCACGACATCACTTATATCCCCAGAACCACCATCAAGTCGCAAGTCCCCGCCGACTGCGTGGCCTACTTTAGTGTCAAAATCTCACCAGAGGCGGAGAAGGAAGCCCCGCAAGCCACTTCAAACACTGACTCCTGGATTCTCCACACCGATGGGGCCGCAAACGCCTCGGGATCGGGACTGGGAATCGTCCTTGAAGTTCCCACGGGCAAAGTCATTCGCCAGTCCATACGATGTCCCGAGATGACTAACAACAAGGTAGAATATGAAGCTGTTATTGTAGGTATAAAATTATCCATCAGGTACGGAGCTCGCCAACTGGTCCTACATTGCGACTCACAACTTGTGGTAAATCAAGTCACCGGGACTTATCAGGTCAAGGAACAGAGACTGCAGAAATACCGAACAGAGATCTACTAACTAATGGCCCGGCTTGACGAATGTCGCTTCAAACAAGTTTGTAGGGTGCACAACGCCGAAGCAGACGGACTGGCAAAACTGGCCGCTGCCGCCACCAACCTGAATAAAGAAAGCACCGTCACCCTCCTTCACTCAGCGATCGGCCACACCGAGGTACTCCCCCTACAACTGACGTGGGACTGGCACAATCAATTCGTATCATATTTGTAGGATGGAAACCTTCCACACAACAAAAAATAAGCAAGAAAGCTTCGCACACAGGCAGCGAGCTACTATTTGGTAAATAACAACCTCTACAAAAGGACTTTTGGAGGACCCCTAGCTAAGTTCCTGCGCCCTAACCTATAACGACCCGGCCCTTCGTTATGGGAATTACCACCCTGTTACCTTGCATTTACATATCTTATTCTTTCATATCAGTATTAGAGTATATCGGGTGAGTTAGGAGTGATTTGGATTGGAAATAAACCAAATAGTATGTTTGAAGGAAGCTTGAATATGAGAAGTCAACCAAGAGTTGACTATTGAGTTAGAGTGCTCGGAACCGGATTCTGATGATTCGACTAGCTTTGGGGGATCATTTATGACTTAGGAGAGCAATCGGAATTGAATTCGGAGGTCCTGTGTAGTTTTAGGCTTGGATTGGCGAAGGTTGATTTTTGGCGAAAACCAGATGGTAGGTGATATTTTGATCCGGGGGTCGGAATGGAATTCCGACAATTTCTGTAGCTTCGTTATGTGATTTTGGATATGTCTGCAAATTTTCAGGTCATTCGAACATCGTTTGATCAGGTTTTGGATTGAATGTTAGTTTTGAAAGTTTTGAAAAAAACTTATGCTTGAATTCGTGAGTAAATGGTGATTTTGATGTTTAGTATGGTGTTTTTATGATTTGAACAAGTCCGTATCATATTTTGGAGTACGTTGGTGGTTTTCGTTGGGGTCCCGGGGGCCTCGGGATGATTTCGGACCATCAACCGGGCTTTTGGACTTGGCAAAAATCTGCAGAAAAACTGCAGGTTCTGCCCAGGCATCTAAGCCTTCGCGTTCGCGTGGCATGGGCCGCGTTCGCGAAGGCCAGGCGGATCATGCATCGCGTTCGCGAGAAGGGGAGCCGTGTTCGCGTAGGCCAGGGATCGTGTGCATCGCGTTCGCGTTCCAGTGGTCACGTTCGCATAGGTGTGTGAGGGTAAGGCTTCGCGTTCGCGGGAGGAGTATCGCGAACGCGTAGAAGGAATTTGGGCGGCTGGGAGTTTGAGCATCACGAACGCGTGAATGGCGTCGCGTTCGCGAAGGGTAGCTGGAATTGAGCATCGCGAACACGTGGTAGGCGTCGCGTTCGCGAAGAGTAAGAGGGAGCTGTTCATCGCGAACGCGTGGGAGCTCACGCGAACGCGAAGAGCAAAAAGCTCTGGCAGTGAATAAAATCCAGAAACAGAAGGCTTACGGGTTTACACCCCCAAAACATAATTTTGAGAAGTCATCGGATATTCGTCGGAGGTAAGATTCTTGACTCAAAAACATCATTTTATGGTAGAATTAACATCACTCTTCATGAATTTGGGTAGAATTTTGAAGAATTGTGGCCTAAGTATTGAAAACGGGATTTTTGGATTTGGAAGGCCATTTGAACTCCGGTTTCGATAAATTTTATATGCACGGACTCGTGGCGAGATGAGGGTCGCGTTGGTACTAATTTCGGAATTTTCCGAGCAGTGGGCCCCGGGTCGGGTTTTACCAACTTGGTGTAATTATGCGAATTTCATGTAAATTGAAGTGGATTATGATTCTTTGACCCGTATTTGATATAATTATTGTTATTTGACTAGATCCTACACACGAGGCAGCGAATTTCAAAGGAAAAGGCATCGCGAACGAGTCTACGGCCGGCTAGAGGTGAGTAGTTTGTGTATATGGTAGCCTGAGGGTTCGAAACCCCGGCTTAGCACATTGTGACTCTAGTAGGGCGTGGCTCGCACACCGTGGCAGGTGCGGGATTGATTGTGACTAGGAATTGAGACTTGGTCCATCCCGGATGTGAATAATATGTTATTAGTGTTGGAAATACACTGTATTTGATATATTTGTGGGTTGTAAGCCTTGTTTGGGGCCTTGTGCCGACCTGTAGTGTCCTTAGAGGACAATATTTATGTGATAGCTATAATTGCTTAAATCACTGATCTCAGTCCTGGAAATTGAAATCACACTTTTGAAATGCTAAGTCACCGGCTTTTGCAAATTTAATAAAGTTTAAGTATTTTTCATAAATTATGAATTGAAAACTGGAATTAAGAAAACTCAACTGTTTTGTGACTTAATTGCTTATTGTGGACCGAGCATGGGATCGGGCTGCACGCCGCAGTGGTTGATATGAGGATCGGGCTGCACGCCGCAGCAGTATTGCGCTTGGGCTGTAGGAGCCCCTCCGGAGTCTGTACACACCCCCGGTGAGCGCCGTCGACGTTAAATTGGATCGGGCTACACGCCGTAGCGGTTATGTGCATTGCATTGCATCTATATTTGTTGAATTACTCTGTGGTAGCTGTATTGTATTGTTGATGCTAGTTCGTAGGAGATTCGGACTGTAGTGTAGCTTCATATTATGGTATTCTGTGGATTTCTTATTTTCAGCTACTTGTATATATTTATTACTCACTGAGTACTTAGTACTCACCCCTACTCCCTGCACCTTTTGTGTGTAGACTCAGGTACTCAGGAGCAGTAGACAGGCATTTCCAGCGTTTGCAGTGTCATATCGAGTTGCTGAGGTAGCTGCCTACGTTCGCAGAACCTAGCTTCTCCTCTCCTTTCCAGTTGTTATTTGTATTTTATATTCAGACTTGAGTATTTCTATACAATACTCTCTATTCCTGTTGGGTTTTGTTAGAGGTTCTAGACTTGTGACTCCGGATCTTTGGGAGTGTCAGTATTTTGTTCATAATTAGTATTATTGGAGTTCTTAAACTCATATATTCTTCTTGGGTTGTCCATTTGGGACTGATATCGTTGTGATAATTAAATTGTTGGTCCGGCTGGCCTAGCTTGATTGTTGGGCGCCATCACGACCGGATTTGGGTCGTGACAAGTTGGTATCAGAGCCTAGGTTATTAGGACTCGCGAGTCATGATCCGGTTTAGTAGGCTTTCGCGGATCGGTACGTAGACGTCCGTATCTATCCTCGGAGGGCTACAAAAACTTTCGGAAAAACCTCATTTTCTTGGATTCATATCGTGCGATTTGTGTTATCATGAAATTAAACTTTTTCATATTCTATTCTCTCGCAGATGGCGAGAACATGTGCTAGCGGACGTGGCGGATGACCACTATTGGCACCTAGAGGCCGTGGTCGTGGTAGAGGTAGGGCAGCAGCACCAGCACCTGCTGACCAGACTCAAGGTCAGATTCCTGCACCAGTGGCCCTGACTCAGGACCAGATTCCAGCGGCAAACGCTCCGGCAACTCAGGTTTAGGCACCGGCAGTGCCCATTGTCATACCAGGTCTTCAGGAGACCTTGGCTCAGATCTTATCAGTGTGCATAGGCTTGGCTCAGGTAGTTGCAGCTACTGCTGCAGTATCTTCTTCACAGGCAGGGGGAGGGAATCAGACCCCCGTGGCTCACACACCCGAGCCAGTTCAGCCAGTTGCGCCAGCTCCTGCTTATATGGTTCCAGCTATGCCCGACGATGAGCAGCGTCGTTTGGAGAGATTTGAGAGGCTACAGCCTCCGACATTAAGTGGTGCTGAGGGCGAGGACGCCCAAGGTTTTGTTGATAGATGTCAGCGCATGCTTCGCACCGCGAGTATTCTAGAGTCCAGCGGTGTTTCATTCACCACTTTTCAGTTCACAGGTGCAACATTTCAGTGGTGGGAGGATTTCGAGAGGCGTAGGCCCGCTGGGGCAGTGCCCCTCACTTGGCAGCAGTTCTCCACGGTATTCTTGGAGAAGTACGTGCCTCAGTCTTAGAGAGAGGAGCTGCGACGTTAGTTCGAGTGGTTGAAGCAAGGAGATATGACGGTTAATCAGTATGAGATGAGATTCACACAGTTGGCCCGTCATGCCATGTGGATGGTTCCTATAGACAGAGAGAGGATTCAGAGATTTATCGATGGTCTTATTTATCCCATCCGTATACTGATGACCAGGGAGAGAGTTTTGGCAGTTACCTTTGAGGAGGTGGTTGATGCTGCCCATCACATTGAGATAGATCGCCGCAGAGGCGGGAGGAGAGAGAGGCTAAGAGACCTCGTGGTACTGGCAGTTACGGTGGAGCTCCGTCTAGGGGCCAAACTCAGTATAGCAGAGGTCGTTCTTTCAGGTCTCATCAGTCTGGACGTGCAGAGTCCAGTGGGGTTTCATCACATCGTGGTCGTCTGGGCCATCAGGGTTATCAGGGTCAGCAGAGCCATCAGCAGAGTCAGCCTGCACTGAGTGCTCTTCCAGCTTAGAGCTCTGCTCCTGTTTCCTCAGCACAGGGTTCATCTGTAGCGAGGGGTCCTCAGCAGCCCCTTCTTCCATCTTCAAGCCGTTGTTTTGAGTGCGGTGATTTGGGCCATATCAGGAGAGAGTGTCCTTAGTGGCTTCGTAAGCGGTCTCAGCAGAGGGATCAGCCCTCGTCTTCTACTCCTGTTTCTTCGGCGCCAGCACAGTCGGCTAGGACTGGTGGCCAGGTATCCAGAGGTCGCCCTAGGGGTGAGGATCGTACTGGTGGAGGCCAGGCTCGTTTCTATGCTCTTCCGGATAGGAAGGATGCTAGTGCTTCAGATGCGGTCATTTCAGGTATTATCTCAGTCTGCCACAGGGATGCTTCTGTCTTATTTGATCCCGGATCCACCTATTCTTATGTCTCTACTTATTTTGCATATTATTTGGGTATGACCCGTGGTATTCTTGCTTTGCCCGTACATGTGTCTACCCCAGTGGGGGATACTGTTATTATGGATCAGGTATATCGATCTTGTCTTATTACTATTGGGGGACTGGAGACCCGAGTTGATCTATTACTACTGGGCATGGTAGATTTCGATGTAATTCTAGGCATGGATTGGCTATCTACTTACGATGCGATTCTGGACTGTCATGCCAAGACAGTCACACTAGCTATTCCAGGTAATTCGAGGATCGAGTGGCATGGCTTGACTGATTATGTGTCCGACAGGGTGATTTCTTATATAAAGGCCCAACGAATGATTGGCAAGGGTTGTTTATCTTATTTGGCCTTCATTAGAAATGTTGAGGCCGAGACACCCGGTCTTGATTCGGTCCCCATTGTGAGGGAGTTTCCGGATGTATTTCCAGCAGACCTGCCAGGCATGCCGCCTGACAGAGATATTGACCTGGTGCCGGGCACTCAGCCCATTTCTATTCCTCCCTATCGCATGGCACCAACGGAGTTAAAAGAATTGAAGGAACAACTTCAGGAACTATTAGATAAGGGTTTCATTCATCCGAGTGTGTCACCTTGGGGTGCACCGGTGTTGTTCGTGAAGAAGAAAGATGGCACAATGAGAATGTGCATTGATTACAGGCAGCTGAACAGGGTAACAGTGAAGAATAAGTACCCATTGCCTCGTATTGAGGACCTATTTGATCAGCTCCGGGGAGCTAGTGTATTTTCTAAGATTGACCTTCGATCGGGCTATCATCAGTTGAAGATCAGGGACTCAGATATTATGAAGACAGCGTTCAGGACGCGATATGGGCACTACGAGTTCCTGGTGATGTCTTTCGGGTTGACTAATGCCCCAGTTGCATTCATGCACTTGATGAATAGTGTATTTCGGCCGTACCTTGATTCTTTTGTGATTGTGTTTATTGATGATATTCTGGTATATTCACGCAGCCAGGAGGAGCATGCACAACATTTGAGGGTGGTATTGCAGAGGTTGAGAGAAGAGAAACTCTATGCAAAATTCACTAAGTGTGAGTTCTAGCTTGATACTGTGGGTTTTCTGGGACATGTAGTGTCCAGTGATGGTATTCGGGTTGATCCACAGAAGGTCGAGGCAGTGTAGAATTGGCCCAGACCTTCCTCAGCTACAGAGATTCGGAGTTTTCTTGGCTTGGCAGGCTATTATCGCCGGTTTGTTCGGGGTTTTTCATCTATTGCTTCACCGTTGACTAAGTTGACACAGAAGAATGCTCCATTTGTATGGTGTGATGAATGTGAGGAAAGCTTCCAGAAGCTCAAGGAGGCTTTGACCACCGCTCCAGTACTCGTGTTACCATCAGCCTCAGGGTCATATACGGTGTATTGTGATGCTTTCTAGAGTTGGACTCGGTTGTGTGTTGATGCAGGAGGGTAGAGTTATTGCATATGCTTCTCGTCAGCTAAAGCCCCACGAGAAGAACTACCCTGTTCATGATTTGGAGTTAGCTGCTATTGTTCATGCCTTGAAGATTTGGAGGCTTTACCTATATGGTGTATCTTGTGATGTATATACAGACCACCGCAGCCTTCAGCATTTGTTTAAGCAGAAAGATCTAAATTTGAGGCAGCGGAGATGGCTTGAATTGCTTAAAGACTATGATATTACTATCTTGTATCATCCCGGAAAGGCCAATGTAGTGGCTGATGCGTTGAGCCGGAAGGCTATTAGTATGGGTAGTTATATTCCAATTGGGGAGAGACCCCAAGCAGTTGATGTTCAGGCGTTAGCTAATCAGATGGTGAGGCTGGATATTTCTGAGCCCAGTCGGGTGATGGCTTGTGTAGTAGCTCGTTCTTCTTTATATGATCGTATTCAAGAGCGCCAGTATGATGATCCACACTTACTTGTCCTTAAGGACAGAGTTCAGCATGATGATGCCAGAGATGTCACTATTGATAGTGATGGTGTATTGCGGATGCAGGGCCGGATATGCGTGCCCAATATTGATGGCCTTCATGAGTTGATATTGGAGGAGGCCCACAGCTCGCAGTATTCTATCCATCCAGGAGCCGCGAAGATGTACCAGGATTTGAAGCAGCATTACCGGTGGAGAAAGATGAAGAAAGATATTGTGAGCCATGTGGCTCGGTGTCTAAACTGTCAGCAGGTCAAGTATGAGCATCAGAGACCTGGTGGTGTATTCCAGCGTATTGATATTCCTGAGTGGAAGTGGGAAAGGATTACTATGGACTTTGTTAGTGGACTCCCTCGGACGGCGAGGAAGTTTGATTCAGTTTGGGTGGTGGTGGATAGGTTGACCAAGTCAGCTCACTTTATCCCAGTGTGTACTACTTATTCCTCAGAGCGGTTGGCAGAGATTATCATCCGTGAGATAGTGAGATTGCATGGAGTTCCCATTTCTATTATATCAGACAGAGGTACCCAGTTCATTTCTCAGTTCTGGAGGACATTTCAGCGAGAGTTGGGTTCATAGGTAGAGCTGAGCACAGCATTTCATGCACAGACGGATGGGCAGTCTGAGCGTACTATTCAGATATTAGAGGACATGTTGCGTGCTTGTGTCATTGATTTCGGTGGTTCGTGGGCTGATTATTTGCCTTTGGCGGAGTTTGCTTATAATAATAGCTATCGGTCCAGTATTCAGATGGCACCGTATGAAGCTTTATATGGGATACGGTGTAGGTCTCCAGTCGGTTGGTTCGAGCCCGGCGAGGCTAAATTGTTGGGGACAGAGTTAGTCCAAGATGCCTTAGACAAGGTAAAGGTGATTCAGGAGAGACTTCGTACAGCTCAGTCGCGTCAGAAGAGTTATGCGGACCGGAAGGTCCGAGATGTGTCTTATTCAGTAGGTGAGAAGGTGTTGCTGAAGGTTTCACCTATGAAGGGTGTTATGAGGTTTAGAAAGAAAGGGAAGTTGAGCCCAAGGTTTATTGAACCTTTTGAGGTGCTTAGGAAAGTTAGGGAGGTGGCCTATATGCTTGCTTTGCCACCCAGTTTGTCGGGGGTTCACCCGGTATTCCATGTATCTATGCTCCGGAAGTATGTCGGAGACCCGTCTCATGTGTTAGACTTCAGCACGATAGAGCTAGATGAGGATTTGACTTATGATGTGGAACCAGTAGCCATTTTGGGTCGACATGTTCGTAAGCTGAGATCCAAGGACATAGCTTCAGTGAAAGTGCAGTGGAGAGGTCGTCCCGTGGAGGAAGCAACTTGGGAGACCGAGCAGGAGATGCGAAGTAGATATCCACACTTGTTTGATACTCCAGGTATGTTTCTTAACCCGCTCGCGGACGAGCGTTTGTTTAAGTTGGGGAGAATGTAACGACCCGGCCCGTCGTTACGGGAATTACCACCCCGTTACCTTGCATTTACATATCTTATGCTTTCATATCAGTATTAGAGTATATCGGGTGAGTTAGGAGTGATTTGGATTAGAAATGAACCAAATAGTATGTTTGAAGGAAGCTTGAATATGAGAAGTCAACCAAGAGTTGACTATTGAGTTAGAGTGCTCGGAACCGGATTTTGATGATTCGACTAGCTTCGAGGGATCATTTATGACTTAGGAGAGCAATCGGAATTGAATTCGGAGGTCCGATGTAGTTTTAGGCTTGAATTGGCGAAGGTTGATTTTTGGCAAAAACCGGATGGTAGGTGATATTTTGATCCGGGGGTCGGAATGGAATTCTGACAATTTCTGTAGCTTCGTTATGTGATTTTGGATATGTCTGCAAATTTTCAGGTCATTCGGACATTGTTGGATCGGGTTTTGGATTGAATGTCAGTTTTGAAAGTTTTGAAGAAAACTTAGGCTTGAATTCGTGAGTAAATGGTGATTTTGATGTTTAGTATGGTGTTTTTATGATTTGAACAAGTCCGTATCATGTTTTGGAGTATGTTGGTGGTTTTTGTTGGGCCTCGGGATGATTTCGGACCATCAACCGGGCTTTTGGACTTGGCAAAAATCTGCAGAAAAACTGCAGGTTCTGCCCAGGCATCTAAGCCTTCGCGTTCGCGTGGCATGGGCCGCGTTCGCGAAGGCCAGGCGGATCATGCATCGCGTTCGCGAGAAGGGGAGCCACGTTCGCGTAGGCCAGGGATCGTGTGCATCGCGTTCATGTTCCAGTGGTCGCGTTCGCGTAGGTGTGTGAGGGTAAGGCTTCGCGTTTGCGGGAGGAGTATCGCGAATGAGTAGAAGGAATTTGGGCGGCTGGGAGTTTGAGCATCACGAACACGTGAATGGCGTCGCGTTTGCGAAGGGTAGCTGGAATTGAGCATCGCGAACGCGTGGTAGGCGTCGCGTTCGCGAAGAGTAAGAGGGAGCTGTTCATCGCGAACACGTGGGAGCTCACGCGAACGCGAAAAGCAAAAAGCTCTGGCAGTGAATAAAATCCAGAAACAGAAGGCTTACGGGTTTACACCCCCAAAACATAATTTTGAGCCCTAGAGAGAAGAAAACTCGAGGAAATCACTGAGAAGTCATCGGATATTCGTCGGAGGTAAGATTCTTGACTCAAAAACATCATTTTATGGTAGAATTAACATCAATCTTCATGAATTTGGGTAGAATTTTGAAGAATTGTGGCCTAAGTATTGAAAACGGGATTTTTGGATTTGGAAGGCCATTTGAACTCCGATTTTGATAAATTTTATATGCACGGACTCGTGGCGAGATGAGGGTCGTGTTGGTACTAATTTCGGAATTTTCCGAGCAGTGGGCCCGAGGTCGAGTTTTACCAACTTGGTGTAATTATACGAATTTCATGTAAATTGAAGTGGGTTATGATTCTTTGACCCGTATTTGATATAATTATTGTTATTTGACTAGATCCTACACACGAGGCAGAGAATTTCAAACGAAAAGGCATCGCGGACGAGTCTACGGCCGGCTAGAGGTGAGTAGTTTGTGTATATGGTAGCCTGAGGGTTCGAAACCCCGGCTTAGCACATTGTGACGCTAGTAGGGCGTGGCTCGCACACCGTGGCAGGTGCGGGATTGATTGTGACTAGGGATTGAGACTTGGTCCATCCCGGATGTGAATAATATGTTGTTAGTGTTGGAAATACACTGTATTTGATATATTTGTGGGCTGTAAGCCTTGTTTGGGGCCTTGTGCCGACCTGTAGTGTCCTTAGAGGACAATATTTATGTGATAGCTATAATTGCTCAAATCACTGATCTCAGTCCTAGAAATTGAAATCACACTTTTGAAATGCTAAGTCACCGGCTTTTGCAAATTTAATAAAGTTTAAGTATTTTTCATAAATTATGAATTGAAAACTGGAATTAAGAAAAATGAACTGTTTTATGACTTAATTGCTTATTGTGGACTGAGCATGGGATCGGGCTACACGCCGCAGTGGCTGATATGAGGATCGGGCTGCACGCCGCAGCAGTATTGCGCTTGGGTTGTAGGAGCCCCTCCGGAGTCTGTACACACCCCCAGTGAGCGCCGTCGACGTTAAATTGGATCGGGCTACACGCCGTAGCGGTTATGTGCATTGCATTGCATCTTTATCTGTTGAATTACTCTGTGGTAGCTGAATTGTACTGTTGATGCTAGTTCGTAGGCGATTCGGACTATAGTGTAGCTTCATATTGTGGTATTCTGTGGATTTCTTATTTTCAGCTACTTGTATATATTTATTACTCACTGAGTACTTAGTACTCACCCCTACTCCCTGCACCTTTTGTGTGCAGACTCAGGTACTCAGGAGCAGCAGACAGGCATTTCTAGCATTTGCAGTGTCATATCGAGTTGCTGAGGTAGTCGCCTACGTTCGCAGAACCTAGCTTCTCCTCTCCTTTCCAGTTGTTATTTGTATTTTGTATTCAGACTTGAGTATTTCTATACGATACTCTCTATTCCTGTTGGGTTTTGTTAGAGGCTCTAGACTTGCGACTCCGGATCTTTGGGAGTGTCAATATTTTGTTCATTATTAGTATTATTGGAGTTCTTAAACTCATATATTCTTCTTGAGTTGTCCATTTGGGACTGATATCGTGGTGATAATTAAATTGTTGGTTTGGCTGGCCTAGCTTGATTGTTGGGCGCCATCACGACCGAATTTGGGTCATGACATAACCAGATGACGCCAAATATAGAGGAGGTCCACGAAGGTCACTGCGGCGCTCATACAGGCAACCGAGCGCTCGTGCGATGTCTAATACGGGCTGGGTACTATTGGCCCACCATGAAAAAGGATGTGGCGGAATACGTTCGCCGATGTGAAAAATGTCAAAAGTTCGCCCATGTGATACATCAGCCAGGGGAACCCCTCCACTCGGTCACATCACCATGGCCCTTCATCAAATGTGGAATGGACATAGTCGGACCACTACCCGTCGGACAAGGGAAGGTAAGCTTCTTATTAGTTTTAACTGACTATTTCTCCAAGTGGGTGGAAGCAGGTGCCTACGCCTAAATCCGTGAGCAAGAGGTCATCGCCATCATCTGGAAGAACATCATATGTCGCTTCGGCATCCCCAAAGAAATAACTTGTGACAATGGACAATAGTTCATAGGACAAAAAAAACCGACTTCTTCAACAAATGGTGCATCAAAAGAATAGTTTCAACGCCATATCATCCTGCCGCCAACGGCCATGAAGAGTCATCCAACAAAACCATACTAAACATTTTGAAGAAAAAACTCGAAAACGCCAAAGGATTATGGCCCGAGCTACTGCCAGAAGTACTATGAGCACACAGGACTACCCCCAAATCCTCCACAGGAGAAACTCCTTACTCATTAGTCTACGGGACTGATGCCGTCACACTGGTCGAAGTCGGCGAACCAAGCCTAAGGTACTCGTACATAAGTGGAGAAGAGAATGACGCAAACCGACTACAAGATCTAGATGAAGCCGAAGAAAGAACGGAAATGGCCCACATTAGGCTAGTGGCCCAAAAACAGTAGATCCAGAGATACTACAACAAGAGAGAAAAAATCCGGCCACTCAAAGTAGGCGACTATGTGTTAAAGTCCAAGACATTGGCATCCAAAGACCCTAATGAAGGAAAGTTGGGTCCCAACTGGGATGGACCCTACAAAATCATCGCAGCAGCAGACAAAGGCTCCTTCAAGTTAGAAACCATGAATGGGAAGGCGCTCCAAAACAATTGGAACATCTCCCACCTCAAATATTTCCATTTCTAAAGAGTATCCCCCAAGTCGTACTTTTTTCCCTCATCCGAGTTTTGTCCCAATTGGGTTTTCTCGGAGAGGGTTTTAATTAGGTGACAAAGGAGATGTTCGGAAATGTTTAGAAGTTTAAATTTGACACACAAAGTGTACCGGCGATTAGTACGAATGGCGTATCACAGGGACTAGGGCTACGGCCATCTCCAATGTACGAAAGGCTACGGCCATCTCCAATGTACGAAAGGCTACGTCCATCTCCAAAATATGAAAGGCTACGGCCATCTCCAATGTACGAACGGCTACAACCATCTCCAATATACGAAAGGCTACGACCATCTCCAATGTACGAAAGGCTACGGCCATCTCCAATGTATGAAAGGCTACGACCATCTCCAATGTATGAAAGTCTACGGCCATCTCCAATGTACGAAAGCCCACGGCCATCTCCAATGTATGAAAGGCTATGGCCATCTCCAATATATAAAAGGCTACGACCATCTCTAATGTACGAAAGGCTACGACCATCTCCAATGTATGAAAGGCTAAGGCCCCGATGGAGTAATTAGAGACTATGGTCGCCTTCAATAAACGCAAAAGGCTAAGGCCACGATGGCGTAAGGAGAGACCACAGTCGCCTCCAATAAACGCAAAAGGCTAAGGCCCTGATGGCATAAGGAGAGACTACGGTCGCCTCCAATAAATGCAAAAGGCTAAGGCCCTGATGGCGTAAGGAGAGACTACGGCCGCCTTCAATAAATGCAAAAGGCTAAGGCCCTAATGGCGTAAGGAGAGACTACGGTCGCCTCCAATAAACGCAAAAGGCTAAGGCTCCGATGGCGTAAGGAGAGACTACGTCGCCTCCGATATACGAAAGGCTACGGCCCTAACAACGTAAGGAATGACCACGGTCATCCTCGACAAATGAAAGGCTACGGCCACCCATAAAAGCAAAGGGCTAAGGCCCTGATGGCGTAAGGGGAGACTACGGTCGCCTCCAATAAACGCAAAAGGTTAATTCCTTGATAGCATAAGGAGAGATTACGCTCGCCTCAGATATACAAAAGGCTAAGGCCCTAACAACGTAAGGAAAGACCATGGTCATCCTCGTCAAACGAAAGGCGGTGGCTACACACAAACACAAAAGGCTAAGGCCCTAACGGCATAAGGAGAGACTACGGTCACCTTCAATATAAGCATAAAGGGTTAAGGCCCTAACAGCTTATGAGATGACTACGATAAATAAAAGGCCACGCCACATACAGCACAGAGGTTGCAAAAGAAGACATAAAAACACAAGCAATTCCCATGGAATCAACATAAATCATCTTAATAAATTGCAAGTTTACAATATAGCCTCAATTACAAAATAAAATAAATCCTATCTAACCGCCATGGCCCCCATCACCTGCCTCCGCACCAGCCACACTGTCATCATGGTCCCCATCACCTTCGTCCCGAAACACCCTATCAATCCAAGACCGGTGCCCAATAGGTCTACCTCCGCAAAGGAGCTGCCTATTTGATCTGAAAAGTGGCGGTCATACACACAAGCCTCGCGTGCGACCCTGACGAGGCGACGCTGAGCTTCGACCTCCGCCTCGGTAGCTCTACTAGCAGCCAACAACTCCTCAAAAATAGCCCATCTCACCTCAGTGTATACAAGTATATCGTGAACCTCACGAGATGTATCGCCAGCTAGAGCAATAGTCTCCACCTGCTAAGGGGCAGCCACCTCAGCCGTTGCGTTCTGGAGTTCGGCAGTAAGGGCATCAACCCTGGCACGAAACTCCGCCGCCTTTGCCATTGCCACATGACCCAGGTCCAGCTCTCTCTCCCACTACTGGAGAAGACTCTCCAATTCAGTGTTTTGGGCCACAGCGACCATTAAGTCCGCGTCCGCTCTCTCCAGCTAGGCCGTACGCTCCCGCAACTGATCCTCTGCCAGCTTCAAGCCTCATGAAAAACTTGAAACTGAGGGTCCTGGGTATAGCGATCCACCAGCATCTTGTGCTTACTCCGGGCCTCCCGGTACTTCTTTGATGCCTTGTTCAAGGCAGGATTCTTCTTTCGTTCGCGTCGGCCCCGCTCCACCTCCAAGATGAGGGTCTGTGAAAAAGGTAAAGAAAAGACATTATTCAAAACTACACAATAGCTAAGGGCTCATAAGAGAACTATGAAAAGCAATGACCAAGTCATACTTGTAAGGCAGCGCTGACGACTCGACGAGACAGATCTCTGTCGCCCACGGCCTTCAAAGACTCCGCCTCGGCAACCCCCCATAATAAGGACATGTCCGCCGCAACCTGCTTGATTTCTAGCAGCAAATTGTACCCCGTAGGGATCATGAGCCGACGGCTGGGACCTATCATCGTCATATCCACCCGGGCGTAGTCCTCCTGCGGCACGTCCGCGAAAGCAGGAGCCTGCCCGGAAGCAGCCCCCTCCTCATCTACAGCCTCGATGGCGACAGCTGGCGCGCTGTCATCCTCAACACGTGGGGAAGTGGTACTTCCCGCAAGCTCCCTCAAGAGGGTCGCCCTCTCCGGTCGGATGGCGTCGCCCATAAAAACTTGCCTCGACTCGGGGCAGCATGTAATCGCTTTCCTCTATTCCACAACCACCCCCTTTCCGAGGAGTAGTCGGCACCTCTTTTGCTCTAACGGCTCATCGTCCTCTGAAGCGTCCTCTTCAACAAGAAGAGGTGGAGGCAAAAAGCCCTCTCTGGGCGCCGGGTCATTCACTGGCTCGACAATGGGACAAGAAGTCCTAGGAAAATCTACAAAGGCCGGCTCCCGAATTTTGGCTCCACCCTCTGGATGAGCGGTGTCGGAAACATCAGCACTGGATGCTCCCACATCCGCTCGGTTACCCTCAGAAGTAACGGCCTCGAGGGCGATCTCTCTCACGTGAGCCACGTGTTCGAAACTGGAATCCGCCGATGAGGAGGTTGCGGCACGACGTCTCCTTCTCCGCGGTGCACTCCGGGCTGCCAACATAGTTATAAGAATGTATCAGAAAACATGGCGTCTAAATGAGATGTGAGGTCGCCAAATCTAGAACCACTACAATACCTGGGAGGCCGTATTTTGCGGTAAAGGCAGCCCACGTCCTGCACTCCTCTACGAAGGGAATCAGCCGCCCCACCCAAGCTTTCATGTCCGGTACGGACTAGGGTGTATGCACCCTCGCTGCATCCATAAAACATAATAAGACGATGAAAGGTCGAACAAGCATAAAGAAAGTAAACGTAAGGGATAAAACTTACGTTCAGCATTTCATGCCTCAGGAAATCCGGCTGGGTCCGACACCAAATCCGAGGTTCGGAAGAAGAAATACTTCAGGCAGAACTGAAAATTAGGTTTGTCGTCCGTCTCGACAACCAGGCCCTTCGTCCCTCGATTCTTCGGCGGGAGCATCGTCCCTCTCATGAATCCGGGATTTAACAACTTCAGCATATGGTACACCGTGACGTCTAAGCCGACCCTCTCGGCATACGTCGTTAGGATACAACATATTTTCCATGTATAAGGAGTAAGCTGAGCCAAACATATATTGTATAACCGGCACAGCTCTTCTTCTAAAGGATAAATGGGGAAGGTACACCCCATTATGAAGGGATACTTGTAGAACGCACAGAACCCGGGCCTATGTACGTTGGCTAGGTCCCCTCCAGCTGTTTGCATAACAGCCGCCTCCCAAATCTAACAAGATGCTCAGAGTTCGTTTAGGAGCGGCTCAGTAAAAGTGGACCTCTCCCATGCAGGGGTAGCCCCCTTTTGTTGGGAAATCCATCCCAACGTATAGTTTGCGGGGAAGAAGGTTATCCACAGAAAGGGGGACGAGTTGTTTACGGGGCTTCTTGCCACCGCCTAAAGGCCGAGAAACCCTAGAAGTAGCTTCACCCTCGTCTGTCCCACGACGACGACCACTCTTAGCCATTTTAGAAATCTTTATAATCAAGGTATAACAGCAAAACACGAGGTCAATGCAAAAAGCTATATTTCTATCAAGAAAAGACGAAAGACAAGAGTATAAAGAATCTTTTGATGATCCAAAGAATAGAAAGTCTTGAAATCTCTCACTATTTAAAACAAGCGAGTACACGGGATTCGAAGAGGTTTGCACCAGAAAAGAGGCGGGAAACCGAAATGTCAAATCACCTTACTGGCCTGCCTCGGGAGCAACCGCAATCATGATGCATGCCGTTAGCAAATGCCGATTCAGAAGAACGTGCCACGTGTGCACATGCAGACAGACCCAGTACGGGTCGACTTTATCCACCCATTGCAGATAGATGCCGAATACATCTCTAATAGGCGGGGGGACTAACTGTATGGGGTCGAATCGGATGTAATGCGAGTCAAGCACGTATCCTTATACGGCCGTAGACGTCAAATGATATCCTCTTTGACGTCCATACGACGAAAGTGGTACGCTCCCGACCATAGAGGCGTATCGGCAGACTCGTCCGTATAGACGCCCCGACTTCCCTTCCAATGTTGTTATTGTAATAGCAGTAGCTCTGAAATGATGTAATGTGTTGGCGAGGGGACCTTTCTTCTATATAAGGAAGGTCCTCCCTCATTTGTAAGTCAAGTGTTATTATTCAATAATAATACAATCTCTCTCTATCTATCATTCTCTCTCTACTTTATCTCTCTATTGCTAACTAGCTTTAACACTTCATCAAGATCTCTTACAATTTTATAAGAACAACCTACATACGAATCTTAAGATCTATCTTTGGATATATTACTATTGATTCCGATTTACCATCTCATATATTCTTGATTGTCTTTAGCTCAAAAAGTAACTGATAACTTTTGAGTCAAACACTTTCAATAGTTGATCGTGTCCACAAATGATATAACTTCTTCCTTTTGTAACTGACCCTATGTAGAAGAATGAAACATAGGCTTTAATGACATAATTATGAGTAATAAATGACATTGAATAAGCCGTTACACAATCATTCCTATTAAATGTCAATTCTTCAACGTATCAGGTATTTAATGTTTGAATTTGGACTTCTTCATGTCTTCGGATCCATGCCTTAAATGTTTTTTGATTTGTTGCCCTTGAATGTCTTGAACTGATACGGAACTTTATCGACTTACTTTTCCCTTTTCCCGTGTCTCCTATCTTTAACTTTGTACACGGTTTTAAATGCCTTATATAGATACGTGATACGTATCTGAACTATTACTCGCGTCCTCTTTGAACTCCTCTCAATTAAATAGTATTTTGTTGACCTTTTGACCAATCCACGTGTCATGCCACATCATTCTTACTAAAAATTTAATTTTTCCCAATACAATGAGCTTCATTCACTACCAACCGAAGGTCTTCGACGCCTCACCTCGCTTCAACGTCTAACGATCAAGTACTGCCATCAACTCAAATCTATTCCAGAATCAGCGCTACCATCCTCCCTCTCTAAGATGATCATCAGGTATTTCCATAATCTCCAATCTCTTCAAGTGAAAAGAAAGCAATCCTTCCTCTCTCTGCTGCTCTTTTCAAGTAATAATCTCCAACCTTTTCCAGAATCAGCGCTGCCTTCCTCCCTCTCTAAGCTGTTTATAGGGTATGAAAGAACTCCTTCCATCTCTAAACTATATATTTTTAAATGCCTATTGTTGGAACCACTCCTAGAATTTGACAAGGGGGATTACTGGCCAAATATTGCTCATATTCCCAAAATATATATCGCCAGGGAACCCGTGTGATGATTCAAACGAACGTGCTCTAACTGATGTAAGTTATTCTTTCTTTTTTTTCTTTTCAAGTAGCTTTTTATTTTTCGTTAATTCTCTTCGCTTCCCTGTTAATTCATATTTGCTCCAGAACGTTGATAGCTTTATGTAATATTAATAATCTATTACCACACACATATATATATCAGGCATATGTTTATTGTCCTTGGAAATTCATCTCATCAATTGCAATTCATATATTATTGTCATATATCTCGCCCTTCATCTTGTCGATTTTTAGTTCATATACTGCTTCAACTTTCATATTGTTTGACTCAAAATGTTCGCAAGCATTTATTAATTCAAAATAATAAATGTAAATGAAGAGTCAATCATAGCAAGTCGTAACATACTTGAAATTTAATAAGAGAAATGATAATGAGAATATTTGTATGGACAACAGAAAATATTGGTGATCTTTATTCATGATAATGGATTAATCTGCCTCTCCATAAAGAGGTTCAGATCTTTACAATCATGTTTCGATAGATCTACCGTTATTCTGTTTTGTGTCTTGGGTTCTCACTTTGTATTTTACTATGTATTTCTTAGAGCCCTCATGGGGAGAGAGTGGAACCCCTTTTCTAATGTCTGCCCTTCTATTTGTAGACATTTGCTGTACGAGTTGACCTTTTTGGAGATCGGGCCCATATTAGGGGGTTATTTCGGACATATCCGAAAATTATCGACCCCGACCAAGGCTTTGGGCGAATACAGGTAATATTCTCGATTGAGGCAATCTTGGCGCCTGTTATGTGCGTGCTAGTTGAAAGGAACGATCGATTTGATTGATTGTCGATCTCGATTTTTAGTCCCTCGGCTTATCATGGTCGCCTCGAGGTTGACCCTGGTAAGCGGATATGATCGGTCGAAGAATGACCCCTCTCCGGGCGAGAGGGGGGTAATAATTGTTCATGGCACCTTCATATTATTTCTTTTCGTATGATGGGGGTACGACCTCGTATACGAATATTCTTGGCGAATGAAAATGGTCAGTACGCCGTAATCATGAGTTAGGATATATTTTTTCCGTAAGGACTTTGAGGACGTAGGGTCTGGTCGCCTCGGCCAGTAAGGCGTTTGTATTTATATGGTAATTGAGGTAACGACCACGACTTTGACGCATGCACTTTGGTCTTAGTCATGGTGGCGGCCGTTTCGGTATAATCGAACCATTTTTCGACGGTTGGATAATGCATTTAATGGCGCCTGTCGGTTTCCCGAGATTCGATTTGGTTGCCTATAATATGGTAAGGAGTATTTGATTCTCAACATTCCCTAGTTTATTTGCAACTCTCATTTCCGGTGAACTTCATAGATTCTTTCTTCTCTGCAAAACGTTATTATTTGTTCTTAGTTGAATCCACCACTCTTCTCTTATCATTCACGCAACTTTAATCAATGGCTGGTTCTTCTTCTCGTGACGGTCTTCCGACAGTGGCACCGGTTAACCCTCCTGTGATTGAAGGACTGTCCTTGGTGCTTGTGGATGGCGGTCGAAATAGGGCCAAGTGGGCTCCATCAGTAGACGAAATTCTTCCTACAGCTGGGAGCTTGGCGACGGATTTCACCGCTGACGGTGGAGATGACCCGATAGATGAAGCCTCGTTAATAGGGGAAGTGGGTATAACCCAGTTACGGGAGCAAAGGCTCAAACCCTCTCATGCTGATATCGTGCTAGCCCGGCCGGAGGAGAGGGTCCACACCGACCATGCTGGGTATTGTGTATTTTATTCTTATCCTCTCAGATTGGGGTTCAAGGTCCCCATTTCCAACCTGGTAGTCGGCCTTTGTCGATATTACAATTTGTGTCCGGGGCAACTCACACCATCTCTGTACAAGCTCCTGGCGGTGCTGCTGAAGTTTGCGGAGTTGGCTGGCCAGACTGTCACGCTGCAGCACGTGCTTGCTTTATACACCCCCCAGCGAGTTCCGGGAAGTATGATCCGAATGGTTCCACGCGGGTTGCAGGGTTTGACCGCTGCTCTGGACGACGTGGTCGAGCCTCGTCAGTTTGAACAATTTTTCTATATTCGGACTAGGCATTTGGTGACGCCCTCTCCAAGATTTCCAGAAACTTGGAATCACATGCGTAAGTTATACTCTATTTCTTTGATAGGGTTGACTTCATTCTCTTTCTTTATTTTCGGACAATCATTGTTTTTGTTTTTATTTCTGTAGCCGACATGTCACCTCCGTCTCAATTCATCGGTCTACACGGGTGGCTCGAAGTTGTCCTCCCGCATACTGAAGGGGTCCGTTCGTGGCCGTCTTTTTGGAGGAGATATGGCCGGGGGCCGGCTGTAGGTAGGAGGTTTTCCCTCTTTGTGTGTAATTTATTTCGATCGTTGCTTTAACCAGGGACTGATCCAATTTTGTATTTGCAGGGAGGGTGTACCGCGGTAGGGCTCCCCAATTAGTATTCAGGCGGCCTGGTACGATTGCCAAATTTTTTGTTGTGCCGATGCCGAGCCAGGTGCCAAGGGCCGCCTCGGTCGAGTCTTCTGCGGCGCCGTCTCCTGTGCGTCCTTTAGTCTATGGCGGAGGCTTGTCGGGGACTATTCGTCCGCGAGATGGTTCGTGTTCCTATGATGAGGAGGATAGGCCTTTAATCAAGCGCATGATCATTTCCCCTCCGGCCCCATTAGTGGCTCGAACCGCTCTTATTGATGTGATAAACGTGGATTCCCCCCCTTTCCGGGGTGAGGGAGGATGTGGATGCGGTACACGCCCCATACGGCAGGGCCAGGAGAAGGTGAGGCTCAGGATCGAGAGGATCGAGAAGGGAGTGCTGCCCCTACCGCTCAATTTTATAATCATATGTCGAGGTGGGAGAACCTTCTCGGGTGGTTGTAGATATTGGCGGCTAGAGTACTCCTTTGATGGAAGTGGCGGCGGCGGGAGAGGGATCCACATCCGACTCTGAATTGGACTTTGAAGACGTCCGCATGTTTCGTGATGGTATCACGAATGCGGCAGTCCATCCGGACATGAGGCCGCATGTAATTGATTCCTGTGAATGAGAACTTGTTGCTAAGGGACTACTTTGGTGCTGCAGCTTGCTCAGTAATGTTCTGCGGTTGAGAACGAGTCACTGAGGGGGGTGCTAGATGTTGGTTTGATGAAAGAGGTGGCCGTGTAGGGAATGAGGGTATGTATTTTAGGGTGACACTTGCTTGTGTGCACCTCATTTCCCTTTTCTTACGAGCTTCCATATCCTTGTCTGACTCCTTCATTTTTTTTTTGCAGGCATTATCGTTGCAGATAGAGAGCCTTCCTCGGGCCAATGTTCGGTTCGGGGTGTTTCTACGTGTTCTTGATAGGTGTCGTCGGTACCGGAACAGGTGTAGGGATCTTAGTGAGCTAGTTGAAGAGCTGGCGAGGAAGGAGTTGTAGACGACTTAGGAGCTCGGTCGCATAGAGGCCTTGGGAGATCAGTTGCGTCGGATGAGCGACGAACTTGAGGCTGGGCGGAAGGCATCATTAGAGAGTGAGCGCTTATGTCTGACCAAGGTGATGGATGTTACCTCAGAAAGGAGCGGGGAGGTCGTTGTGCTAGAGAGAGAAGTGGCCGCTTTGAAGCGTAGGTTGGCTGAAGCCTCTGCCCGGGCGGACGAGCTTCAAGGGGTTATCTGTGCCAACGATTCCCAGTTGTCATTGGTGAGGGCTGCTACCGCCTTCAGGGAGAGAAGCCTTGAGGAGCGGATCAGGGTTCTGGAGCGGAACACTCAGGACGGGGCAAATTGCGCTCCTAGAGGAGAAGAATAGGCACATTCAAGAACAATCTGCCTTTATGGGTAGCTCCCGTGAGGCTTGGGTTTACGCTGAGGCCCAACGAGATATATACAAGCACCTGTTTGATGCCGGTATCATTTCTGAAGCAGTTTTCGAAGGGGCGCGCCAGAGGGCGCGGGAGTCTCGTGAGAAGTGCGGTTTTGATGTCACGATGCCCCGTATTGATGACGGCGTCAGTGGGAGTTTTTCTAGAGCTGGCAATGATATGAGAGCTGCGGGCTATGGTGAGGGCGAAACAGGTGGTGAGGCAGCAAGGGCAGATGACGTGCGACATGCGCAGGTGAGGGTACCGACGGCCCTGACTAAAAAAATGATTAGTTGATGATTTTCTTGACGGTTGTTGTCATGCATTGTTATTTTTCTCCTTTTTTTCCGCTTTGTTGTTGTTTATTTTTCGGACAAAGTTTGAATTGGGATGGACGGGCGTGGCCCACAACTATCCCTGTGAATGAAGGGGGAATTCCCCTTTTCGTATTGCTTTATTACTGCTTGTTTCATTTATGTTTTCCCTCAGTTCGGCTGTTGCTAATTATCTTGGATCGAGGGCTCATAGCCCGAATACTGAACCATCTATGGTTGAATTAATTTGGCGGGAGCTCACGGCCCGAGCCCCAGTTCGACTTGTCATTGAACATTTGTTGCAGGTTTTTGAGTCGAGGGCTCGTAGCCCGAGTTTTATTTCAACTGTGGTTAAGTTAATTGGCGAGGGCTCATGGTCTGAGTCCTAGTTCAACTGTCGTTGAACACTTGCTGAAGGTTTTGAGTCGAGGGCTCGTAGCCTGAGTGTATTTCGGTTGTTGTTTGATTAATTGGCGGCTCGTCGCCTGAGTCCCAGTTCAACTGTCATTGAACACTTGCTGAATATTTTGACTCGAGGGCTCGTAGCTCGAGTGTTTCAACCGTGGTTGGATTAATTGGCTAGGGCTCATGGCCTGAGTCTCAGTTCAACTGCCGTTGAACACTAGCTGAATATTTCGAGTCGAGGGCTCGTAGCCTGAGTATATTTCAACCGTGGTTGGATTAATTGGCGAGGGCTCAAGGCCTGAGTCTCAGTTCAATAGTCATTGAACATTTGCTAAATATTTCCAGTCGAGGGCTCGTAACGTGAGTGTATTTCAACCGTGGTTGGATTAACTGGCGAGGGCTCATGGCCTGAGTCTCAGTTCAACTATGTTGAACACTTGCTAAATATTTTGAGTTGAGGGCTCGTAGCCCGAGTGTGTTTCAACCGTGGTTGGATTAATTGGCGAGGGCTCGTGGCCTGAGTCTCAGTTCAACTTTCGTTGAACACTTGCTGAATATTTCAAGTCGAGGGCTCGTTGCCCGAGTGTATTTCAACCGGGGTTGGATTAATTGGCGAGGGCTCATGGCCTGAGTCTCAGTTCAACTGTCCTTGAATACTTGCTAAATATTTCGAGTCGAGGGGTCATAGCCCGAGTGTATTTCAACCGTGGTTGGATTAATTAGCGAGGGCTCATGGCGTGACTCTCAGTTCAACTGCCGTTGAACACTTGCTGAATATTTCGATTCGAGGGCTCGTAGTTCGAGTGTATTTCAACCGTGGTTGGATTAATTGGCGAGGACTCATGGCCTGAGTCTCAGTTCAACTGTCGTTGAACACTTGCTGAATATTTCGAGTCGACCCAAGTGTATTTCAACCGTGGTTGGATTAATTGGCGAAGGCTTATGGCCTGAGTCTCAGTTCAACTGTCGTTGAACCCTTGCTGAATATTTCGAGTCGAGGGCTCGTAGCCCAAGTGTATTTCAGCCGTGGTTGGATTAATTGGCGAGGGCTCATGGCATAAGTTTCAGTTCAACTGTCGTTGAACACTTGCTGAATATTTCGAGTTGAGGGCTCGTAGCCCGAGCGTATTTTAATTGGATTAATTGGCGAGGGCTCATGGCCTGAGTCTCAGTTCAACTGTCGTTGAACACTTGATGAATATTTCGTGTCAAGGGCTCGTAGCTCGAGTGTATTTCAATCGTGGTTGGATTAATTGGCGAGGGCTCATAGCCTGAGTCTTAGTTCAATTGTCGTTGAACATTTGCTGAGTAATTTGAGTCGAGGGCTCACAGCCCGAATACTAATTCAACTGAGGTTGAATTAATTCGGCGAAGGCACATGGCCTGAGTCCCAGCTCAACCGTCGTTGAACATTTGCTGAGTAATTTGAGTCGGGGGCTCATAGCCCAAATACTGATTCAACTGAGGTTGAATTAATTCGGCGAAGGTACATGGCTCGAGTCCTAGTTCAACTGTCGTTGAATATTTGTTGATTATTTTGAGTCGGGGGCTCATAGCCCGAGTCGTATTTCAATTGTGGTTGAATTAGTTCGGCGAAGGCTCATGGCCTGAGTCCTAGTCCAACTGTCGTTGAACATTTGCTGAGTAATTTGAGTTGAGGGCTCAAAGCCCGAATACTTATTCAACTGAGGTTGAATTAATTTGGCAAAGGCACATGGTCTGAGTCCTAGTTTAATTGTCGTTGAACATTGTTGATTCAACTGAGGTTGAATTAATTTGGCGAAGGCACATGGCCTGAGTCCCAGTTCAACTGTCGTTGAACATTGTTGATTCAACTGAGGTTGAATTAATTCGGCGAAGGCACATAGCCTGAGCCCTAGTTCAATTGTCGTTGAACATTTGTTGAATATTTTGAGTCGAGGGCTTGTAGTCCGAGTCGTATTTCAACCGTGGTTGAATTAGTTCGGCAAAGGCTCAAAGCCTGAGTCCTAGTTCAACTGTCATTGAACATTTGCTGAGTTATTTGAGTTGAGGGCTCATAGCCCGAATACGGATTCAACTGAGGTTGAATTACTTCGGCGAAGTCACATGGCCTGAGTCCCAGTTCAACTGTCGTTGAACATTTGCTGAGTAATTTGAGTCAAGGGCTCATAGACTGAATACTGATTCAACTGAGGTTGAATTAATTCGGCGAAGGCACATGGCACGAATCCTATTTCAACTGTCATTGAACATTTTCTGAATATTTTGAGTCGAGGGCTCATTGCCCGAATACTGATTCAACTGAGGTTGAATTAATTCGGCGAAGGCACATGGCCTGAGTCCCAGTTCAACCGTCGTTGAACATTTGCTGAATATTCTGAGTTGAGGGCTCGTAGCCTGAGTATGGACGAGATGAATCAGGCTTGCTCTGTTTGGGTTTCCAACACATCGTTCGCCGTTTTCCCTTTGCTTTTGACTTCAGGAAGGGCTACGCGATCTTGCTAGGAAATCCCTATGGTCGGCGCCAAATTTTTTGACTCAAAATGTTCGCAAGCATTTATGAATTCAAAACAATCAACGTAAATAAAGGGCCAATCGTAGCAAGTCTTAACATATCTAAAATTTAATAAGAGCAAAGATAATGGAAATACTTATATGGACAATTGAAAATATTTGTGATCTTTATTCATGATAATGGATTAATCTGCCTCTCCATGAAGAGGTTCAGATCTTTACAATCATGTTTCGATAGATCTACCATTATTCTATTTTGTGTCTTGGGTTCTCACTCTGTATTTTACTCTGTATTTCTTAGAGCCCCCATGAGGAGAGAGTGGAACCCCTTTTTTGATTTCTGCCCTTGTATTTATAGACATTTGCTGTACGAGTTGACCTTCTTGGAGATCGAGCCCATATTAGGGGTTATTTCGGACATATCCGAAAAGTATCGACCCCGGCCAAGGCTTTGGGCGAATACGGGTAATATTTTTGATTGAGGCAATCTTGGTGCCTGTTTTGTTCGTGCTACTTGAAAGGAACGGTCGATCTGATTGATTGTCTTGGGATCGAATTTTGACCCATACACATCTCAATAGAAATTCACGTATTCATGTTCCTTCCCCTTTTCAATGAGTTGAGCGACGAGGAGGTGGTTTAGGGTAATGCATGTCCACTATAGAATTCAAAGGTATATGCAACACAAAGTTTGTCTCCTATCTATGAAACATAGAAAAATTGCTTCCCAAAATGATGTTCAGATATCAGCTTAGCAATTATTTTTATCAGGATTTGGGTAACAATATACTCCATTAGTGAATGGAAAGTTGCACTGGACTTGACAGTTATGCTGTAGTTTGTCCCGGGCCTAAACGGGCCTAGCGGGCCGGTCTTCGTGGGCCTGGGCCAGGCGGGCTTGAACTGTGGCGGTCCCGGGCTTGGCGGTCGTGGAGGGTAGAACCGGCTCGTGACGGTCCTAAGCCCACTGTGGTCCTAGGCCTAGCGGGCTTTTTAATTTCCGGGGTTTTGTTTTTAATTTTGGTTTATTTAATACAATTTCTTGTATAAATATATGTAGTATGTATAATATATAAATATAATTAATAAAGTGTTTGATGAAAATGTAAAATAATGATATAATTGTAAAACTAAATTTGCATGCTTAATAAATTAATAACGAAGTACAACATGAAGTATAACACCTTCAAGAAAATAAAGTATAAAAACGAAAGCCCAAGGGTGGAATACCCTCAACACAATGCTTGATATGCCTCCTTAAACTGCTTGTGCCGGAAACTGTACGAAAATTTAGAACTTGACCACAACTCTTGCACTTTAATACTAAGCGTTCTTCATTTTCCTCTAGCACATCATAATGTTGCATGACAAACAAGCGCACTCTTTCCGGAATAGGCATGATTTTACTTGAAAATTGAGACTTTAAGTCTTGAAAAGTGAAAAGTGAGGGATTGAGAGAAATTTAGTTTGTGAAATGAGTTTTGAGTATTGAATAATTGAAATGAAGAAGAGGAAAGGGGTATTTATAGTATTAGAAAAGGTTAATTTAAAAATATGGCCGTTTGGGGTGGGGCCCTAATTTTAAATATTTTTGTTTTGTAGTATATATATTGTCACGACCCGGATTTTCCCCCAACATCGGGATCGTGATGGCGCCTACTCGTGGTAGCTAGACAAGCCACTGTATTCATACTATCCTGTTTTTAACACAATTTTAATTAAATAAATGCGGAATACTTTATCGAAATAGAACTAACTAATTTACAAAGTGAAAATCATACTGAAATCCTCTACCCAAGACGTGGAGTCACCAACTCACGAACTACTACTGAATAATACACATAAGAGTTTGAAAGAAATACAACATAATTCTGTTTGTCTCGGAACAAAGAGACTACAGCTAAAAACATAAATAAAGAGAGAGACGCCGGGCCTGCGGACGTCTGCAAGCTACCTCGGTCTCAAATATGATCAACTCCCATGCAATCGATTTACTGCTACTGCTGCTCCTGATCGTAACCTGGACCTGTGCAAAAACACACAGAAGTGTAGTATCAGCACAACTGACCCCATGTGCTGGTAAGTGCCTGGCCTATCCCGGCGAAGTAGTGACAAGCCTAGGACCAGACACCCACATGAACCTGTACAATTCAATATATATGAATACCACAGAATAACAAGAAATAACCAGGTATTAACACAATAAGTAATATCTCAAAGAATTCAACAATTAACCACAGTTAATAAATTCACAAGGAAAAAAAACAAAGTATAATGTAAACACAAGTAATATCAAGTCAAGGAATAGCAAACAGTTGCACGGCATCACCCTTCGTGCTTTTACTCTCATCCTCACCAAATAAGCAAATAAAGTACACGGCATCACCCTTCGTGCTTTTACTCTCATCCTCACATCCATAGTACGTCATGATCCTTCGTACATGGTTCAATAACAGGGCACGGCATGATCCTTCGTGCATAATCAATAAAACATGGCACGGCATTAACCTTCGTGCATAAATAACTAAACATGGCACGGCATCACCCTTCGTGCATTATCACTCTTCCTCACCCAAATAACAATCATAGTTAAGGGCAAAGAAAGAAGCAGAGTAATTCATAAACTGTCCCAACAAGGGCAATCAATAATCATCTTCACAACAAGTCCCGACAAGGGAGAACAATAACAATTCATCTGTAATATATCTCAAAATAATCATTTTCCAACGACTCACGGCCATACTAGACGCCAGTGTATGGATGCTCGTCACCACAACCCATACACCGCACTCGATCACATAACACATAACACATAATCCTATTCCCTCAAGCTAGGATAGAACAAACACTTGCCTCGAATGTTTATGAACAATTCAATCCGTGGAAATGTCTTTTTCTTTCAAATTTGGCTCCAATCCAATCGTATCTATACACAATTGATTTAATATCATCAATACTACTCAACAAACTAATTCTTAAGACCAAATACAACTTTTACAACATTCCGCCCGGAATAGTGAATTTCAACCCCGGGCCCACATGGTCGGAACTCGGGGTTAGGACCAAAATCCGGTTACCCATCCCCCACGAGTTCATGTATATGATTTGTTTCAAAATCGGACCTCAATTCGAGGTCCAATTCCCCAATTTATGAAAAACCCTATTTTCTAACAAAACAAGAAATTCCACCATGAAAAACTTTGATTTCTAATGAAAAACATGTTTAATGATGTTAGGAATTGAAAGAATTAAGTAAAAAGTGACTTACAATTGTTTTGATGAAGAAGGAATCCGTAAAGAATCGCAAATGGGTGTTTTTGTTTTGTAAAAAGTGAAGAAATGAACTTAAAATCATGTTTTACAGGTCTCTGTGTTCGCATTTGCGAACATGGGTTCGCAATTGCGAACCCCGACTAATTTCTGGAGTTTGAAAAATAAGCTAAGGCTGGGAAGTTCGCATTTGCGAACACTGGCAGACAAAGGGACTGTTCGCATTTGCGAACTAATGTTCGCATTTGCGAACATAGGCTGTATAGGGCAGTGTTCGCATTTGCGAACAATGGTTCACATTTGCGAACCAAGGCAGTATAGGGAATGTTTGCATTTGCGAACTTTTGTTCGCATTTGCGAACATAGGCAGGCCCTGGGGACTTTCGCATTTGCGAACAATTGTTCGCATTTGCGAACAAGGCCGGGTCAATGGGGCTTCGCATTTGCGATCAGGGTTCGCATGTGCGAGCCCTACCTTGTACTGCCCCCTTCGCAATTGCGAGAAATACTTCGCAATTGCGAAGCCAACAGCTGGGTGAAAAACCAGCAGTGCAACATTTCAGAATTTTATCCAATGGCCTATCAAATCTTTACCCGAGCCCCCCGGACTCCAAACCAAACATGTACACAACCTCAAAAACATATTATGAACTTGTTCGTGCGATCACATCGCCAATATCACCTCGTTTTCATCAAATCAAGCCTCAAATTCATGATTTTCATACCTTTAGTTTTCATAACTTTCAAACTTGGGACTCAAGGTCCAAAACATCTCAAACGACATCCGAATGTCACCAAACTTTACATAAATCACATATGTAATATTTAAGACTTGTACCGGCCGTCGGAACCAAAATACGAGCCCGATACCAAGGTCAATTAATTCATTTCCTTTAACAATTACATCAAAAACAATTTTATAGAAAAATTCATAATTTGGGCTCTAGGCCTCAGAATTCGACTCCGGACGCATGTCCAAGTCCCATATTTTCCTACGGACCTCTCGGGACCATCCAATCTCGGGTCCGGATCCGTTTACCAAAATTGTTGACCGAAGTCAACCATATCAATATTAATATCATTTTTATCCAAATTTCTCATAGAATTCATATTTTCTATCACAAAATCTTTCCGGCTACATGCTCGGATTGTGCACGTAAATCGAGGTAACATAGAATGAGGTTTTCAAGGCTTCAGAAGCTCGAAATGATTAATTAACTAAGTGATAACCCTTTGGGTCGTCACAATCTCCACCTCTAAAACAACCGTTCGTCCTCGAACGGACAAAAGAAAGAAGTACCGAGTCAGGAAACAAGTGTGGGTAACGGCTCCGCATATCAGACTCGGACTCCCAGGTCGATGCCTCAGGAGGCTGACCTCTCCACTGAACACGCACAGAAGGATAACTCTTCGACCTCAACTGTCGAACCTGCCGGTCTAGAATATCCACCGGCTCCTCCTCGTAAGATAGATCATTGTCCAATTGGACAGTACTGAAGTCTAACACATGTGTGGGATCGCCGTGGTATCTCCGAAGCATAGATACATGAAAAACTGAATGCACGGTTGATAAGCTAGGTGGCAAAGCTAATCTTTAAGCCACCTCTCCCACTCTGTCTAGAGTCTCGAATGGACCAATATACCTAGGGCTGAGCTTGCCCTTCTTCTCGAACCTCATCACGCCCTTCATAGGCGACACTCGGAGCAATACTCGTTCACTAACCATGAAATCTACATCTCGAACCTTACGATCCGCATAAGTCTTTTGCCTAGACTGAGCTGAACACAATCTCTCCTGAATAGTCTTGACCTTATCCTGAACTAAATCTGTACCCAACAACCGAGCCTCTCCCGGTTCAAACCATCCAACTGGTGATCGACATCGCCTACCATACAACGCCTCATACGGAGCCATCCGGATGCTAGATTGGTAGCTGTTATTGTAGGCGAACTCTGCTAATGGTAGAAACTGATCCCACGAGCCTCCGAAATCAATAACACAGGCTCGAAGCATGTCCTTAAGAATCTGAATAGTCCTCTCGGACTGGCCATCCGTCTGAGGATGAAATGCTGTACTCAACTGAACCTGGGTGCCTAACTCCTGCTGAACCGCTCTCCAGAACCGCGAGGTAAACTGCGTACCCCGATCAGAGATAATAGATACTGGCACCCCATGGAGACGAACAATCTCCCTAATGTAAACCTCCGCTAACCTCTCCGACGAGTAGGAGACAGATACTGGAATAAAGTGTGCTGATTTGGTCAGCCTATCAACAATGACCCAAATAGCATCAAATTTCCTCCGAGTCAAAGGAAGTCCAGTAACAAAGTCCATAGTGATCCGCTCCCATTTCCACTCGGGAATTTCAATCCTATGGAATACACCACCAGGTCTCTGGTGCTCATATTTCACCTGTTGACAATTTAGACACCGAGCGACATACGCAACGATATCTTTCTTCATTCTGCACCACCAATAGTGCTGCCGTAAGTCCTGGTACATCTTCGCGGCGCCTGGGTGAATAGAATACCGCAAACTGTGGGCCTCCACTAAGATTAACTCTCGAATCCCTTCGACATTGGGCACACAAACTCGACCCTGCAATTTCAATACCCCATCATCATCTAGATTTACTTGTGTGGCACCTCCCCGCTGTACTGTATCTCTCAACTCACGCAAATGAGGATCATCAAATTGCCTCTCACAGATACGCTCTAATAAAGAAGAACGAGCGACCGTGCGGGCTAACACCCTGCTAGGCTCAGAAATGTCTAATCTCACGAACCGGTTGGCTAAGGCCTGGACATCTAGAGCTAATGGTCTCTGACTGACCGGAATGTATGCAAGACTACCCATGCTGGCATACTTTCTACTCAAAGCATCGGCCACCACATTGGCCTTACATGGGTGATATAAGATAGTAACATCATAGTCTTTTAGCAACTCTAACCATCTCCGCTGTCGTAGATTCAACTCCTTTTGCTTGAACAAGTACTGTAGGCTTTTGTGATCAGTGTATACCTCACATGTCACACCATATAGATAATGCCTCCAGATCTTTAAGGCATGAACCACTGCTGCTAACTCAAGATCATGAACTGGATAATTCTTCTCATGTATCTTTAACTGGCTCGAAGCATAAGCGATAACCTTACCATCCTGCATCAATACCGCTCCAAGCCCCGTACGAGATGCGTCACAATAAACTGTATAAGGCCCTGCACCTGAAGGTAGTATCAACACCGGTGCGGTGGTCAAGGCTGTCTTGAGCTTACGAAAGCTCGCCTCACACTCCCTTGACCACTGGAACCGGGCACTCTTCTGGGTCAACACGGTCATCGGGGCTGCTATAGAAGAAAACCCTCTACAAAACGACGGTAGTAACTTCGTTAATCCCAAGAAACTCCGGATCTCGATCATCGAAGCTGGTCGAGGCCAATTCCGGACCGCCTCAATCTTCTTTGGGTCTACCGAATACCTTCCACTGAAACAATGTGACCCGGAAATGCTACCGAACTCGACCAGAACTCACATTTAGAAAATTTGGCATATAGTCGGTTATCTTTCAGAGTCTGAAGAACCACTTTGAGGTGCTGCTCGTGCTCTTCCTGGCCGCGGGAGTACACCAGGATGTCATCTATAAAGACTATCACGAACAAATCTAAGTAAGGCCCGAATACCCGATTCATCAACTCCATGAATGCTGCTCTGGGGCATTGGTCAACCCGAAGGACATGACCAAGAACTCATAATGCCCATATCTAGAGCGAAAGGCTGTCTTAGGAATGTCGGCCGCCCTGATCTTCAGCTGATGGTAGCCTGACCTCAAGTCTATCTTAGAGAATACCCTCGCTCCCTGGAGCTGGTCAAACAAATCATCAATCCTCGGCGGTGGATATTTATTTTTGATAGTCACCTTGTTTAACTGCCGGTAATCAATACACATCCGCATCGAGCCATCCTTCTTCTTTACAAATAATACAGGTGCTCCCCAGGGGGAAACACTGGGCCTGATAAAGCCCTTCTCAAGAAGGTCTTGCAACCGATCTTTCAACTCTTTTAGCTCCGGCGGGGCCATACGATAGGGTGGAATAGAGATGGGCTGCGTGCCCGGTGCTAGATCAATACAGAAATTAATATCCCTGTCGGGTGGCATACCCGGCAGGTCTGAAGGAAAAACCTCAGGGAACTCCCGTGCAATAGGGACTAACTCAATGGAAGGAACCTCTGCGCTGGAATCACGAACATAAGCCAGATAAGCTAGACACCCCTTCTCGACCATGCGTCGAGCCTTAACATAAGAAATAACAGTGCGAACGGAGTGGCTTGAGGTACCCTTCCACTCTAATCGGGGTGATTCTGGCAAGGCTAAGGTCACAGTCTTAGCATGGCAATCAAGAATAGCATGGTATGGGGACAACCAGTCCATCCCCAATATGACATCAAAATCTACCATGTCTAAAAGCAACAGATCAACACGGGTTTCAAGACCCCTAAATATAACTACGTACGAACGATGCACCCGATCGACTACAATGGAGTCACCCACTGGTATAGCCACATAAACTGGAATATCCAGAGCATAGCTGGGCACGGCCAAATACGATGCGAAGTAGGAAGACACATAGGAATATGTAGATCCAGGGTCAAATAATACTAAAGCACCTCTGCCACACACAAGAATAGTACCTGTAATCACGGCATCTGATGCCTCTGCCTCTGGCCTGGCTGGTAAAGCATAGAATCGGGGATCTGCACCTCCCCTCTGAGCTGCGTCTCTAGGACGACCATCACCTGGCTGACCTCTACCTCTGGCTGGACGGTCTCCACCTCTACGGTCTCGACCTCCATCTCTATAATCTCTACCCCCGCCTCTGGCTGGCTGGGCAGGCTGAGGGTCAGCTGGGGCCTGAATCATATGACGAGGACCTCGCTGCTGAGAGTTGCCCACTGCTAGAGGGCAATACCTGATAAAATGACACGGGTCACCACAACCGTAGCAACTCTTGGACTGATAGGGCTGCTGGCCCACGACGACCTGAATGGCCTCCACGAACACTGCGAAGAGGCTGAGCATTAATAGGAGACTGGTCTGAATAATGCCCCCGAACACCACGATCACCTGGTCCACCCTGTGAAGCCTGAAGGGCGGAATGAAAAGGCCCGGAGGACTGGCCTCTATCAAAGGATTCTCTGCCACCAGAGGAAGAACCACCAAACCTGCCTGAATGACGAGGCCTCTTATCTGAAGAATAACCGCCTCCCCTAGCAAGAGCCATCTCAACTCTGCGTGCTGCATTTGCTGCCTCCTGAAATGATATGTCACTCCCCACGCCCATAGCCATCTGGAGTCTAATCGGCTGGTTAAGCCCATCTATAAACTTGTGGACCCTCTCCCGCTCTGTGGGAAGTATCACCACTGCATGACGAGCCAAATCGACAAATCTCGTCTCATACTGTGTAACCGTCATAGTGCCCTGATGGAGGCGCTCAAACTGCCTCCGAAGTACATCCCGCTGAGTAGCAAGGAGAAACTTCTCCATAAATAGTTCCGCAAACTGGTCCCATGATAAAGCTGGGGACCCTGCTGGTCGAGTCAAGCAATAATCTCTCCACCAAGTCCTGGCGGATCCTGCAAGTCTGAATGTACCGAAGTCAACTCCATTTGACTCCACGATCCCCATAGTCTTGAGAATCTCATGGCGACTGAATAAAAAGTCCTGAGGGTCCTCCGATGCGGCTCCACTGAATGTAGTGGTAAATAGCTTGGGGAACCGATCAAGCCTCCATAACGAATCGAGAAGTCATGGCCGCTCCATCACCTGCGTGAGCCGTGGTACCGAGCGAGTGGCCACGGTGGCTAAACCACCGGTGCTCGAGGCCGAGGAGCTGCGGCTGCGGAGTACGAGCAATAGGAGTACGGGCCCCTCCTCCAGGCCCGAGAAGCGGCTGGTGCAGCCGATAATAAACCCGCTCCGGCAATGCTGTCCATAAATCCCGCTATTCGACCAAAGCATCCGGAGATCCGGGGTAAATAAAGCCTCTCCTAGGACCCGAGCTGGGCCCACTGGAGCTGCCGGAACCGGAACCTCCTCGTCAATCTCAATATGAGGCTCCACCTCCGGGGTAGGCTGCCTAGGGCTGAGCTCTACCCCTACCGGGGCCTCCGATACGACCTCGGCCCTTGCCCTCACGAGAGCTGCCCGGGGCTCGGGCGGCTGGTCGGCGGACGAAGAAGCGCGTGTCCTCGCCATCTGCGAGCAGGACGGAATAGAAATTCAATCGGTAATTGAGGAACAAGTCCCACGATAAGAAAGAACAAATGAGAGACTCTTTCCTAACTCAATAGACTGTGGAGGACAAGTACAGACATCTCCGTACCTACCTCTCAAGCTCTACTAAGCTTGTTCGTGAGTGGTGAGACCTATGTAACCTAGAGCTCGATACCAACTTGTCACGACCCGGATTTTCCCCCAACATCGGGATCGTGATGGCGCCTACTCGTGGTAGCTAGGCAAGCCACTGTATTCATACTATCCTGTTTTTAACACAATTTTATTTATTTAAATGCGGAATACTTTATCGAAATAGAAATAACTAATTTACAAAGTGAAAATCATACTGAACTCCTCTACCCAAGACGTGGAGTCACCAACTCACGAACTACTACTGAATAATACACATAAGAGTTTGAAAGAAATACCACATAATTCTGTTTGTCTCGGAACAAAGAGACTACAGCTAAAAATATAAATAAAGAGAGAGACGTCGGGCCTGCGGACGTCTGCAAGCTACCTCGGTCTCAAATATGATCAACTCCCATGCAATCGATTTACTGCTACTGCTACTCCTGATCGTAACCTGGACCTGTGCAAAAATGCACAGAAGTGTAGTATCAGCACAACCGACCCCATGTGCTGGTAAGTGCCTGGCCTATCCCGGCGAAGTAGTGACAAGCCTAGGACCAGACACCCACATAAACCTGTACAATTCAATATATATGTATACCACAGAATAACAAGAAATAACCAGGTATTAACACAATAAGGAATATCTCAAAGAATTCAACAATTAACCACAGTTAATAAATTCACAAGGAAAAAAACAAAGTATAATGAAAACACAAGTAATATCAAGTCAAGGAATAGCAAGCAGTTGCACGGCATCACCCTTCGTGCTTTTACTCTCATCCTCACCAAATAAGCAAATAAAGTACACGGCATCACCCTTCGTGCTTTTACTCTCATCCTCGCATCCATAGTACGGCATGATCCTTCGTACATGGTTCAATAACAGGGCACGACATGATCCTTCGTGCATAATCAATAAAACATGGCACGGCATTAACCTTCCGTGCATAAATAAATAAACATGGCACGGCATCACCCTTCGTGCATTATCACTCTTCCTCACCCAAATAAAAATCACAATTAAGGGCAAAGAAAGAAGCAGTAATTCATAAACTGTCCCAACAAGGGCAATCAATAATCATCTTCACAACAAGTCCCGACAAGGGAGAACAATAACAATTCATCTGCAATATATCTCAAAATAATCATTTTCCAACGACTCACGGTCATACTAGACGCCAGTGTATGGATGCTCGTCACCACAGCCCATACACTGCACTCGATCACATAACACATAACACATAATCCTATTCCTCAAGCTAGGATAGAACAAACACTTACCTCGAATGTTTATGAACAATTCAATCCGTGGAAATGTCTTTTTCTCTCAAATTTGGCTCCAATCTAATCGTATCAATACACAATTGATTTAATATCATCAATACTACTCAACAAACTAATTCTTAAGACCAAATACAACTTTTACAACATTCTGCCCGGAATAGTGAATTTCAACCCCGGGCCCACATGGTCGGAACTCGGGGTTAGGACCAAAATCCGGTTACCCATCCCCCACGAGTTCATGTATATGATTTGTTTCAAAATCGGACCTCAATTCAAGGTCCAATTCCCCAATTTATGAAAAACCCTATTTTTCTAACAAAAACAAGAAATTCCACCATGAAAACCTTTGATTTCTAATGAAAAACATGTTTAATGATGTTAGGAATTGAAAGAATTAAGTAAAAAGTGACTTACAATTGTTTTGATGAAGAAGGAATCCGTGAAGAATCGCAAATGGGTGTTTTTGTTTTGTAAAAAGTGAAGAAATGAACTTAAAATCGTGTTTTACAGGCCTCTGTGTTCGCATTTGGAAACATGGGTTCGCAATTGCGAACCCCGACCAATTTCTGGAGTTTGAAAAATAAGCTAAGGCTGGGAAGTTTGCATTTGCGAACATTTGTTCGCATTTGCGAACACTGGCAGACAAAGAGACTGTTCGCATTTGCGAACTAATGTTCGCATTTGCGAACATAGGTTGTATAGGGCAGTGTTCGCATTTGCGAACAATGGTTCGCATTTGCGAACCAAGGCAGTATAGGGAATGTTCGCATTTGCGAACTTTTGTTCGCCCTGGGGACTTTCACATTTGTGAACAATTGTTCGCATTTGCGAGCCCTGCCTTGTACTGCCCCCTTCGCAATTGCGAGAAATACTTCGCAATTGCGAAGCCAACAGCTGGGTGAAAAACCAGCAGTGCAACATTTGAGAATTTAATCCAACGGCCTATCAAATCTTTACCCGAGCCCCCCGGGCTCCAAACCAAACATGAACACAACCTCAAAAACACATTATGAACTTGTTCGTGCGATCACATCGCCAATATCACCTCATTTTCATCAAATCAAGCCTCAAATTCATGATTTTCGTACCTTTGGTTTTCAAAACTTTCAAACTTGGGACTCAAGGTCCAAAACATCTCAAACGACATCCGAATGTCACCAAACTTTACATAAATCACATATGTAATATTTAAGACTTGTACCGGCCGTCGGAACCAAAATACGAGCCCGATACCAAGGTCAATTAATTCATTTCCTTTAACAATTACATCAAAAACAATTTTATAGAAAAATTCATAATTTGGGCTCTAGGCCTCAGAATTCGACTCCGGACGCATGTCCAAGTCCCATATTTTCCTACGGACCTCTCGGGACCATCCAATCTCGGGTCCGGACCCGTTTACCAAAATTGTTGACCGAAGTCAACCATATCAATATTAATATCATTTTTATCCAAATTTCTCATAGAATTCATATTTTCTATCACAAAATCTTTCCGGCTACATGCTCGGATTGTGCACGTAAATCGAGGCAACATAGAATGAGATTTTCAAGGCCTCAAAAGCTCGAAATGATTAATTAAATAAGTGATGACCCTTTGGGACGTCACAATCTCCACCTCTAAAACAACCGTTCGTCCTCGAACATATATATATATATATATATATATATATATATATATATATATATATATATATATATTGCAAAGAGATATTGAAAGAATCAAAGAAATATGTAATAATTTTTCTTACCAAAAATGGCATATCTTTATTATTCTTCTTCCCCCCAATGGAATGAGCACAACAAGGTACTAATACCACCATTAAAAGGAAAAAAACTAAAGAAGATGTGCCAAAGTACAAGTTACAATACAATCTGTATTGTATCTCTAACAAATCTCATAAATCATTCAAGGTTTGGAGGAGGTTCCATTGGTGGTGGTAGCAAAGAAGCTTGTTCATCACCACTTCCCGGCGAAGCAGCATCCTCTACAAGTTCAGCTATCATTTCTTCGTAAGCTTCATCCACTTCCGGTTGTGATTTCGCAAGTCCAAAGTTTCTTCTTTCCGAGCGGATCCAATCTCTGAATAACACTGATTATTCCAAGCTCTCCCTCATAGATGCTCTTTGATCACCTATTTGAAGTCTTGCTTGATTGAAGGCGCTCTCTGATGCAACAGTTGAAGCTTGAATTGATACAATATCGCGAGCCATCCTTGCAAGAACGTGAAAATGTTTTTCCCTTAACTTCCACCATTCTAAAAGCTCAAAAATGTCATCTGGATTCTTCTTTTCAAGTCCCTGCGATAAATAAACTTGAAGCTCATTTAGATGGGAAGTTTCATCATAATTGTCACCTTGAGAACCCTTAAACTCCGTCCAAGATTTAAGTTCCTTCAAGCCCGCAACTCTTTTGGACGACTGTGAAGTAGACGAAGTAGGGGTTGGAACATTTGGCCTAGCGTGTTCTAAGGAAAGTTGGTATGCATTATATATTGTTTGAGTATTAATTTTAATTGATGCTTTTGCATTTGCAAGTGTAGCACGTTCCCCTACTGAAAAATCTAAAGTCCTATAAATATTTGTATACCAAAAATGAGGACCTCCTAATTGTGACGACCCAGCCCGTCGTCACGGGAATTACCACCCCGTTATGTTGTAAATACATGTTTTATAATTTTATATCAGTGTTAGAGTCTATCGGGTGAGTTAGGAGTGATTGGGATTGGAAATGAGGCATATAGCCTTTGTGAAGGAAACTTGAATAAGGAAAGTCAATCCGGAGTTGACTATTTAGCTAGAGGGCTCGGAATTGGATTCTGATGATTTGGTTAGTTCCGGAAGGTGATTTGTGACTTAGGGGAGCAATCGGAATTGAATTTGGAGGCCCGGTGTAGAAATAGGCTTGAATTGGCTAAGGTTGAATTTTGGCGAAATCCGAACGGTAGGTGAGATTTTGATCCGGGAGTCGGAATGGAATTCCGACAGTTGCAGTAGCTCCGTTAGGTGATTTTGGATGTGCCTGCAAAATTTCAGGTCATTCGGACGTCGTTTGGTCGGGGTTTTCATCGAATGTGTAATTCGGAAAGTTTTAAGAAATTTAGGCTTGAATCCGTGTGTAATTGGTGATTTTAATGTTTAGGATGGTGTTTTTATGATTGGAACAAGTTCGTATCGTGTTTTGGGGTATGTTGGTGGTTTTCGTTGGGGTCCCGGGGGCCTCGGGGTGAATCCGGACCATCATCCGGCATTTGGAAGCATGAAATGGTCTCCTGAAATCTGCACATCACTGGGCATAAAATAAGCCTTCGCATTCGCGAAGGAAGGTTCCGCGTTCGCGAAGGCCAGGTTCAGTAAGGCATCGCGTTCGCGAGGGCAATACCGCGTTCGCGAAGGTTGAGGCCAGTTGGCCATCCCGTTCGCGATGGGTGGGTCGCGTTCGCGTAAGAGGAAAAGGTAAGGCATCGCGGACGCGTGACTTCACGTCGCGTTCGCGTAGAGTAAAAGTCAAGAGGCTGAGGAATTGATCTTCGCGGACGCGTGAGAGCGTGCCACGTTCGCGATGAAGAAGAGGAAAAAGGCATCGCGTTCGCGTGGGAGGCGTCGCGAACGCGATGAAGAAAAGAGGCTGGCAGTGAAGTTAAGTTCAGAACAGAACCAGTCGCGGGTTTAACACCCAAAAACGCCATTTTTGAGTTCTAGAGAGAGAAACTCACGGGAATTGCTGGTAATTCATCGGGGATTCATTGGAGGTAAGTTTTGTGGCTTAATTACATCATTTTAACATGAAATCATGGGTTAAATTTCTGTAAATGGAAGATTAAAGGTGGGTTTGAGCCCTAGGCCTAAATTAAAGAAAAACACCGATTTGAGTGGGCAAATGGAGTCCGATTTTGGTAAATTTTGTATGCCTAGACTCGTATCGAGATGAGGATTCCGAATATGTGATTTTTGTAATTTTTCGACAAGTGTACTAAAAGTCGGGTTTTGACAACTTGTGGGGTTTGAAATAAATTGGGTTATTTCGAATGAATTTCGTGAAATTAGCGTATATTGATGCATTCTCTATGATTTTGAGCAGATTTGGCACCCGAGGAGATTGATTTGCGAGGCAAGCGCAAGGCGGATTGAAGCTTCTACCGGTTCGAGGTGAGTGGTGGTAGTAAACAATGTACCGAGGGTTTGAAACCCCGTACTAGCACTTCACAGAGTGCTATATTGAGTTGAGACACGCGTTCTATGACGGGCGTGGTGACATTGTGATTGGGAGTTCGGACTTAGTCCTTCCCGGATAATAGAATATTGTGTTGTATGACTGTTACTGAGATTATAACTGTACAATTGGGCTAATAGCCATGTTTGGGGCCTTGTGCCGATCTGTAGAGTATTAGGGAACCTATAGAGCTAGGTGACCCTTATATCATGTTGGAAACATACACTCAGCCGTAGCTCTAGCTGTATAGCGTAATATGAGCCCGTACTAGTTGTGTACATTGAGAGAGATTATCTAGGGTGGAATTCCCTGTTCTAGCTGAGTGGGCCTGAAAGGCCAAGTCTATATTGACTAAGACAGGGTCCAGGACCCACTGTGATATATTATATTGGGCCTGAGAGGCCAAGCACATATTGACCGGGATAGGGTTGAGGACCCATTATGAGGTATTATATATATACCTATATTGGATCGGGCTGCACGCCGCAGCAGTATATATATTGGATCGGACTACACGCCGCAATAATATACATGTAATATACATGTAACATACATGTGGGACGGACTGCACGCCGCAGTATTATTGCGCTTGGGCTGTAGGAGCCCCTTCGGAGTCTGAGTCTGCACACATTCTCAGTGAGCGCTGGTGTATATCATGGGATCGGGCTACACGCCGTAGCAGTATAGTTATATATGTATAGATATATATTGGATCGGACTGCACGCCGCAGTGTATATGTATGGATCGGGCTGCACACCGCAGTATCATAGCACTTGGGCCTAGGGAGCCCCTCCGAAGTCTGTATACACCCCCAGTGAGCGCCGTCGACGTAAAATGGAGCGGGCTGCGCGCCGCAGCGGTATATGTATTGGAGCGGGCTGCACGCCGCAGCATTATACTTAATCATATCCTATTATCTACTTAAATATTTATACATTATAGACGTAGGTATGTGTCTTTATATGTTGAGATGGCCGTACGCCGCAGGGGGTACGAGTGAGGGATTGGTTCAGAGTGGAATCTTGTAGAGATAAACGTAGATTGGAGGTTAGAGTACTACTATAATGATGACGTACCTGTAAGGGTTGCCTTAGAACTGCTAAGTGATAGCACAGGATTTCTTACCTTCAGGTTATTATTTATTATTGTTACTCACTGAGTTGAAATATACTCACCCCACTCCCCTGCACTTTCTGTGCAGATCCACAGGTGCCCGTGAGCAGTTGAGACATTGTAGCTGCTGATTCTTGTCTACTTTTGCGGAGATTACGAGGTAGCTGCCAGCGTTCGCAGAGCTTGTTTTTCTCCTTCTTTATCATCTTGTTGATTTCCTATTTGCCTAGACTTGGTTGTATTAGGATGCTATTCTGTAGAGGCTCAGTCTCGTGACACCACGATATGGTTGGGACCGTATTTGTATGTTTTACATTTCGTTTATCACCGGATATGAGCATTTACTGTTTAAGTTTAATTTGATTAATTATTGGCTGGTTTAAGGGATTATATGGTTGGGCTTGCCTAGCATAGTGTTGGGCGCCATCACGACCAGGGTTTGGGTCGTGACAAGTTGGTATCAAAGCCTAGGTTAACAGGTCTCGCGAGTCATGAGCCGGTTGGTAGAGTCTCGTGGATCGGTACGGGGACGCCTGTACTTATCCTCGGGAGGCTGCAAACCTTTAGGAAAAGTTTCAATTCTTGTAATTCTTGTCGTGCGATTACTTTTGACTTGAACTGAACTTTGACATTCTATTCTCTCGCAGATGGCGAGAACTCGATCATCCGGACGTGGAGGACGACCACCACTACCACCTGCTAGAGGCCGTGGACGCCGTCGTGGTCGTGGCGGGGGGAGGGCAGCTGAGGTAGTGCCAGCTGACCCACAACCTCTAGTTGCTGAGGTTCCAGCAGTACCATCTCAGGCACCAGCTGTGCCCATTGTTATTACGGGTCTACGGGAGACCCTAGCTCAGATATTAGCAGTTTGCACTGGCCTGGCACATGCAGTTTCAACTACCACCACATCGTCTACATCAGGGACCGAGGGTGGCCATCAGACCTCTGCATCTCGCACTCTAGAGCCGGCAGTGCAGGGCCTGCAGACACATGAGGCTCCTCCAGTCCAGCCAGTGGTCCCAGTACAGCCAGCTATTCAGGTTTAGGGGGACAGGGTCCCAGCTATGACCGATGACGAGCAGCATCGTCTGGAGAGGTTCAGCAGATTATTTTCTCCTATTTTCAGTGGTGCTCCCGGCGAGGACGCCCAAAGTTATCTGGACAAGTGCTGTCAGATGCTCCGTACGGCAGGGATCTTGGAGTCCAGTGGGGTATCATTCACTACCTTTCAGTTTCAGGGGCCAGCCTTCGCTTGGTGGGAGGCTTATGAGCGCCGCAGGCCAGCCGGAGGAGCACCACTATCATGGCCGGAGTTCTCCACTATGTTCTTGGAGAAATGGGTGCCTCGATCTCAGAGAGAGGAGATGCATAGATAGTTTGAGTGGCTTCGCCAGGGGGATATGACAGTGTCGGAGTATGAGGTTAGATTTACAGAGTTATCCGGATATGCATCGTGGTTGGTTCCTACATATCGGGAGAGGATCAGGCGCTTTGTTGATGGGCTAATTTATCCTATTCATATTTTGATGACCCGAGAGAGGGTTCTAAGTCACTCATTTGAGGACGCTGTTGGTATAGCTCACGACATTGAGACAGAACGTCACAGAGAGCGAGAGGAGATGGAGGCCAAGAGGCATCGAAGATCAGCTAGTTCCAGTGGCACTCAGACCAGAGGCCAGAGTCAGCAGAGCCGAGGTCGCTCTTTCAGGTCTTCGCAGTCGAGACGCTCAGATCGTCGCAGATGGTCTCCTAGACAGGATTATCAGGGTTCGCACCAGAGCCAGCCAGCTCTCAGTGCCATGCCAGCTCAGAGTTCTTCACAGGCCCCATCCGCTCGGGGTTCATCTCGGCCTAGTTCATCAGCTGGCCACTCCAGCGCCAGAGGTCCTTATCAGTCTCGGTACCCAGCACCGGGGAGTTGCTACGAGTGCGGAGAGTTTGGGCACCATCGTAGGGAGTGTCCCCGTCTTGTTTCCAGATCTTATCAGTAGAGGGGGCAGCCCTCGTCATCTGGTCCTTCTACTTCAGCACCCGCCCCGCCAGCTAGGGGTGAGGGTCAGACAGCTAGGGGTCGCTCTCGAGGGGGAGGCCGATCGGGCGGACAGGCTAGATGCTATGCTTTTCAGGGCCGATCTGAGGCTGTTGCTTCTGATGCTGTCATTACAGGTATTATTTCAGTCTGCCACAGAGATGCCTCAGTATTGTTTGATCCCGGTTCTACTTATTCTTATGTGTCTACATATTTTGCTCCTCATTTGGGCACGACCCGAGGGAGTCTTGAGCTGCCAGTGCATGTATCTACCCCGGTAGGGGATACTATTGTTGTGGACCACGTATACCGGTCCTGTTTGGTCACTATTGGAGGTCCGGAGACCCGAGTAGACCTGTTGCTTCTCAGCATGATTGATTTTGATGTTATATTGGGCATGGACTGGCTATCTCCATGTCATGCTATTCTGGACTGTCATGCTAAGACGGTCACTTTGGCTATGCCGGGCATTCAGAGGATCGAGTGGCGAGGCATGACTGAGTATGTACCTAGCAGGGTAATATCTTTCCTCAAGGCCCAACGAATGGTTAGGAAGGGATGTCTCTTTTATTTAGCATTTGTGCGGGAGGTCGAGGCCCAGACTCCCGGTATTGATTCTGTTCCCATTGTGCGAGACTTTCCTGATGTGTTTCCCTCAGACCTGCCGGGCATGCCGCCGGACTGGGATATTAACTTTGGGATCGACTTGGTGCCAGGCACTCAGCCTATTTCTATTCCTCCGTATCGGATGGCACCAGCTGAGCTGAATGAATTAAAGGAGCAGCTCCAGGAACTCCTAGATAAGGGGTTCATTCGGCCGAGTGTGTCACCGTGGGGTGCACCGGTCCTGTTTGTTAAGAAGAAAGATGGCTCTATGAGAATGTGTATTGACTATAGGCAGCTAAACAAAGTAACAGTGAAGAATAAGTATCCTCTGCCTCGTATTGATGATTTATTTGATCAGCTCCAGGGAGCTAGGGTGTTCTCGAAGATTGATCTTCGTTCAGGCTACCATCAGCTGAAGATTAGAGAGTCCGACATTATGAAGACTGCATTCCGGACCAGATATGGTCACTATGAGTTCCTTGTGATGTCTTTTGGGCTAACCAACGCCCCAGCAGCATTTATGCATCTGATGAACAGTGTATTCAGGCCGTATCTTGATTCATTTGTGATCGTATTCATTGATGACATACTAGTCTACTCTCGTAGCCGGGAGGAGCATGCTCGGCACTTGAGTATTGTATTGCAGAGATTGAGAGAGGAGAAGCTGTATGCCAAGTTCTCCAAATGTGAGTTCTGGCTTGAGTCCGTGGCATTCTTAGGGCACGTGGTGTCCTGTGATGGTATTCGGGTAGATCCGAGGAAGGTCGAGGCAGTGCAGAGTTGGCCCAGACCGACCTCAGTTACTGAGATCCGTAGCTTTCTGGGATTGGCAGGGTATTATCGCCGATTCGTTCAGGGGTTCTCTTCTATTGCTTCACCCTTGACTAGATTGACTCGGAAGGGTGTTCCTTTCTTATGGTCCGAGGAGTGCGAGGAGAGCTTTCAAAAGCTCAAGACAGCACTGACCACAGCACCAGTCTTGATTCTACCGACAGCTTCAGATTCTTATACTGTATATTGTGATGCCTCAGGAGTTGGCATTGGTTGTGTGTTGATGCAAGAGGGTAGGGTCATTGCTTATGCTTCTCGTCAGTTGAAGCCCCACGAGAAGAACTACCCTGTTCATGATTTGGAGCTAGCAGCCATAGTTCATGCTTTGAAGATTTGGAGGCATTACCTGTATGGTGTCTCCTGTGAGGTGTTCACGGATCATCGCAGCCTTCAGCACTTATTCAGACAGAAGGACCTTAATTTGAGACAGCGGAGGTGGTTGGAGTTGCTTAAAGATTATGACATCACTATTTTGTATCATCCGGGAAAGGCCAATGTGGTGGCCGATGCCTTGAGTCGGAAGGCGGTTAGCATGGGCAGCCTAGCTTTCATCCCAATTGGGGAGAGGCCATTTGCTTATGATGTTCAGGCCTTAGCCAATCGGCTAGTGAGATTAGATATTTCGGAGCCGAGTCGGGTGTTGGCTTGTGTTGTTTCTCGATCTTCCTTATATGATCGCATTAGGGAGCGACAGTATGATGACCCACATTTGCTTGTCCTTAAGGACAAAGTGCAGCATAATGATGTTAGAGATGTGACTATCGATAGTGATGGTGTTTTGAGGATGCAGGGCCGTATATGCGTGCCCAATGTTGATGGTTTGCGGGAGTTGATACTTGAGGAGGCACACGGTTCGCGGTACTCTATTCACCCAGGTGCCGCAAAGATGTACCAAGACTTGAGACAGCACTACTGGTGGAGGAGAATGAAGATGGATATTGTTAGGCATGTAGCTAAGTGCCTCAATTGCCAGCAGGTCAAGTATGAGCATCAGAGACCGGGTGGTATTCTTCAGCGTATGGTTATTCCCGAGTGGAAATGGGAGAGGATTACCATGGATTTTGTGACTGGGCTCCCTCGGTCTTCGAGGAAGTTCGATTTAGTGTGGGTGATTGTTGATCGGTCGACCAAATTCGCACATTTCATTCCAGTATGTACTACTTACTCATCGGAGCAGTTAGAGGTGAACTTTATTCGGGAGATTGTCAGGTTGCATGGGGTCCCAGTGTCTATCATATCTAATAGAGGCACTCAATTCACTTCTCAGTTCTGGAGATCATTTCAGCGGGAGCTGGGTATGCGGGTTAAGTTGAGCACCGCATTTCACCCCCAGACAGACGGGCAGTCTGAGCGTACTATTCAGATCCTGGAGGATATGTTGCGAGCATGTGTGATTGATTTTGGTGGTTCGTGGGATGAATTCCTACCACTTTCTGAGTTTGCCTACAACAACAGCTACCAGTCGAGTATTCAGATGGCCCCGTACGAGGCATTGTATGGCAAACGGTGTAGATCTCCCGTCGGATGGTTTGAGTCTGGTGAGGATAGATTGATAGGGACCGAGTTAGTTCAGGATGCTCTGGATAGGGCAAAGTTGATTCAGGAGAGGCTTCGCACAACACAGTCTCGCCAGAAGAGTTATGCAGACCGTAGGGTTCGAGAGTTGTCTTTCATGGTTGGTGATAGAGTATTGCTTGAAGGTTTCACCCATGAAGGGTGTTATGAGGTTTGGGAAGAAAGGAAAGTTGAGTCCCTGGTACATTGGTCCTTTTGAGATACTCGGGAGAGTTGGAGAGGTGGCATATGAGTTAGCCTTGCCACCCAGCTTGTCCAGCGTACATCTAGTATTCCATGTGTCTATGCTCCGGAAGTACATCGGAGATCCGTCCCATGTACTAGACTTCAGTACCATTCAGCTTGATGGTGATCTATCCTATGACGTGGAGCCTATTGCTATTTTGGGTGGCCAAGTAAGAAAGTTGAGGTCGAAGGAGATTGCATCAGTTAAGGTTCAGTGGAGAGGTCGACCCGTAGAGGAGGCTACTTGGGAGGTCGAGCGGGAGATGCGGAGCAGATATCCTCACTTGTTTGAGACTTCAGGTATGTTTCTTGACCGGCTCGAGGACGAGCGTTTGCTTAAGAGGGGGAAAATGTGACGACCCGGCCCGTCGTCACGGGAATTACCACCCCGTTATGTTGAAATTGTATGTTTTATGCTTTTATATCAGTGTTAAAGTCTATCGGGTAAGTTAGGAGTGATTTGGATTGGAAATGAGGCATATAGCCTTTGTGAAGGAAACTTGAATAAGAAAAGTCAACCCGAAGTTGACTATTTAGCTAGAGGGCTCGGAATCGGATTCTGATGATTCGGTTAGTTCCGGAAGGTGATTTGTGACTTAGGGAGCGATCGGAATTGAATTTGGAGGCCCGGTGTAGAAATAGGCTTGAATTGGCTAAGGTTGAATTTTGGCGAAATCCGAACGGTAGGTGAGATTTTGATCCGGGAGTCGGAATGGAATTCGACAGTTGCAGTAGCTCCGTTAGGTGATTTTGGATGTGCCTGCAAAATTTCAGGGTCATTCGGACGTCGTTTGGTCGGGTTTTTCATCGAATGTGTAATTCGGAAAGTTTTAAGAAATTTAGGCTTGAATCCGTGTGTAATTGGTGATTTTGATGTTTAGGATGGTGTTTTTATGATTGGAACAAGTTCGTATCGTGTTTTGGGGTATGTTGGTGGTTTTCATTGGGGTCCCGGGGGCCTCGGGGTGAATCTGGACCATCATCCGGCATTTGGAAGCATGAAATGGTCTGCTGAAATCTGCAGATCACTGGGCATAAAATAAGCCTTCGCGTTCGCGAAGGCCAGGTTCAGTAAGGCATCGCATTCGCGAGGGCAATACCGCTTTCCACGAAGGTTGAGGCCAGTTGGCCATCGCGTTCGCGATGGGTGGGTCGCGTTCGCGTAAGAGGAAAAGGTAAGGCATCGCGGACGCGTGACTTCACGTCGCGTTCGCGTAGAGTAAAAGTCAGGAGGCTGAGGAATTGATCTTCGCGGACGCGTGAGAGCGTGCCGCGTTCGCGATGAAGAAGAGGAAAAAGGCATCGCATTCGCGTGGGAGGCGTCGCGAACGCGATGAAGAAAAGAGGCTGGCAGTGAAGTTAAGTTCAGAACAGAACCAGTCGCGGGTTTAACACCCAAAAACGCCATTTTTGAGTTCTAGAGAGAGAAACTCACGGGAATTGCTGGTAATTCATCGGGGATTCGTTGGAGGTAAGTTTTGTGGCTTAATTACATCATTTTAACATGAAATCATGGGTTAAATTTATGTAAATGGAAGATTAAAGGTGGGTTTGAGCCCTAGGCCTAAATTAAAGAAAAACACTGATTTGAGTGGGCAAATGGAGTCCGATTTTGGTAAATTTTGTATGCCTAGACTCGTATCGAGATGAGGATTCCGAATATGTGATTTTTGTAATTTTTCGACAAGTGTACCAAAAGTCGGGTTTTGACAACTTGTGGGTTTTGAAATAAATTGGGTTATTTCGAATGAATTTCGTGAAATTAGCGTATATTGATGCATTCTCTATGATTTTGAGCAGATTTGGCACCCGAGGAGATTGATTTGCGAGGCAAGCGCAAGGCGGATTGAAGCTTCTACCGGTTCGAGGTGAGTGGTGGTAGTAAACAATGTACCGAGGGTTTGAAACCCCGTACTAGCACTTCACAGTGCTATATTGAATTGAGACACGCGTTCTATGACGGGCGTGGTGACATTGTGATTGGGAGTTCGGACTTAGTCCTTCCCGGATAATAGAATATTGTGTTGTATGACTGTTACTGAGATTATAACTGTACAATTGGGCTAATAGCCATGTTTGGGGCCTTGTGCCGATCTGTAGAGTATTAGGGAACCTATAGAGCTAGGTGACCCTTGTATCATTACACTCAGCCGTAGCTCTAGCTGTATAGCGTAATATGAGCCCATACTAGTTGTGTACATTGAGAGAGATTATCTAGGGTGGAATTCCCTGTTCTAGCTGAGTGGGCCTGAAAGGCCAAGTCTATATTGACTAAGACAGGGTCCAGGACCCACTGTGATATATTATATTGGGCCTGAGAGGCCAAGCACATATTGACCGGGATAGGGTTGAGGACCCATTATGAGGTATTATATATATACCTATATTGGATCGGGCCGCACGCCGCAGCAGTATATATATTGGATCGGACTGCACGCCGCAGTAATATACATGTAATATACATGTAACATACATGTGGGACGGACTGCACGCCGCAGTATTATTGCGCTTGAGCTGTAGGAGCCCCTTCGGAGTCTGAGTCTGCACACATTCTCAGTGAGCACTGGTGTATATTATGGGATCGGGTTGCGCGCCGCAGTAGTATAAATATATAAATATATATATATTGGATCGGACTGCACGTCGCAGTAATACATGTGTGGATCGGGCTGCACGTCGCGGTATTATAGTGCTTGGGCCTAGGGAGATCCTCCGAAGTCTGTATACACCCCCAGTGAGCGCCGTCGACGTTAAATGGAGCGGGCTGCGCGCCGCAGCGGTATATGTATTGGAGCGGGCTGCACGCCGCAGCATTATACTTAATCATATCCTATTATCTACTTAAATATTTATACATTATAGACGTAGGTATGTGTCTTTATATGTTGAGATGGCCGTACACCGCAGGGGGTACGAGTGAGGGATTGGTTCAGAGTGGAATCTTGTAGAGATAAACGTAGATTGGAGGTTAGAGTACTACTATAATGATTACGTACCTGTGAGGGTTGCCTTAGAACTGCTAAGTGATAGCACAGGATTTCTTACCTTCAGTTATTATTTATTATTGTTACTCACTGAGTTGAAATATACTCACCCCACTCCCCTGCACTTTCTGTGCAGATCCACAGGTGCCCGAGAGCAGTTGAGACATTGTAGCTGCTGATTCTTGTCTACTTTTGCGGAGATTACGAGGTAGCTGCCAGCGTTCGCAGAGCTTGTTTTTCTCCTTCTTTATCATCTTGTTGATTTCCTATTTGCCTAGACTTGGTTGTATTAGGATGCTATTCTGTAGAGGCTCAGTCTCGTGACACCACGATATGGTTGGGACCGTATTTGTATGTTTTACATTTCGTTTATCACCGGATATGAGCATTTAGTGTTTAAGTTTAATTTGATTAATAATTGGCTGGTTTAAGGGATTATATGGTCGGGCTTGCCTAGCATAGTGTTGGGCGCCATCACGACCAGGGTTAGGGTCGTGACACTAATTTCATTGTAGGATTTAACATTGCAGCTACACCATAAATAGGGGGATAGGGAAAAAATATTTTTTAAATTTTTCTTTCATTGCATTTATAGCAAGTTGATAAATTTCTCCACCCTCCAAAAAACCATAAATAATTAACAATGGGTTGTAAGCATTTCATCATCATCCACACCCCCAACCCGAGCATTGAACGTTGCATTAATTGGGTTTCTATATTTGTAAGGAACTACTAAACTTTCGTACATATAATTCCATCTAGTGGGGCTAGGTTTAGGAACCTTTCTTTCTCTAAGGCCATATTCATCACATTTTTTAAAATACTCCCTAAGTCTACTTCTACGGTTAGAATAAAAAAGCCAATTAATAGCCATCTAACCTTTTCAATTTCTAAATTTAAAATTCGCATACCATCAACGACAATTAAATGATAAATATGACAAATACATCTAATATGAAATATATTACTAAATGTAGGATTTAATGTTGTTGTAAGAATGCCTACTGCACTAGTGTTGCTAGAAGCATTATCCATAAAAATTGACATTATTTTATCACTAATACAAAAATATCTACAAAATATCTCCAATAGTGTTAGCGATAAACTTACCTGCGCGACGTGAATTAATTATTCTATACGCAAGAATGCGTTTTTGCATTATCCACTTCTCATCTATCCAGTGACTAGTAATAATTAGGCAATCACAATCATTATTACTTCTACCAATATCACTAGTAATAGAAATTCGATTACTTATATGACTAAATAAATACCGCAAATATTGTTCATATTCGTGCTTATATTAATAAATATCGGCCTTAACTGTTGCACGAGGCCAACCTTTATAAGTAGGATTAAAAAATTTTCAAATATAATGCTCAAAATTAGGATTAGAAGGAAAGTATATGGTAAGCACACAACGGTAACCATCTTTGCTAATTCTTCCCTATCTTTATTTGGATCATAATATAAAATACCTCTGGTGACAGTGTTAATTCCAGGTTGAACTAGATTTGAAGCAGTACTAGGGTTACCCACATTATCTACACTTGTCCCCTCTAGCTGCGCTTTCAGTTTGAAATATTTAACTTTTTCACTAGGGTGTGTTAGTATGTGCCTAGTCAAACTACCCGTGCCACTACGGTCTCCAGTAAATTTATGCACTAACAATTTTTTACAATTATTACACTGAGCCTTATTTTATTCTCTTATTTGAGTAAAAAATTTCCAAACTAATGACATTTCATGGCGTTTAGAAGGTTGTCTACTAAAAGTAGGTATTTCTACAGGTGGGTCAGGTGGTGCATCAGTTGGGTTATTAGTAGAACTAGTAGGTGTATCATCTAAATCTTGTTGGGTTTCAACTAAATCCTGTTGGGTTTCATCAAAATCTTGTTGCCTATAAATATTTAAATTAGGATAAAGAGTAGTCATAATTTCGTCATCTAATTGATCACCTAGTGTAATATTGTGGCAAAATTCAGAACCCGTAAATTGAAAACAGGGATTATCACTATCAAGAATAATTGGAGCATCAGGACGGGTAACGAGAGTAGGTCAGGGAACCGGGGGGGAGGGGGAGAAGGGTAGTTGGTTGACGACTACTTTCACCCATTTTGGCATTTTCCTTACCACTAAATATTTTTTTCAAAGAAAATATCATATTAATTATAATTATGCAAACTAAAGCACACAAAATATATTCTTAAAAATTAAGAGTTGGAACGAGTTTACCGAATTGCCGAACAATTTCTTCAAAATTGAAAATTGAAAATCGTTGAAGACTTGAATACTTGAATGCTTCAATTCACCAACTTCACAAAATTTCATAAAATTGCAATAATAATTTAAGCAATTATATAAGAGAAATTGGATATAGATTGAGAGAGATTGAGATAGATTGATGAATTGGTGAGTAAAAATGAAAGAATGAGGGGGTATTTATAGATGAGAATTGGGAAAAAGTGTAATTATATAAAGTTTGGAGTTATGTTAAAGTTTGGGGGCCATTTGGCTATTTTTGCAAGTGCCTAACGGTCAAATTGGCAACCCCAACGGCTATTTCTGAAAATTTGACCGTTTGACCTTTTGTAAAAAAAACAATTTAAAATATTACTGTTGGGACCAGCCTAGGCCTGCTAGGCCCGCCAGGACCGGACCTGGTCTTCGCGGTCCCGGTCTCGTGGGCTCCCAGGAATTGACTGGCCCGCCACGGACTTCAAGGACCATATAAGCACGGCACACCAGGACCGGCCCACCAGGCCCGGTCCAGGATCGGCCCACCAACAGCCTTGTTTGACAGTACTACTCTTTGATCACTTGTAGAAAATCGTGCCAAACTTTGTACAGCAGTTTCTTCCAATACATCAGTTAAAAGAACTAGTCATTTTCTGTTATCGACTAAATCATCCAATGCTATCAATTATCAAATTAAAACTGATATTTTTATAGGTTATTTTGTTACAGCTGAGGAGACACTAGCTCTGTGTATTATATAGTTCAGCCTTGATTTGCTCTGAGTAAAGTTTTGATTCGCTCAGGGAATGAAGCTTTATCGCTGTTGGAAGAAGGGCTTCCCTCATCTCTTTCTGAGCTAAGAATAGGTCTTTGGTGCCTCAGTTCGCCTCAACGTCTAGAAATAACCTCCTGATATCGACTCCATTACCAATTTTTGAGGTAATATTGCTTTTTCTTTAAAATGTATTTCCCATTCTATGATTTTGTGTACAGTCATTCAAATCTCCATGCTGATACAAAGTCATACGAGACAGAAAGTTTGTATTCCACAATTTAACATCTAAACACAATGTTAGTGCTATTTTGTAAGATTATCTGATCTCAGCTTAATGATCGTTTTTCTTTCTTTGTCAGGATTGTGGTGATCAGATGTTGTTGCTTAACATGGGAAGGAAAAGCTGGGCAGAGAGTTGTCAAGGTTCAGTCTTAATTATGTGTATGGACACATGGTGAACGCACGTTTGTGTACTTGAGTAATTACATTGAAATTTTTTAAGAATCTAGCTTTTATTTCCTTGAGTATATCTCATCCAATAGAAAATGTTCATACTGTGTTTCTTTATGCCAACGTGTAATTGTTTTGTAATTATTATAGTCAATGCACACTTGGTGAATTGGCCAAATCTGGTGTATATCCTCGCCCACACTCAGATCATGTCGGATCGTTGAAAAGTGGTGGCCATCTCTTTACCATCATCTGACATGGGACACAAGGAGAGCTGCACTTCTCCTCACTGGAGTATGAGACTATATGGCGAGAGTGCCTCAGCATTTGGATTGATGGTCACCCCATCAGGTATACCACATAAAGTTTTATCCTCTTATTAACACTAGATATTTTGTCAGTAAACTGACCGTAATATCCTTTCTATGTACTTCTCCTTGTTTGTTTACTCGTATTTTTTTCCTATCACATAATGTTGATTTGTCTCCCCGGTTCTGGATGTACAACGATGATGAGGGTTGTTCATTCATATACTATTTTTCTTCATTTTCAGTCCTTTGAAGAAGAAAATGCTACGTGGAATGATTTCAAGGTTACGTTATAAACATATACCGGTAGATTTGACAGCGTAACCAAGAAAGAGACATTTCTTATTATGTTTCCCATTTCAACATCTCCCCTTAAACTTGTTTCATAATAAACTTGTTTCCATTAGTTCACATTAGTTTACATTTGTCTACATGTGTCTACATTAGTTCATGAACTAGACATTAAGTAAGTACATGCATTAGAGTGTGAATTTCTTTATGCATTGGTGTCATCCATGTACCTTGAATGAAGTGAGGTGTGGACTTAGTAATTGTGTTTACATATACACTAGGCTATATGTATGAAAGAATTCTCCTATAAATAGCTATTTAATCTAGCCAATTGATGTAAGTCAAGTTGAATAGAAATCCTCCTTTCCTCCATTTTTCTTATTTGTGAGTTTTGAGTGTTCTATTGTGTTGTCTTGCTCTCCCAAAATTTCTAACATTTGGTATCAGAGCGCGGTGTATTTGAGAGACAACCAAACTTGAAGAAAGTTGACGAATAGTAATGGAACTCCATTCCAAGTTCCTATGCTCACAAAAGAAAACTAAGGAAATTGGTGTATCCGGATGAAGGCCTTACTTGGTGCCTATGATGTTTGGGAATCGGTGGAAGTTGGAGGTGTTGAAGGGGAAGATGATGCTGCCTTTAGAAAGAAGGATCAAAAGGTGCTCACTCTCATCCATCAAAGTTTTGATGACAAGATGTTTGAGAAGATTTCAAATGCAACCACCTCCAAGCAAGCATGGGAGATTCTTCAAACTTCCTTTAAAGGTTTGGATAAAGTGAAAAGAGTTCGTATCCAAACCTTAAGAAGAGAGTTTGAATCATTGCATATGAAGGAATTCTAATATGCTTCGGATTATATTTCAAGAGTTTTGGTTATTTTCAATCAAATGAAGAGATATGGTGAAGACATGAGTGATGATAGGGTCGTTGGAAAAATACTACGATCCCTTGATTCAAAATTTAATTATATTGTTGTGGCTATTGAAGATTCCAAAGACTTGGACACCATGACCATTGAAGAACTCACGGGTTCTTTGCAAGCACATGAAGAAAATTTGAAGAAACCGAAAGAAGAATCGGTTGAACAAGCGTTGCAAGCAAAACTTTCTTTCAAGGAGAAAGATAAAAAGTGTGGCTCGCAACAAAGAGGTCGTGGACGTGGACAAGGCCGTGGTGGAAGTGGAAGAGGTGGTAGTAAACCACCTAGCAATGAGAACAAAATCTAAGACTATAACCAAGGAAGAGGCCGTGGAAGAGGTAGAGGATGAAGGCAAAGTCAAGGAAGGTATGATAAGTCTAATATTGAATGTTAAGCTTGTCATAAATTTGGTCATTTTTTCTGGGAATGCAAAAGTAATATGGAAGAGAGAAATAATTTTGTGGAGAGCAAAAATGAAGATGGAGATGGCACTCTACTTCTTGCTTGCAAAGGAGAAGAAAGTATAGAGAAAAATCAATGGTACCTTGACTCCGGTGCAAGTAGCCATATTAGTGGAAAGAAAAAATTATTTGTGGGGCTTGAAGAATTAAATGGTGGCAACATCATTTTTGGAGTTCTTCACGGGTTAAAATCAAAGGAAAATGTATGATTTTTAATTCACTTGAAAGATGGTAGCCACAAATTAATTCCTAATGTTTTGTATGTACCGGAGATGAAAAGTAACATTTTATGCTTGGGACAACTTTTGGAGAAAAATTATAATATTCATTTGAAGGATAGAAAGTTGTTTACGAGAGATGAAAATGGGAGATTGTTAGCCAAAGTTCCTATGGCTAGTAATAAAATGTTTATTTTGAATCTTCAAAGTGATGTTCCAAGATGCTTGTTATCATGTGCCAAAGATTCATCTTGGCTTTGGCATATGAGATTTGGCCATGTGAATTTTTATAGTTTAAGGTTGATGAAGAAGGAGGCCATGGTGATTGGGTTGCCAACAATTGATCATCCGATCCAACTTTGTGAAGGATGTCTCTTTGGAAAGCAAGCAAGAAAAAGCTTTCCTAAGGAGTCTTTGACTAGAGCTCGAAGCCCATTGGAGTTGATTCACATAGATGTGTGCGGACCAATCAAGCCATCTTCACTTGGTAAAAGTAACTATTTTTTACTTTTCATTGATGATTTTTCTACAAAAAATTGGGTTTATTTCTTGAAGGCAAAATCGGAGGTGTTTGAGATTTTCAAAAAGTTCAAGAGCATGGGGAGAAACAAAGTGGCTACCAAGTAAAGTCATTGCGGTCCGATAATGGTGGAGAATTCACTTCAAATGGATTCAAGGTTTTTTATGAAAATAATGGAATTCGTCATTTTTTGATAGTTCCAAGATCACCACAGCAAAATGGCTTCGTGGAAAGAAAAAACCGGACTATTCTCAACATGGCACGAAGTATGTTGAAGAGCAAAAATATGCCAAATGAGTTTTGGGATGAAGCAGTTGCTTGTGTGTTGTACTTTTCAAATCGGTGTCACACCAAGAGTGTTCGTGACAAAATACCTCAAGAGGCTTGGAGTGGTTTCAAGCCAAAAGTTGCTCATTTGAGAGTTTTTGGGAGCATTGCTTATGCACATGTGCCGGATGAGAAGAGGTCCAAGCTTGATGATAAAAGTGAGAGGTATGTTTTCATTGGCTATGATCAAAATTCTAAAGCTTATAAATTATATAACCCAAGAAATGGCAAAGTCACCATAAGTAGATATGTTGAATTTGATGAAGAGAATGCTTGGGAATGGAAAGCTAAAGAGCAAGATTACTCTTTTAATCCTTTCTCTAAAGATGATGATGGAGAAGTTATGGAGCAGCCTATCATACCACCAACACCGCTAACACAAAATCAAGAATGAGATGAGTCAAGTGCAAGATCTTCAAGTGAGGTGCCTCGGAAGACAAGAAGTCTTCGTGACTTGTATGACAATACAGAAATGGTAAGAGATAATTTATATGATTTTACTCACTTTTGTTTGTTGGTGGATAGTGAGCCTATAACTTATGAGGATGCTTCCCAAAATATCAAATGAAGAGATGCCATGGATGAAGCAATCAAAGCAATCAAGAAGAATGATACTTGGGAGTTGGCCACACTTCCAAAAGGCAAAAGCACCATTGGTGTCAAATGGGTGTACAAGTTGAAGAAAAATTCCAAGGGTGAAGTGAAAAGGTATAAAGCAAGATTGGTTGCCAAGGGATACAAGCAAAAGGCCGGTATTGACTATGATGAAGTTTTTGTGCCGGTTGAAGATTGCATATCTAATAAAGTTGTGGAGCTTGAGCATGTGAAGTCACAAGATCAAATTGCGGATATTTTCACCAAGCCGTTGAAGATTGAGCTTTTTCAGAAGCAAAGTATGGCACTTGGAGTAATGAAACAAGTTTTGGGGGGGGGGGTGTTGAAATGTGAAAAATAATAAACTTGTTTCCATTAGTTCACATTAATTTACATTTGTCTACACGTGTCTACATTAGTTCATGAACTAGACATTAAGTAAATACATGCATTAGAGTGTGAATTTCATTATGTATTGGTGTCATCCGTGTACCTTGAATGAAGTGTGGTGTGGACTTAGTTATTGTGTTTACATATACACTAGGCTAGATGCATAAAAGAGTTCTCCTATAAATAGCTTTTTAATCTAGCCATTTGATGTAAGTCAAGTTGAATAGAAATCCTTCTTTCATCCATTTTTCTTCTGTGTGAGTTTTGAGTGTTCTTTTGTGTTGTCTTGCTCTCCCAAAATTTCTAACACCACATACGGTACTGAACCGGTATAAAACTTCTGTTTTTACTTCTACATAATTTACTTTTGTTGCGATCGAGCATGCCAGAAAAGTTTAGTCAACTATTGCCCTCTTTAGTCACAATTCACCCGTCCCGTCTTGTGTTTTACAAGTAACATCAGAGATGAAATAGCAGCTGGCTCCCTTGATTTTGCTTTGTTCTTCTAGCTTCTTCATCGTAAAAAATTGATTGGGAGCTATGGCATATTCAAACCTCTTAACTTTGCAGTAAGTTCAGCAATCAGGCGTCTACGTGCATACAAATGTGGGCTGCTGGAATAGTCACGTTGATTGGCTAAGAGGTCTAACATATCATTTTCTTTTGTTCTCAATTTGGTTTTTCTGCGTTGTTGAGAAGCGAAATTTGTTAAGATTTTTATCATTCTGATTTTGGCTGTTCATTTTCTATTCTTGTCTTTACAAGTTTCCTATTAATATGCAGCTTTAGTCTGCTGTCTATATCTGTCACGACCCAAACCCCGGTCGTGATGGCGCCCAACACAATGCTAGGCAAGCCCGACCATATTATCTCTTAAACTAGCCAATTATTAATTCCAATTAATCCAGTTAAACTCAAACATCGAGTGTTCAATTCAATATGATAAACGCAATAGTAGCAACATACAAGATACAGGTCCCAACCAAATCGTGGTGTCACGAGTCTGAGCCTCTACAGAATAAACATCCGATACAACCAAGTCTAAGCAAGATGGAAACAGCAAAATAATAATGAAGGAGAAAACAGGTTCTGCGGACGTCGGCAGCTACCTCGTAGTCTCCGCAAAAGTAGATATGAGTAAGCAGCTACAACAACTCAACTGCTCTCGGACACCCGTGAATCTGCATAAAAAGTGCAGGGGAGTGGGGTGAGTATATTTCTACTCAGTGAGTAATAATAATAAGCAATAACTGAAAGTATGAACTCCTGTACCATCACTAAACAGTTCTAAGGCAAACCCCCACAGGTAAGTCATCACTACAATGAGTACTCTGATCTCTAGTCCACATCTACCTCAACAAGGTCCAACACTGACCAAACTCTCACTCATACCACTTCGATGTACAACCATCTCAATATATGGAGATAAATACATATGTCTACAATGTATAAGTATTTAAGTATGTATAAGGATATGAATAAGTATAATGTTGCGGCATGCAGCCCGCTCCAATACATATACCGTTGCGGCGCGCAGCCCGCTCCATTTAATGTCGATGGCGCTCACTGGGGGTGTATACAGACTTCGGAGGGGCTCCCTAGGCCCAAGCGCTATGATACTGCGGCGTGCAGTCCGATCCACACATATATTACTGCGGCGTGCAGTCCGATCCAATATATATATACATATATAGCTATACTACTGCAGCGTACAGCCCGATCCCATAATATACACTAGCGCTCACTAAGAATGTGTGCAGACTCAGACTCCGAAGGGGCTCCTTTCAGCCCAAGCGAAATGATACTGCGGCGTGCAGTCCGTCCCACATGTATATTACATGTATATTACTGCGGCGTGCAGTCCGATCCAATATACATACTGCTGCGGCGTGCAGCCCGATCCAATAATGGTATATATATAATACCTCAAAATAGGTCCTCGACCCTATCCCAGTCAGTATATACTTGGCCTCTCAGGCCCAATATAATATATCACAGTGGGTCCTCGACCCTAATTCAGTCAATATAGACCTGGCCTCTCAGGCTCACTCAGCTCGAATGGGGAATTCCACCCTAGGTAGTATCTCTCAAAGTATACATCTAGTATTGGCTCGTAATATGCTATACAGTTGTAATTACAGCTGAGTGTATGTTTCCAACATGATATAAGGGTCACCTAGCTCTATAGGTTCCCTAATGCTCTATAGATCGGCACAAGGCCCCAAACATGGCTACCAGCCCAATTGCACAGTTATAATCTTATTGACAGTCATAACACACAGCATACTTATTAGTCGGGAAGGACCAAGTCCAAGTCCCCAATCACAATGTCACCACGATCGTCACAAGACGCGTGTCCCATCTCAACATAGCACTGTGAAGTGCTAGTACGGGGTTTCAAACCCTCAGTGCATTATTTACTATCACCACTCACCTCGAACCGGTAGAAGCCTTAGTCCGTCTTGCGCTTGCCTCGCAAATCAATCTCCTCGGATGCCAAATCTGTTCAAAATCAATGATAATACATCAATATATGCCAAATTACGCAACTCATTCGAAATAACCCAAATTGCATCAAAATCCACGAAGTTGTCAAAACCCGACTTTTGGTATGCTTCTCGAAAAATTATAAAACTCATATTTTCGGAATCCTCGTCTCTCCACGAGTCCGTACATACCAAGAACTCCCAATTCGGACCACAAATGGTCCTTCAAATCCCCATTTTAAGATTTTTGCTCAAAACCCTAATTTTCTTGATTTCTTACCCAAATTCAGAGAATTAATGGAAGATTCTTTGATACAATTATGTATTTAACTTATAAAACTTACCTCCAATGATTCCCCGTCGAAATCCCTTCAATTCTCGTCCAAAAGCTCTCAAGAATGACCAAAAATGGTGGAAAAATGGGTTGATTTCGCGACTGGAATGTTTTAAAAACATTCTGCCCAGACATATTACTCATCGCGATCGCGAGAATGGCTCTGCGATCTCGGAGAACAAAATTTGGCCCAAAATTTACCCTTCGCGATCGCGGGAAAGGCTTCGCGATCGCGGTGAACAAATTCCGGTTCCTCCGGACAGGCTTCAGTATAATGGTCATAAATCTTTGCACACAACTCCGAATGATAAATGGTTTGATGTTCTGAGAACTAGAGACATAGGACTATAACTTTCATTTGATGCTCATTTCCTGAATCCTTATACATTTCGAGATATAATCTTCCCCATTTATACCTGTGTATTAGCGATCCTTCTCGGATACCCTATAGTTTGACGTCCATAATTATTTACCCCGATGTCCAAATCAAGACTACTTTAGCTTTCTGAAAACTAGACACAATGCGCTACAACTTTTGTTTTTGAATCACCTTACAATTCCTTGCAGATAAAAAGATATGAGCTTCTGAAGTAGGATCAATGCAACAGAAGTTTCCTTCTTCGCGATCGCGGAGCATTTCATGCGATTGCGATTCATTAATATTTTTCGCACATTTTACTCACCGCGATCGCGTCCCATTGTCCGCGATCGCGTAGAACACTGCTACAGACATAAACCAGCAGTTAAAAATGGCCTAGAAATGGTCCGAAACCACCCCGAAACTCACCCGAGGCCCCCGGGACCTCAACCAAAAGCACCAACACGTCCTATAACCTTATTCGAACTTGTTCCAATCATCAAAACTCTATCGTTAACATCAAAATCGTCCGTTTTCAACAAATTCAAGCTTATGTTTAACTTTAACTTCAAAAATTCACATTCGATCAAAAACTCGACCAAACGATGTCCGAATGACCTGAAATTTTGCAAGTACATCCAAAATCACATGACTAAGCTACTGAAAATGTCGGAATTCCATTCCGACTCCCGGATCAAAATCTCGCCTATCGATCGGATATCGCCAAAACTCAACTTTAGCCAATTCAAGCCTAAATCTACTCCGGACCTCCAAATTCACTTCCGATCGCTTTCCTAGCTCATAAATGACCTCCCGGAGCTGAACGAATCATCAGAATTCGATTCCGAGCTCTCTAACTCACAAGTCAACGTCCAATTGACTTTTTCCAACTATTCCTTCTTCTAAGAGACTTTTTGTCTCATTTCCAACTAAACTCAACCTGAATTGACTCAAACTCGCCAAACATGCATATTGAAACATTAACAAGCATTTAACGGGGATAACGAGGTGATAACTCACATGATGACGGGCCGTGTCATCACATTCTCCCCAACTTAAGCAAACGCTCATCCTCGAGCGGACCCAGAGTTGTACTAGATTCAACACAATAGCTGAATGACCCCACCAAGTATATACTCGGGGTGATACCACTTCACCCTATCTTTCATAAGTCCGATAACATAGTATAGTTGAATTTCCACAGTCTATCTGAACCATAAACCACATTGCACTTTCCGAAATCATATACCAAATCTGAATCCCACATCTATACTCAGAGTACACATGATCCAACTGTAATAGCCAACTCGCCACTCCGGGTGAGATCACATGATGTATCAAACAACCCAATCACTCGATACAATAATCTCTAATCACGACAACGGGCCACAATAGCCAAATACTAGCAGAAATAACCTTTCTCATTAGCTAGTCTTATTCCAACACCTTCATATCCTGTCCACGGCAACTAAAGCACGTGATATACCGAACCAATCTCTCGGGTCAACCATTCGTGAATCCATTTCCCTTTTAAAACTGATACCACATTAGGTTTCGGAACCAAACCTCGATATTACCTTTCTAACAAGCTAAGATCAAATATGCTCATACTCATTAATGACTCAAGCGATCATTTCGATTATAACACACCACACTGGTGATATGACACCTGAACACTGGCCTAAGCCGCGACGAGCACAACACAGGCTCCAATAAGAACGATCTGAACACACTCGAATCATGACAACAGACTCACATAAAGAGCTATAATTCAAATTCCTCAATACCATCACAACACATAACTGAGATCTCGTCTAACATCATAGAATTAGAGTACCTGAATCCTCATCGAAAGGTCATAACACCACGTGGCCTTGCCACAGCTCCTGATTCTATCCAAACACTATTACTCTTGAAGCACCTCAAGTCACCATGCTTAGAACGGTCAGCCACACATATATTTAGGTCTGAACTCAAGAAATCAATCACACCTACGGTGATACAATTGATATACGCTATCAAATCCTGAAAGGACACACCTGATGTGCGATTCCCCGAGTGATACCCAATACGGACTATTCCTCAGAAGCTAGGAAGTATTGTATACAAAGTAACATATTGGAAGCTATATTTTCCACATCACACTGTTGCGGCGCGCAACCCGTTCCAATAACATACCCGTGGCGGCGTGCCACCCGATCCTGATACCATACATGTGGCGGCGTGCCACCCGATCCTGATACCATACATGTGGCGGCGTGCCACCCGATCCAAATACTATACCTGTGGCGGCGTGCCACCCGATCCACGAATACATCTAGCAAGGGAAATGCACATCGAGTCAAGTTGCTCATTGCAACAAACATATATATATAGTCTCAAGCTCGGCCGCATGAAACGCATCCGACAAAGTTCCTCAATACTGGAGTTGAATCGATGGTAGATACCTCTACACTGACATTCGCCACGAAGTCTCAACTGACAAAGCAATACCTACCAGTCGTCCGCTGGCCCTAGGGTACATCTACCCTGCTGGAGCATGATCTGATGCACTCTGCCACGTAGTTGTGACATTTTCCTAACATAATCCATATCACATTAGTCTCGACAACCTGACTTATGACAACCAGTCTGCAATCATATATCATTATTCAAATTCGTCAAATCAAGTAACGAGAGAGCCACTAGGGCTTCCAATTACCAATAACCGCTAAACGGTGTTGATACATACGACATACCACCACTGCATACGCGGATTAAGAGAACTTCTAGTTTCCAACACATATATAACACATGAATCATTATGACTGATTCCACACTCCACCGTACGAATACATAACACATATCAAGCATTCATTCATACCACGTAAGCCATTCAGAAATCTCATTATGCCCTTTACAACTCAATCATCATTGTCAATCCAACAAGAGGATACCACCACACCACTAGATATTATCAGTTTATATTACTTGGCCCTTTTGACCATATACTCTGCCGAATTACTAGAATAGCAGTACCATTTTCCTCAATCACCAGGAAGCTTGATTCACATATTATCTGTAGCTGCCCACGTTGCTTGGGGATTTTTATGACTTCCCATATATTATGAACTGATCTCAAAACCCTGAACATGCCTTTATCGTCTTTTCATAACACATCGCACATACCATTCTACACCAAGATACATGGAGAATTTCTATCCCTCTCCTACGCTACAAACATCGACGCACTCAACTAGTCAAGGACCTTCATGATCCCATATAAAAGAAAAATCATTACATATTCCACGCTTCGCATACCGACAGGAATATACTCATTTTCAAACCATGATAAAACACATCACAACTCTTTCTTCCCATTCATTGAAAAAGCTTAACTGCCAGGACTGAGTCTTTTTACCCACACCGAGCTATGCAACTGCAAGCACATCAAGAGCTTTGTTGCACCATATCTGCAAGACTCATTACTTCGAACACACACCAGGAGTTACTCATAAGCTTTTCATATTGTTCCAGTTTATTATCATCTTTAATTTAATATTCTCCTTCACTGGAGGATCACAATACCTCAACTCAAGTTACTATACGAGACTCATACACAAGACCACGCGGTCTAAGGCTCACAGGCCGCTGAATACTCCCTCAGATATTTCCCAGAAGTACCACAATCAACAACAATTTACCTTGAAGAACTTCCTGCAGTTTTGAATTTGTTATCATTACCTTCCAATACGGATACATTGAATCCCATCATTCACATAATATAACACAAGTCTTCATCTCTTCTAATGAGACCACCATCTTTAGCCGCATGCACAACCTTAAAACACCTGACCGTTATAAGCAAAATCTTGAACACCGCAGGACTATTCTCGGGCATCATTCACCTTTATTCAGTTATCATTCAACTGTCTTATTAAACAGAACCACTCGTGCCTTGTTAGAACTCTGACATCACAGAACATGATTACATTCAGATATAATTAGCTACCTTTCTTTTCTATACACCGAACTTTCTTTACCAACATAAGTTCAAAACATCCTAGTATTTCTTCACATCTACGAAGCACCATAACCTTTATCAAAACTTCCCAACATACCCAGAGACAGGATCAACATAGCACACAACAGTGCAATCAGTTAATCAATAACAACCTCCCCAACTTGGCTCGGAGCCATACACCCAAGCACTTTCAGCCACTCATAGCATTCTTACTCAAATGATGCCACAATGTTCTAGTTATATTAAACTCAAGTCATTTACAAGCTTCGGCAGAGATTCGAATCATCACACATCTTAACTCTTTTGCAACTCTCGCATTTATACACACACCATTTAAGCCTATTCTCCAGGTGACAGAATTATTTTCTAAGCCCCAAATTTTCCAGAAATTTCGACAGAGTTTCCTCTGCAATTTGGCCTATCCACCTGCCAGCGAATCACAAAAATCATCCTAACAATACATCCGCAACTCGACAAGACATCACAATGTATATCAACAACATAAATCTCAATACTACACAATTATATCATCAGCATTAGTACATGAACATGCGCTGCACCTGCTCAAATTATAACACATATACCTTTCACCATGATACACCTATCACAACCAATTCAGTTTTCTTGAGTTTGAACTCATACTACCACACGTAGTGCACTTTACATTTCCGCTAAGAGGCAATTAACATATTTCTCACGCCCATAGCTAGGGCTACATATCAAATCACAATAAGAACCGAATACCTTACAGCTCTCCCATTATCAAACTGCCATTTTCACAATTAAGATCAATACCGATCGTATGAACTTCATAATACCGGCTCGCGAAATTAGCACCTTGGTGCTCAAGCCATAGACAAGGATTTGGCCTCAAGTCCTCCAGACAGGCCCAACATGAACTCATAGAGATTATATGTCGTCCTTTGATTGGGGAATCATAAGCCATCAAGGCAAATTTATCACTAAGCAATCGAGTGCGCACATCAACGTGCAGGAGGAATTTCAAGAATTACATCTCAAGCTGAATCAAACACGCACGATAAGAATTCCAAGAATTTGAAACTTTCCTAAAGGTTTAAAGCCTCCCGAGGATAAGTACGGGCGTCCCCGTACCGATCCATGAGACTCTACCAACCGGCTCATAACTCGCGAGACCTGTTAACCTAGGCTCTGATACCAACTTGTCATGATCCAAAGGCAAGTCGTGATGGCGCCCAACACAATGCTAGGCAAGCCCGACCATATTATCTCTTAAACCGGCCAATTATTAATTCCAATTAATCAAGTTAAACTTAAACAGCGAGTGTTCATGTCAATATGATAAATGCAATAGTAGCAACATACCGGATACAGTCCCAACCAAATCGTGGTGTCACGAGTCTGAGCCTCTACAGAATAAACATCCTGATACAACCAAGTCTAAGCAAGATGGAAACAACAAAATAATAATGAAGGAGAAAACGGGTTCTGCGGACGTCGGCAGCTACCTCGTAGTCTCCGCAAAAGTAGATATGAGTAAGCAACTACAACAACTCAATTGCTCTCGTGCACCTGTGAATCTGCACAAAAAGTGCAGGGGAGTGGGGTGAGTATATTTCAACTCAGTGAGTAATAATAATAAGCAATAACTGAAAGTATGAACTCATGTACCATCACTAAATAGTTCTAAGGCAAACCCCCACAGGTAAATCATCACTACAATGAGTACTCTGATCTCTAGTCCACATCTACCTCAACAAGGTCCAACACTAACCAAACTCTCACTCGTACCACTTCGATGTACAACCATCTCAATATATGGAGATAAATACATATGTCTACAATGTATAAGTATTTAAGTATGTATAAGGATATGAATAAGTATAATGTTGCGGCGTGCAGCCCGCTCCAATACACATACCGCTGCGGCGCGCAGCCCTCTCTATTTAACATCGACAACGCTCACTGCGGTGTATACAGACTTCGGAGGGGCTCCTTAGGCCCAAGCGCTATGATATTGCAGCGTGCAGTCCGATCCACACATATATTACTGCGGCGTGCAGTCTGATCCAATATATATATATACATATATAGCTATACTACTGCGGCGCGCAGCCCGATCTCATAATATACACCAGCGCTCACTAAGAATGTGTGCAGACTCAGACTCCGAAGGGGCTCCTACAGCCCAAGCGCAATGATACTGCGGCGTGCAGTCCATCCCACATGTATATTACTGCGGCGTGCAGTCCGATCCAATATACATACTGCTGCGGCGTGCAGCCCGATCCAATAATGGTATACATATAATACCTCAAAATGGGTCCTCGATCCTATCCCAGCCAGTATATGCTTGGCCTCTCAGGCCCAATGTAATATATCACAGTGGGTCCTCGACCCTAATTCAGTCAATATTGACCTGCCTCTCAGGCTCACTCAGCTAGAATGGGGAATTCCACCCTAACTGGTATCTCTCAAAGTACACATCTAGTACTTGCTCGTAATATGCTATACAGTTGTAATTACGGCTAAGTGTATGTTTCCAACATGATATAAGGGTCACCTACCTCTATAGGTTCCCTAATGCTCTACAGATTGGCACAAGGCCCCAAACATGGCTACCAGCCCAATTGCACAGTTATAATCTTATTGACAGTCATAACACACAGCATACTTATTAGTCGGGAAGGACCAAGTCCAAGTCCCCAATCACAATGTCACCACGATCGTCACAAGACGCGTGTCCCATCTCAACATAGCACTGTGAAGTGCTAGTACGGGGTTTCAAACCCTCAGTGCATTATTTACTATCACCACTCACCTCGAACCGGTAGAAGCCTTAGTCCGTCTTGCGCTTGCCTCGCAAATCAATCTCCTCGGATGCCAAATCTGTTCAAAATCAATGATAATACATCAATATATGCCAAATTACGCAACTCATTCGAAATAACCCAAATTGCATCAAAACCCACGAAGTTGTTAAAACCCGACTTTTGGCACGCTTCTCGAAAAATTATGAAACTCACATTTTCAGAATCCTCGTCTCTCCACGAGTCCGCACATACCAAGAACTCCCAATTCTGGCCACAAATGGTCCTTCAAATCCCCATTTTTAGATTTTTGCTCAAAGCCCTAATTTTCTTGATTTCTTACCCAAATTCAAAGAATTAATGGAAGTTTCTTTGATAAAATTATGTATTTAACTCATAAAACTTACCTCCAATGATTCCCCGTCGAAATCCCTTCAATTCCTGTCCAAAAGCTCTCAAGAATGACCAAAAATGGTGGAAAAATGGGTTGATTACGCGACTGGAATGTTTTAAAAACATTCTGCCCAGGCATAATACTCATCGTGATCGCGGGAATGGCTCTGCGATCGCGGAGAACAAAATTTGGCCGAAAATTTACCCTTCGCGATCGCGGGAAAGGCTTTGCGATCGCGGTGAACAAATTCCAGTTCCTCCGGACAGGCTTCAGTATAATGGTCATAACATTTTGCACACAACTCCGAATGATAAATAGTTTGATGTTCTGGAAACTAGACACATAGGAATATAACTTTTGTTTGATGCACATTTCCTGAATCCTTATACATTTCGAGATATAAGCTTCTCAATTTATACATGTGTATTAGAGATCCTTCTCGGATACCCTATAGTGTAACATCCATAATTATTTACCCAGATGTCCAAATCAAGACAGCTTTAGATTTCTGAAAACTAGACACGATGAGCTACTACTTTCATTTTTGAATCACCTAGGAATGCCTTGCAAAGAAAAAGATATGAGCTTCCGAAGTAGGATCAATGCAACAAAAATTTCCCTTCTTCGCGATCGCGGAGAATTTCACGCGATCGCGATTCATTAATATTTTTCGCACATTTTACTCACCGCGATCGCGTCCCATTGTCCACGATCGCATAGAACACTGCTACAGACATAAACCAGCAGTTAAAAATGGCCTAGAAATGGTCCGAAACCACCCCGAAACTCACCCGAGGCCCCCGGGACCTCAACCAACAGCACCAACACGTCCTATAACCTTATTCGAACTTGTTCCAATCATCAAAACTCTATCGTTAACATCAAAATCGTCCGTTTTCAACAAATTCAAGCTTAAGTTTAACTTTAACTTCAAAAATTCACATTCGATCAAAAACTCGACCAAACGATGTCCGAATGACCTGAAATTTTGCAGGCACATCCAAAATCACATGACGAAGCTACTGAAACTGTCGGAATTCCATTCCGACTCCCGGATCAAAATCTCGCCTATCGATCGGATATCGCCAAAACTCAACTTTAGCCAATTCAAGCCTAAATCTACTTCGGACCTCCAAATTCACTTCCGATCGCTTTCCTAGCTCATAAATGACCTCCCGGAGCTGACCGAATTATCAGAATTCGATTTCGAGCTCTCTAACTCACAAGTCGACGTCCAATTGACTTTTTCAAACTATTCCTTATTCTAAGAGACTTTTTGTCTCATTTCCAACTAAACTCAACCCGAATTGACTCAAACTCGCCAAACATGCATACTGAAACATTAACAAGCATTTAACGGGGATAACGAGGTGATAACTCACATGATGACGGGCTGGGTCATCACAATATCCAAACAGCCACTCATTCTTATTTTTCCTTGTGTCCAACCAAAATAAAAAGAAAAAAAAAATTTCCCTTTATTTCTATTAGGCATTTCTGTTGTGGTTACGTTTTGCCAACGAAAAGCAAAAGATGACATAATTGTTGGACTTTCTGTAATGGTTACAACAAACTGTAAATGTACTGTAAAATATACGAGAAACGACGGTGATTCAGAGGAGAAAAGGTTAAATGTCAGTGAGAAGAGAAAGTGAGGTTTCTTATTTTTCTTTCCTCAAGTTGGCTAGTGAAAGCTGTGCAGGCATTTGTTTTTCTCTTACTTAGTTGTGCAGAGTAGTCTAGAGGTTGGATTGTTAGATAGTCGTAACAAGCTCCATACTTAAGACTCTACAAGTTTGTGCATTATCAGTACAATACTGAATGGAATAAATCAGCTTCAGTTGTTTCTGCATTTGGTAGCACAAATGCAGGAACCATTTCACATTCAGGACTCATCCTCTCATTCATCTCATTCAAAGTTCTTGCTATTGATGTCGAAGCTGATCATAACTGAACATATTATTGACTTTTCATCCTTAACTATTTGATATAACCATCCATTATATGAGCTTTGATACACCAAATTTGATTAATCTTGAGGCAATCCAGTTCTTTATACTCTAGCATAGTTATTTTCTCTCGGTTATCTCACGTTTTTGATGCGCTAAACCTCAGTTTGCTTAGCTTTCTGTTCCACCAATACGTCCTTCAATGTTATTTTATGAAGTTAATAACATCTTCTATTTATCTCTTTTCTTTTCTTCATTTGAATGCTTGTGTTTGATTTGATGAAAAAATAACTTAATTGGAAATTGGTTGGTGAATACAAAATAGTTAAGAAAGTGGTAAGAAAAATAACTTTTTTCCATAAGCGAGGGAAGTTATTTTCCCCAATTGATGAAAATGATTTCCCGGTAAAATATCTTTCTTATTGAAAAGAATATTTTAAGTAATAATTACAATCATACCAAACACGATCTTGTGGATCTACCTAGGTGGCTTTCACTTCATCGATAGGGGAGGTGTACATGTGGACACAAACAGGACCACGATAAAGTTGTGGATACGATTGCTGTATTTTTCTTGAATTTGAAAAATATTATTCCCTCCATTCCTTTTTAGTTTGTTTCAAAAGAATTATCTCTTTTTAAATTTGAGAAAAAAATTTAACTTAAACTTTCAACTTTACCCTTAATGAGAAGCTTTTATATGCTTGTTTCTTTAGGCTTTCCAATGCTTTCTATACATTGCAAATAACCAGTAATTAAAGACACATTTCAAAATGTTTGAATGTTTAATTTTCTAAGTTATCACATCAACATATTGTAACAATCTGACTTGTCATTTTAAATATTAAAACCCCGTTCAATGAATCAAGGTCCCGAGCAACTTCGTAATACGTATTATGACTTGCATGTGCGGTGGAATTTGATTTTTGAAAGATTCAAAATTAAATTAAAAGTGTTATAAAACTAAAAAAAATTTACTAAAACTTGAACAAGATAATAGAGCTAGAGAGAAGGAAGAGATTTTATTTGTTCTTCAATTGTGTGTATTTTTCTATCTATTACAAGACATTTATATAGGCATAAAAAGTAAAGAAATTATGTCGTGGAATATGTCATTGAACATACAAAATATGTCATTGAATATGTCATTAAGCATTTGAGATTAATATCATGAAAGAAGAGTAGACATCAACCATAATGTGATATTTATCATAACACTCCCCCTTGGATGTCTATAGATAATGTGCCTCGTTAAAACCTTACTAGAATATAATCCAATGGGAAAAATAAATCTTGAAAAAAAAAGAGTACACATGTTTAATAATATGCCTTTTGGTTGTCTCGTTAAAAATCTTGCAAGGAAAACTCAGTGGGGCAAAGCCTTGTAAAGGAAAAGAGTACAACGCGCATTAACTCCCCCTGATGAGAGCATCAATTCACATCCTTAAGCTTTCACATCCCAGTCTTATGTACTAGCTTCTTGAAGGTTGACGTCGGTAGAGATTTTGTGAACAAATCAGCCATATTATCACTTGAACGAATATGTTGCACATTGATATCACCATTCTTTTAAAGATCATGTGTGAAAAATACCTTGGTGAAATATATTTTTGTCTTATCTCCTTTTATGAATCCTCCCTTTAATTGAGTTATGCATGCTGCATTGTCTTCATACAAAATTATGGGTTATTTTTCACTTAAACTACATTTATCTCGAATAACATGTATTATAGACCTCAACCACACGCATTCTCGACTTGCGTCATGAATAGCAACTATTTCAGCATGATTAGATGAAGTAGCACAATTGATTGCTTACTCGATCGCCAAGATATGGCACTACCTCCAACAGGTAAACACATAAGTTGTTTAAGATCGAGCCTTGTGTGGGTTGGATAAATACCCAGCATCAGCATAACCAACAAGATCGGGACTATAATTATTAACATAAAATAAGCCCATATTGGTAGTTACTTTTAGATACCACAATATGTGTTTGATCCATTCCAATATCTCCTTGTAGGAGCACAGCTATATCTTGCTAAGACATTGACCAAAAAGGTTATGCCAGGCCTTGTAGTATTGGCAAGATATATTAGTGTATCGATTGCACCAAGATATGGTACTTCAGGACCAAGTAGCTCGTCATTCTTCCTTGAGATCGGAATGGATCCTTATTCACATCAAGTGATCGAACAACCATCGGAGTACTTAAATGGATGTGCTCCATCCATGTAAAACCGTTTCAATACCTTTTCAATGTAGGCAGATTGATGAATAAAAATTTCGTTTGCCAAATGTTCAATTTGCAAACTAAGATATAATTTTGTCTTTCCGAGATCTTTCATCTCGAATTCCTTCTTTAAATAATCAATTACCTTTTGGTGTTCATTAGGAGTTCCAATAAGGTTTATGTCATCAACATATACAGCAAGTATAACAAACTATGATGTTATTTTTTTTTTATAAAAACACTTGGACAAATGGCATCATTTATATAACCTTCCTTTAATAAATACTCATCGAGGTGGTTATACCACATTCTTCCTGATTACTTTAGACCATACAAAGATCTTTGCAATTTGATTGAAAATATTTCCCGGGACTTTGAATTATGTGAATCATGCATTTTAAATCCCTCGGTAATTTTCATGTGTATCTCATTATCAAGTGAACCATAAAGGTAGGTTGTAACCATATCCATTAAATGAATGTTAATCTTTTTATGGATAGCAAAACTAATGACATAACGGAATGTTATAGCATCCATAATAGGAGAATATGTTTCTTCATAATCGATACTGGGCTTATGTGAAAAACCTTGTGCAACTAGACGTGCATTACATCTTTGTGCCTCATTTTTCTCATTCCTTTTTTGTACAAAGACCCATTTATATCCAACAGGCTTAACACCATTAGGTATTTGCACTACAGGTCCAAAAACTTCACGTTTTCGCAAGTGAAATTAATTATGCTTGGATAGCGTCTTTCCATTTTGGCCAATCATCTCTCTGTGTACATTTATCGACATATTTTGGTTCAAGATCCATGTCTTGTTGCATTATTTCAATAGAAACATTATAAGCAAAAATGTTATTAATAATAATATTATTTTGGTTCCATATTTTTCTCGTTGAGGCACAACTTATTGAGATCTCTCCATCATCATCCTTTTTATGTACCTAAACCTTCATTGAGGTCTTATCATTTGTTATATCTATGTGCTATTCTTCAGCCACTACCTCTGTATTATGATCATTTTGATCATTTACTCCTTTTCTTTTCCGAGGATTTGTTATCCTTAGAACTGACTGGTATACCACGTTTCAAAGTGTGGTTTAACTCATTTTCTTTAATTGATTGTCATACCGGGATATCAACTCGAACTGGAGAATTAGTGTCACGATCCCAAATCTGGTCGTGATGGCGCCCAGCACACTGCTAAGCCAGCCTGACCAATCAATAACAACAACGGAGCTAGGAGCTCGCTTTATCCTAATTAAACATATCAAATCATAAAAACAACAGTGATGTATATATCGAAAACGGGGAACTGAGTCCCAACACATACCAACTCCCATAGACCGAAGGGTCAAGAGTCATGAGCCTCTAAAGAACATAAGTGTAATAAGGTTTACAACCAAAACTCAGTGCGGAAAGATATGACAACATGAAAAGAAAGACAGCTAGAAGGAGAGTCAGATCCTGCGGACGCTGCAGCTACCTCAACTATTCCGCACAATGCCTCTGAACGGCTACCGGATCAGGTTTGCTGAGAGGTACCTGGATCTGCACACAAGGTGCAGGGAGTAAAATGAGTACTGCCAGACTCAGTGGTAATAAATAGGGGTAAGACAACGTAGATAAGAAATCCACAATAAAACACTGTGTAAAGTTGTAACCAATACCCTGTAACAGTTCAATATCAACAGTAGAGAACCAACAATATCAATAACAAGTATAACAGCTAGCAGATGTAGCTAAATGCAATGCAATGCATGAAATGGCCGCTACGGCGCGTAGCCCGATCCAATTTGGGTACCTGTGCTCACTGTAGGGGTTCAGACTCCGGAGGGGCTCCTACAGCACAAGCTCAATATCATGAATATACGCTACAGCATGCAGCTCGAGCCACTTCCAGTCAGCTAATATGCAAATACAGCCTCATAGGTTCAACAGTAGTTTTGAAAACTCTTTTACCATTTTTAGTTGAAAACAGTATATCAAAGTTCCAGAGATTGGAAAATTATAATAACTGTAATAGCTTCGGACTGGTAGTAAAACTAGCATGCCAATATCTCAACACAATGCTAACGATCCTCGCAGGATCCCAATAACTGGCTCACAGCCCATAAGTATACTCAACCCTCCAGGAAGGAGGTTCAACGGCTCAAGAGTAGCCAATATCACTATATAATATGAAACCATCCGAGAAGGAGGTTCGACGGCTCAAGAATAGCCAATATCACAATACACTATCAATAGGTCGGACTAAGCCATAGTCCCCAAATCACAATCAACTCCGCACTCGCAAGAGAGTACGTGTCTCGCTACTATACAGCGTCACAAAGTGGTGTACCGTGGTTTCGAACCCGCTGGTCATCACCCACGTCTATTACACACCTCAATACAGTGCGACGACTATTCCGCGATGCCCTTTCCACGAGAATCAAGCTCCGCACGCGTAGAATCTGATCAAATGTAGTAGAAACACAACAAATTAGGCCAATAGAATGATACCTAGTCAAAACAACTCAATTTACACCAAAAATGACAAAGTTGCCAAAACCCGACTTTTGGTACGCTTCTCGAAAAATCACAAAAGTCACATATTCGGAACCCTCATCTCAATACGAGTCTAAGCATATCAATTTTACCAAATTCGGACTCCATTTGCCCATTCAAAACCTTGATTTTCTAAAGTTCAAGCCTAGGGTTAAATCCTCCATGAATTACCCCAAATGCCTCCATTTGCATGATATAATTGCATAATATTATCAATACTAATCATAAGATGAGTCCATAGTTGATTACCTGATGATTTCCCTTGCGTTTCTCTTCAAAATCGCCCCAATCGCCTCTAAAGTCGAGACCCAAATGTTGAAATGTTTCTGAATTTTTCTAACTTCTGATACAATTAATTCTCTGCGATTTTCGCTTCTGCGGACCATTTCCGCCTCTGCGGAACCGCTTCTGCGACCAATTGGTCCCTTCTACGAATCCAAGCCTATTTGGTCATTTCCTCTCCTGCGTGCCCCGAACCGCTCTTGCGCGTCCGCTTCTGCGGAAATTCTTCCGCCCTTGCGGGATTTCCCGCTTCTGAGAGTAGGAGTCCGCTTCTGCGGACTCGCTCCAGCGGTCATAATTCCGCTTCTGCGGATCCTTCACCCCTCGACCCATGTTCACTTCTGCGATGAGAATCCGCACCTGCGACACCGCTTCTACAGATAAAAGTCCGCTTCAGCGAGGACCTGCGCTTCTGCGCCCCATAGTCCGCTCCTGCGGACTATCTCCTGCGCTCCCTTTTCCGCAGGAGCGAAAACAATAGAACCAGCAACATAATGTGCAATTCTTCCATATTTTCTCCCGTTTAACCATCCGAAAATACCCCGAGGCCCCCGGGACCTCACTTAAACACACCAACACATCCCAATACCTTATTCGAACTTGTTCCAAACCTCAAAACACGTCTAACAACATCAAAACCCATAATTCACATCGAATTCAATCCGAAATTCCTTAAAACTTTACAAATTACACCTTCGATCTAAAACCCGACCAAACGACGTCCGAATGACCTGACAATTTGCGGACATATCCAAAATCACATTCCGAAGCTACAGAAATTGTCGGAATTCCATTCCGACCCCCGAATCAAAATCTCACCTACCGTTCAGATTTTTCCAAAATTCAACCTTAGCCATTTCAAGCCTATTTGTACACCGGACCTCCAAATTCAATTCTGATTACTCCCCTAAGTCACAAATCACCTCCCGGAACTAACCTGTAACGACCCGGCCCGTCGTTACGGGAATTACCACCCTGTTACCTTGCATTTGCATATCTTATGCTTTTATATCAGTATTAGAGTATATCGGGTGAGTTAGGAGTGATTCGGGTTGAAAATGACGCAAATAGCATGTTTGAAGGAAACTTGAATATGGGAAGTCAACCTAGAGTTGACTATTGAGTTAGAGTGCTCGGAACTAGATTCCGATGATTCGACTAGTTTCGGGGGATCATTTATGACTTAGGAGAGCAATCGGAATTGAATTCGGAGATCCGGTGTAGTTTTAGGCTTGAATTGGCGAAGGTTGAATTTTGGCGAAAACCGGATGGTAGGTGATATTTTGATCCGGGGGTCAGAAATGAATTCCGACAATTTCTGTAGCTTCGTTATGTGATTTTGGATATGTCTGCAAATTTTCAGGACATTCGGACATCATTTGATCGGGTTTTGGATTGAATGTTAGTTTTGAAAGTTTTAAAGAAACTTAGGCTTGAATTCGTGTGTAAATGGTGATTTTTATGTTTAGGATGGTGTTTTTATGATTGAAACAAGTACGAATCATGTTTTGGAGTATGTTGGTGGTTTTCGTTGGGGTTCCGGGGGCCTCGGGATGATTTCGAACCATCAACCGGGCATTTGGACTTGGCAAAAATCTGCAGAAAAACTGCAGGTTCTGTCCAGGCATTTAAGCCTTCGCGTTCGTGTGGTATGGGACGCGTTCGCGAAGGCCAGGCGGACCAAGCATCGCGTTCGCGAGCAGGGGCGTTGCGTTCGCGTAGGGGCGTAAGAGTGAAGCTTCGCGTTCGCGTGACGTGGTGTCACGAACGCGTAGAAGGATTTTGGGCGGCTGGGAATTTTGTTCATCGCGAACGCGTGGTGGAGTTCGTGTTCGCGTAGGGAAAGTCAGAATCGAGCATCGCGAATGCGTGGGAGTAATCGCCTTCGTGAAGAGTAACTGGAAGCTGAGCATCGCGAATGCGTGGGAGCTCACGCGAACGCGTAGAGCAAATTGCTCTAGCAGTGAATTAAATCACAGAACAGAGGGGTCGCGGGTTCATTCACCCAAAACACAATTTTGAGCCCTAGAGAGAAGAAAACTCGAGGAAATCACTGAGAAATCATCGGGGATTCATCGGAGGTAAGATTCTTGACTCAACAACATCATTTTATGGTACAATTAACATCAATCTTCATGAAATTGGGTAGAGATCTTGAAGAATTGTGGCCTAGGTACTAAAAACGGGATTTTGAGTTTTGGAAGACCATTTGAACTCCGATTTTGATAAAGTTTATATGCACGGACTCGTGGAGAGACGAGGATCGCGTTGGTTCTAATTTCGGAATTTTCCGAGCAGTGGGCCCGGAGTCGGGTTTTACCAACTTAGTGTATTTATGCGAATTTCATGTAAATTGAAATGGGTTATGATTCTTTGACCCGTATTTTGATATAATTATTGTGGTTTGACAAGATTCTACGCACGAGGGAGCTAAATTCAAAGGAAAAGGCATCGCGGATGAGTCTACGACCGGCTAGAGGTGAGTAGTTTGTGTATATGGTAGCTTGAGGGTTCGAAACCCCGGCTTAGCACATTGTGACGCTAGTAGGGCATGGCTCGCACACCGTGGCAGGTGCGGGATTGATTGTGACTAGGTATTAAGACTTGGTCCATCCCGGATGTGAATAATATGTTGTTAGTGTTGGAAATACACTGTATTTGATATATTTGTGGGCTGTAAGCCTTGTTTGGGGCCTTGTGCCGACCTGTAGCCTCCTTAGAGGACAATATTTATGTGATAGCTATATTTGCTTAAATCACCGATCTCAATCCTGGAAATTGAAATCACCTTTTTGATATGCTAAGTCACCGGCTTTTGCAAATTTAATAAAGTTAAAGTATTTTCATAAATTATGAACTGGAAACTGGAATTAAGAAAAATGAACTGTTTTGTGACTTATTTGCTTATTGTGGACTGAGCATGGGTCGGGCTGCATGCCACAGTGGTTGATATGAGGATCGGGCTGCACGCGCGCAGCAGTATTGCGCTTGGGTTATAGGAGCCCCTCCGGAGTCTGTACACACCCCCAGTGAGCGTCGTCGACGTTAAATTGGATCGGGCTACACGCCGTAGCGGTTATGTGCATTGCATTGCATCTTTATTTATGGAATTACTCTATGGTAGCTGTATTGTATTGTTGATGCTAGTTTGTAGGAGATTCGAACTGTAGTTTAGCTTCATGATGTGGTATTCTGTGGATTTCTTATTTTCAGCTACTTGTATATATTTATTACTCACTGAGTACTTAGTACTCACCCCTACTCCCTGCACCTTGTAGACATGTATTTCCAGCATTTGCAGTGTCATATCGAGTTGCTGAGGTAGTTGCCTACGTTCGCAGAACCTAGCTTCTCCTCTCCTTTCCAGTTATTATTTGTATTTGTATTCAGACTTGACTATTTCTATATAGTACTCTCTATTCCTGTTGGGTTTTGTTAGAGGCTCTAGACTTGTGACTCCATATCTTTGGGAGTGTCAGTATTTTGTTCATTATTATTATTATTGGAATTCTTTGACTCATATATTCTTCTTGGAATGTCCATTTGGGATTGATAGTCGTTGTGATAAGTAATAGTTGGTCTGGCTGGCCTAGCTTAATTGTTGGGCGCCATCACGACCGGATTTGGGTCGTGACAAGTTGGTATCAGAGCCTAGGTTACTAGGACTCGCGAGTCATGAACCGGTTTAGTAGGCTTTCGCGGATCGGTACGTAGACGTCCGTATCTATCCTCGGAGGGCTACGAAACTTTAGGAAAAACCTCATTTTCTTGGATTCATATCGTGCGGTTTGTGTTATCATGAAATTAAATTTTTCCATATTCTATTCTCTCGCAGATGGCGAGAACACGTGCTAGCGGACGTGGCGGACGACCACCATTGGCACCCAGAGGCCGTGGTCGTGGTAGAGGTAGGGTCGTGGTAGGGGTAGAGCAGCAGGGGCAGTGCCAGTTGACCCACCAGTTGTCCCCATTCCAGATCAGCCTCCAGTTGTAGAGGTCCCAGCAGCACCTGTTCAGGCACCAGCTGTGCCTATTGTGATTCCGGGTCTTCAGGAGACCCTAGCTCAGATATTGTCAGTGTGCACAGGCTTGGCTGAGGTAGTTGCAGCTACTGCTGCAGCATCTTCTTCACAAGCAGGGGGAGGGAATCACACCCCCGTGGCCCGTACACCCGAGCCAGTTCAGCCAGTTGCGCCCGTTGCACCAGCTCCTGCTTATATGGTTCCAGTTATGCCCGATGATGAGCAGTGTCGTTTGGAGAGATTTGAGAGGCTACAGCCTCCGACATTCAGTGGTGCTGAGAGCGAGGACGCCAAAGGTTTTCTTGACAGATGTCAGCGCATGCTTCGCACCGCGGGTATTCTAGAGTCCAGCGGTGTTTCATTCACCACTTTTCAGTTCATAGGTGCAGCATTTCAGTGGTGGGAGGATTTTGAGAGGCGTAGGCCCGCTGGGGCAGTGCCCCTCACTTGGCAGCAATTCTCTATGGTATTTTTGGAGAAGTACGTGCCTCAGTCTCAGAGAGAGGAGCTGCGACGTCAGTTTGAGTGGCTGAAGCAGGGAGATATGAAGGTTACTCAGTACGAGATAAGATTCACACAGTTGGCCCGTCATGACATGCGGATGGTTCCTACAGACAGAGAGAGGATTCAGAGATTTATCGATGGCCTTATCTATCCCATCCGCATATTGATGACCAGGGAGAGAGTTTCGGCAGTTACCTTTGAGGAGGTGGTTGATGCTGTCCGTCACATTGAGACAGATCGCCGCAGAGAGCGAGAAGAGAGAAAGGCTAAGAGGCCTCGTGGTACTAGCAGCTACAGTGGTGCTCCGTCTAGGGGCCAACCTCAGCATAGCAGGGGTCGTTCTTTCAGGTCTCATCAGTCTGGACGAGCAGAGTCCAGTGGGGTTTCATCAGATCGTGGTCGTCAGGGCCATCAGGGTTATCAGGGTCAGCAGGGCCGTCAGTAGAGTCAGCCTGCATTGAGTGCTCTTCCAGCTCAGAGCTCTGCTCCTGTTTCCTCAGCACAGGGTTCATCTGTAGCGAGGGGTCCTCAGCAGCCCCTTCTTCCATCTTTAGTCCGTTATTTTGAGTGCGGTGACTTGGGCCATATCAAGAGAGAGTGTCCTCAGTGGCTTCGTAGGCGGTCTCAGTAGAGGGATCGGCCCTCGTCTTCTACTCCTGTTTCTTTAGCGCTAGCACAATCGGCTAGGATTGGTGGCTAGGTATCCAGAGGTCGCCCTAGGGGCGAGGATCATACTGGTGAAGGCCAGGCTCGTTTCTATGCTCTTCCGGATAGGAAGGATGCTAGTGCTTCAGATGCGGTCATTTTAGGTATTATCTCAGTCTGCCACAGGGATACTTTTGTCTTATTTGATCCCGGATCCACCTATTCTTATGTCTCTACTTATTTGCACATCATTTGGGTATGACCCGTGGTATTCTTGCTTTTCCCGTACATGTGTCTACCCCAGTGGGGGATACTGTTGTTGTGGATCAGGTATATCGATCCTGTATTATTACTATTGAGGGTCTGGAGACCCGAGTTGATCTATTACTACTGGGCATGGTAGATTTTGATGTAATTCTAGGCATGGATTGGCTATCTCCTTACCATGCGATTATGGACTATCATGCCAAGACAGTCACACTAGCTATTCCAGGTAATCCGAGGATCGAGTGGCGTGGCTTGACTGATTATGTGTCCGACAGGGTAATTTCTTATATAAAGGCCCAACGAATGATTGGCAAGGGTTGTTTATCTTATTTGGCCTTCATTAGAAATGTTGAGGCCGAGACACCTAGTCTTGATTCGGTCCCCATTGTGAGGGAGTTTCCGGATGTATTTCCAGCAGACCTGCCGGGCATGCCACCCGACAGAGATATTGATTTTGGTATTGACTTGGTGCCGGGCACTCAGCCCATTTCTATTCCTCCCTATCGCATGGCACTAGCAGAGTTAAAATAATTGAAGGAACAACTCCAGGAACTATTAGATAAGGGTTTCATTCGTCCGAATGTGTCACCTTGAGGTGCACCGGTGTTATTCGTGAAGAAGAAAGATGGCACAATGAGAATGTGCATTGATTACAGGCAGCTCAACAAGGTAACCGTGAAGAATAAATACCCATTACCTCGTATTGAGGACCTATTTGATCAGCTCCAGGGAGCTAGTGTATTTTCTAAGATTGATCTTCGATCGGGCTATCATCAGTTGAAGATCAGGGACTCAGATATTATGAAGACAGCGTTCAGGACGCGATATGGGCACTACGAGTTCCTGGTGATGTCTTTCGGGTTGACTAATGCCCCAGCTGCATTCATGCACTTGATGAATAGCGTATTTCGGCTGTACCTTGATTCTTTTGTGATTGTGTTTATTGATGATATTCCGGTGTATTCACGCAGCCAGGAGGAGCATGCACAACACTTGAGGGTGGTATTGCTGAAGGTTTCGCCTATGAAGGGTGTTATGAGGTTTGGGAAGAAAGGGAAGTTGAGCCCAAGGTTTATTGGACCTTTTGAGGTGCTTAGGAAAGTTGGGGAGGTGGCCTATATGCTTGCTTTGCCACCCAGTTTGTCGGGCGTTCACCCGGTGTTCCATGTATCCATGCTCCGGAAGTATGTCGGAGACCCGTCTCATTTGTTAGACTTCAGCACGATACAGCTAGATGAGGATTTGACTTATGATGTGGCACCAGTAGCCATTTTGGGTCGACAGGTTCGTAAGCTGAGATCCAAGGACATAGCTTCAGTGAAAGTGCAGTGGAGAGGTCCTCCCGTGGAGGAAGCAACTTGGGATACCGAGCAGGAGATGCGAAGCAGATATCCACACTTGTTTGATACTCTAGGTATGTTTCTTCACCCGCTCGCGGACGAGCGTTTGTTTAAGTTGGGGAGAATGTAACGACCCGGCCCGTCGTTACGGGAATTACCACCCCGTTACCTTGAATTTGCATATCTTATGCTGTATATCAGTATTAGAGTATATCGGGTGAGTTAGGAGTGATTCGGGTTGAAAATGAAGCAAATAGCATGTTTGAAGGAAGCTTGAATATGGGAAGTCAACCTAGAGTTGACTATTGAGTTAGAATGCTCGGAACCGGATTCCGATGATTCGACTAGTTTCGGGGGATCATTTATGAATTAGGAGAGCAATCGGAATTGAATTCGGAGGTCCAGTGTAGTTTTAGGCTTGAATTGGCGAAGGTTGAATTTTGGTGAAAACCGGATGGTAGGTGAAATTTTGATCCGGGGGTCGGAAATGAATTCCGACAATTTCTGTAGCTTCGTTATGTGATTTTGGATATGTCTGCAAATTTTCATGTCATTCGGACATCGTTTGATTGGGTTTTGGATTGAATGTTAGTTTTGAAAGTTTTAAAGAAACTTAGGCTTGAATTCGTGTGTAAATGGTGATTTCTATGTTTAGGATGGTGTTTTTATGATTGGAACAAGCCCGAATCATGTTTTGGAGTATGTTGGTGGTTTTTGTTGGGGTGGCTTCGGGAAGATTTCGGACCATCAACCGGGCATTTGGACTAGACAAAAATCTGTAGAAAAACTGCAGGTTCTGTCCAGGCATTTAAGCCTTCGCGTTCGCGTGGTATGGGACGCGTTCGCCAAGGCCAGGCAGACCAAGCATCGCGTTCGCGAGTAGGGGCATCGCGTTCGCATAGGGGCGTGAGAGTGAAGCTTCGCGTTCGCGTGAGGTGGTGCCGCGAACGCGTAGAAGGATTTTGGGCGGCTGGGAATTTTGTTCATCGCGAACGCGTGGTGGAGTTTGCGTTCGCGTAGGGTAAGTCAGAATTGAGCATCGCAAATGTGTGGGAGTCATTGCGTTCACGAAGAGTAACTGGAAGCTGAGCATCACGAACGCGTGGGAGCTCACGCGAACACGTAGAGCAAATTGCTCTGGCAGTGAATTAAATCAAAGAACAGAGGGGTCGCGGGTTCATTCACCCAAAACACAATTTTGAGCCCTATAGAGAAGAAAACTCGAGGAAATCACTGAGAAATCATCGGGGATTCATCGGAGGTAAGATTCTTGACTCAAAAACATCATTTTATGGTAGAATTAACATCTATCTTCATGAAATTGGGTAGAAATCTTGAAGAATTGTGGCCTAGGTACTAAAAACGGGATTTTGAGTTTTGGAAGACCATTTGAACTCCGATTTTGATAAATTTTATATGCACGGACTCGTGGCGAGACGAGGATCGCGTTTGTTCTAATTTCGGAATTTTCCGAGCAGTGGGCCCGGGGTCGGGTTTTACCAACTTAGTGTATTTATGCGAATTTCATGTAAATTGAAATGGGTTATGATTCTTTGACCTGTATTTTGATATAATTATTGTGGTTTGACAAGATTCTACGCACGAGGGAGCTAAATTCAAAGGAAAAGGCATCGCGGACGAGTCTACGACCGGCCAGAGGTGAGTAGTTTGTGTATATGGTAGCCTGAGGGTTCGAAACCCCGACTAAGCACATTGTGACGGTAGTAGGGCGTGGCTCGCACACCGTGGCAGGTGCGGGATTGATTGTGACTAGGGATTGAGACTTGGTCCATCCCGGATGTGAATAATATGTTATTAGTGTTGGAAATACATTGTATTTGATATATTTGTGGGCTGTAAGCCTTGTTTGGGGCCTTGTGCCGACCTGTAGTGTCCTTAGAGGACAATATTTATGTGATAGCTATATTTGCTTAAATCACTGATCTCGGTCCTGGAAATTGAAATCACCTTTTGAAATGCTAAGTCACCGGCTTTTGCAAATTTAATAAAGTTAAAGTATTTTTCATAAATTATGAACTGGAAACTGGAATTAAGAAAAATGAACTGTTTTGTGACTTATCTGATTTATGTGGACTGAGGATTGATATGAGGATCGGGCTGCACGCCGCAGCAGTATTGCGCTTGGGATGTAGGAGCCCCTCCCGAGTCTGTACACACCCCCAGTGAGCGCCATCGACGTTAAATTGGATCGGACTACACGCCGTAGCGGGTATGTGCATTGCATTGCATCTTTATTTGTGGAATTACTCTGTGGTAGCTGTATTGTATTGTTGATGCTAGTTCGTAGGAGATTCGAACTGTAGTTTAGCTTCATGATGTGGTATTCTGTGGATTTCTTATTTTCATCTACTTGTTTATATTTATTACTCACTGAGTACTTAGTACTCACCCCTACTCCTTGCACCTTTTGTGTGCAGACTCAGGTACTCAGGAGTAGTAGACAGCCATTTCCAGCATTTGCAGTGTCATATCGAGTTGCTGAGGTAGCTGCCTACGTTCGCAGAACCTAGCTTCTCCTCTCCTTTCCAGTTATTATTTGTATTTGTATTCAGACTTGAGTATTTCTATATAGTACTCTCTACTCCTGTTGGGTTTTGTTAGAGGCTCTAGACTTGTGACTTCAGATCTTTGGGAGTGTCAGTATTTTGTTCATTATTATTATTATTGGAGTTCTTTAACTCATATATTCTTCTTGGAATGTCCATTTGGGACTGATAGTCGTTGTGATAAGTAATAGTTGGTCTGGCTGGCCTAGCTTAATTGTTGGGCGCCATCACCACCGGATTTGGGTCGTAACATAACCAAATCATCATAATCCGATTCTGAGCCCTCTAACTAAATAGTCAACTCCGCGTTGACTTTCCATATTCAAGTTCCCTTCAAAAAGGCCATATGCCTCATTTTCAATCCAATTCACTCCTAACTCACCCGAAAAATTCTAACACTGATATAAAGTCATACAACACATAAATGCAAGATAACGGGGTGGAAATTCCCATGACGACGGGCCGGGTCATCACAATTAGCAGCTGGAATGTGTGACTTAGTCACCCTTGGTAGATCAGTGAACGCATCTGGAAGTTGATTTGCATTATTTTGCAAGTGAATTATCTTTTGAACCACTTATTTACATTAATTTGTTCGAGGATCTAAATGAAATAGTGGTAATACATTCCAATCTATCTCCTTTCTCAGCTGATTATTTTCTCCCCCTAATGTTGGGTATATTGATTAATCAAAATGACAGTCAGAAAATCTCGCTATAAATAAATCTCCAGTCATAGGCTCTAGATATTTTCTAATAGAAGGAGATTCATACCCAACATATATCCCCAAACTTCTTTGGGTGACCATCTTTGTGCGTTGTGGTGGAGAAATTGGAACATATACCGCACAACCAAAGATTCTAATATGGGAAATATTTGACTCTTGGTCATAAGCCAATTGCAATGGGGAGACTTTATTATAACTTGTGGATCTAGTTCGCACAAGTGATGTCACATGTAAAATAGCATGACCCGATACTGAAATGGAAAGTTTTGTTCTCATAAGCATTGGTCTAGCTATAAATTGGAGGCATTTGATCAATGATTCCGCTAAACCATTTTATGTATGCACATGAGCGACCAGATGCTCACTTGTTGTCCCAGTTGATATACAATAATCATTAAATGTTTGGGATGTACTTAATTGCATAATCTGAAAATTGTGCTCTTAGCTTTATTATTTGAGCTAACAATCTCGCGAATGCTATATTGCGAGTTGATAGTAAGAACACATATGACCATCTTGTAGATGCATATATCAAAATCATGTAACATCTTAATGGTCCACATGGAGGGTGAATGGGCCCACATATGTCACCTTGTATACGTTCCAAAAATATAAGGGATTCCATCTTAACTTTAATAGTTAATGGTCTAATAATTAATTTTTCTTGAGAATATTCAGCACAAAAGAATTCCTTAAATTGAAGAATCTTTTGGTTCTTCATTGAATGTCCGCGTGAACTCTCAATTATTTTATGCATCATAGTAGAGTCAGGATGACCCAACTAGTCATGCCAAATAATAAAATTGTCTTGATTAGTAAACTTCTCATTTACTATGGTATGTATTTCAATCCTGTTAATACTTGTATAATATATGCCAGAGGAAAGAGCAGGTAATATTTCAAGAAATATTCGGATATTTCTTACCCGAATTTATTATAGTAATAAAAGATATTAAATATTTTCATTATTTGTAGTTTCAATGTGATATCCATTTTAGCGAATATCTTCGAAGCTTAATAAAGTTCTTTGAGATTTACACAATATAATGCTTCACCATTCGCCAAATTTGTTCCTCCTGGTAGTAATAAATTTATTTTTTCAGAACCTTCAATTAATCTTGTACTACCGGATATTGTATTAACGTTGGCTTCTTTCATTATCAAATAAGAGAAATATCTCGTATCTTTTAAAATAGTATGTGTTGTAGCACTATCCAGAAGACATATATCATCTTTATTAATCTTGAGTCTAACTGAAGACTAATAAATTTTCATATTCTTCATAAAGAAAAATAAAAATGTACATTATAAGAAATTTGAAAGATAAAATAAAAACATTAAAAATTACATTAGGAAGGTAGAGACTAGCAACACATGATGCATTAAGAAATGCACCCAAGAAAAATAAACTAGTTGCAAACATAATAAATGATAATTTCTATTACAACCCTCATTAATAAGATGATTAGTTCTTCAATCAATATCCTCAAAGAAGTCTCCAGCTTATAAATGAGTAGTATTTGCTAGGCCTAAAAAATCATCATCTTTATGTGCCTTAGAATCACATTTATTTGAGGAACCTTGCTTCATCATCATTATTTTGAAAGGTCAGATGTGCCTTCATATTATTTTTTTTCTTTCTAAGGGAGGCTTGATAAGTTTGACAAATGATTTGGCGTATGACAAATGTGTGCCCAATGACCTCTCATACCACATTTGTGACAATTATTAACTCTACCTTTTAAAGGATAATTTTGAGGATTCTTATTGTTCTCTTGTTTATTTCCACCATGACAATGATAATTATTTTCCCCCTTCCCTGTCAACGTCCACGTCCACGTCCTGTTACGACTCAGATTTCCCACCATCTGGATGATGGTGCCTACTCGTGGTAGCTAGGCAAGCCAATTTAATTACCGTTTTTATTAGTAAAACCATTCTGTTATCAATTATAGAATCAATAATAATAACAAAAATAACTGCGAAAGTCTAATTTTTATAGGTCTGAAATAAATATGAAATACTCAACAATATCCTCTACCCAAGATTTGGTATAACATACTCACAAACCACTAAGAATAAACTACATATAAAGGTCTGAAAGAAACATAATAGCTGTCTATCTCGAAATAATGAGACCACAGTATAAATGAAAAACATAAGAAGAGAGGACGAGCCTGTGGATGCCTACAAGCTACCTCAAACTCGTGATAGTAAAAATTCTGCTCCCGAACTACTGCTGCTCAAAACCTGGACCTTTGCAAAAATGCACAGAAGTGTAGTATCAGCACAACCGACCTCATGTACTGGTAAGTGCCTAGCTTAACCCCGGTAAAGTAGTGACGAGACTAGACTGGACAACACATAAACCTGTGCAGTAATAAATATACAGCGAAAATCGAATACCAAGTAACTAACAACATGGAAGGGGGACATGCTATAGGAAAACACAATTAACAATAATCCAGAGTAACTACCCAAAGTCCACAATGAAATAAGAAATCAATTTTCGGGCATAACCATAGATATTAACAACTGTTGCGGCATGCAACCCGAACCACATTATATATCATTTATCATTGTTGTGGCACGTAACCCGATCCTCAGTATCATTTGTTGCGGCGTGCAATCCGCTCCTCAATATCATTTCACAATCTGAGTCCCCATGAACAGTTACAATTATGGGACACACAACAGATAATTACATAGCAAGCATCCCGGTAAGGGAGCAAAATTAATGGTTCAATCATCCCGACAAGGGAGCACAATTAATAGTTCAGTCATCCCAGCAAGGGAATAATCAACAACGTCTCCTATTTCTTTACTTTACTTATCTTATAATTCACTTTACTATTCATAGCCAATGCTCCAAAGAATTTAATGATCATTTATTGTTCACACGTCATTCATAATATATAGACATTGTCACGGGCCAACATTTTCCCGGACGATAGCGGCACTAAAACGCCCGTGCGGTGCCAGCAGTCACCCCGCACTGCTGGCCAGCCTTACCTCTTTCCTAGGTTTTCTAGCACGATCCTGTGCCTGTGGGAGGTCATGCCACATGGGCATGCTCCAATTGTGCCGCCCGACCATATGTCAAGGCACGAAGCCCTGACTAGTTGTGGCGCTTCTCATCTTAGGATCACATCCAAGCGCGCACCTGGGGTCGGCTAAGGACATGCTGGTCCTTCGCCTTGACTGAGCATTGCTTTTGCATGCACAGCCTGATCCTCAAGCTTGACACTCGCCTAGTGCATCCGCACCTAGCTTGTGTTTCGCCCGAGTAGGACAACCTTCAGTCCTTGGCCCTCGTCGTATGCGCCTTTCATAGCATGCCTGTACTTGCCTCCGGTTTAAGAGCCCATACTCGCCTGCCTTTGGCATAGGCCAACATTGCCCTCGCGACATACTTTCATCCGGTATAGTGCGGTGTCGCCCCACAGCTGCACGTCTAGGCCAACGGACCCTTGCTCACTTAGCGGAACCCAAGCCAAGCTCACAAGTCGACACATGACTCCCCTAAGATCGGTGAATCAAGTGTCCAATCAGCACGGAGGTCTCCATCCAACACTTCGGCAGCCCGCGGGGCTTAACCGTCCCACACGTTAAGCCTCTCGCGCCCGATTGGTGCCCAACGCTAGCCCGAAGGTGTTGCGCCATCCATAGAGTTCCCAATCTCGCATGGATACCTAAGACACTCCTTTGAGCTGTCTAGGCAGGCCCCTGAGGTTGCCCTCAGAGTGGCTCATTCGGTGCGGCTCCGTAGATGCCCGCACGGGGGAGGCAGGTTGAGCTTGAAGACCTATACCCCCCTTATATATACTTAAAATAAAAAGTCCCATGTTCCAGGAGTAGACATGTTTTTGCCAGAGAATCAGAATGGCTCCTGTTCACATCAATGACCAATTATTCAGCATATATAAGGGCACACTAGGAACAAGGCTAAGAGCCAAAGTTCCTATATTCCCAACTTAAGCTAGCACTTAGGACATGCAACTCAACATGTCAAGATTGTTGTTGCCTCATGCAACGTCCCTGCCTGATAATCCCGTTTTGCACACTGCCAACACACGCCGCCTACGCGATTGGCACTTGTCTTGCAGCAACTGTAGCTCGCAAGACGTAAGGCTGTCATGACCTCAAAATCTGAGGTGTGACAACTCTCCCACACTCATCATGTCATCGACCCCGATGACAACATCAATGCCTACGGCACCCGGAGTCTGCCCCCTCGGGGGTGACCATGGCTCCCTTAGACCTTGTGGGTTGGACCTCCTCGAAGTCCTTTCTCAAAAGGAGTCGTGCCCCATGCACTTCTCCCCCAAGTATTTTCCAAGCGTGCCTTCTGCACTGCACCTCCTACCGGTGTTCGCTCGGAAAGTGCCTCCGCACTTGCACCCTCTGGTGACTAACTTTGTGGCGACCCACACTAGTCAACCACACCATGACCCTCATGGCCTTCATATCCGTCCGAAGCTCCTTCCTCAATGGAAAGTGCAGCTCTCACAGTTCGACAACTTGAGTAGCTCGTGCTCCCGTGGCTTAACAGCACACCAAGCCCTCCTTGTGTACTTAGGCGGAGCTAACGCAGTTCATTCATATGCATAGCCCTTTTCTCGCCCTCATTCTCATGGAAAGATTAACTTGCTTCCGGATTTGCAATCTATACAATGTCGCCTTAGTGCAGGCGTGTCCTCCCACACTCAATGTGGAGAACACTTCTTCATGTACCTATCCCACTTGGCATAACAGTTCGGCCTTTACGGAAACCCACGCTGCAACATGGCACTCTCGGCACTTGGCATAACAGCTCGGCCTCTGGAAACCCATATTGCACATGACACCTTCGGCAACCCATCTGTTTCGTGCCCTCTGGCACTCATCAAGCTCTTTGGGATGTACTCTTGGTGAGTAACACATTCTCAAAGTCATGGCATCGCAACATTCAAGAACAAAGCTCTTTGTATTCCAACTGTCACTTCCCCAGCAAGTACCCAATGCTCCCGGTAGTACCTCGTACTCGCCCTATAGACAAGAACCCTCTTGGTCTTGCTAGCACGGCTTCCCGGTTCGGTGTGCCTCGCACATGGCTCGTCTCAACGGCCCCGATCATCCGGCGTACTCCATTCCAGAAAGACACCTTCTAACTTGGAATCCCGCTCAATTCTAAAGTTTCGCTTTCCTTCGACTTCGTATCCTCACCGTGGCAATTCAGCGCCGTGCCTCCCCATAAAATGGTTTGGCTCATTTTCACAATCTTGGTGGCTCACTCCACCCCAGTGTGACATTCACACACACCCGCCTTGAAGCATGGACATAGGTCCTTCTTCGCGGTTGTTAAGGGACTCTCCTGCCATTCATCGCAACCCTTTAGATGGCTAGGTAACCTACTATCACCCATTGCACGGAAGACACCTCTGACAATTCTCAGTCCAAACAAGATGCTCCCAAAACCACATTCCAAAACATAGACGATGGCGGAAACAGCGACTATGAAGTGGTCTAATCTGCTCTGATACCACGTGTCACGGGCCGACGTTTTCCCGGACGATAGCGGCACTAAAACGCCCGTGCGGCGCCAGCAGTCACCCCGCACTGCTGGCCAGCCTTACCTCTTTCCCAGGTTTTCTAGCACGATCTTGTGCCTGTGGGAGGTCATGCCACAGGGGCATGCTCCAACTGTGCCGCCCGACTATATGTCAAGGCACGAAGCCCTGACTAGTTGTGGCGCTTCTCATCTTAGGATCACATCCAAGCGCGCACCTGGGGTCGGCTAAGGACATGCTGGTCCTTCGCCTTGACTGAGCATTGTTTTCGCATGCACAGCCTGATCCTCAAGCTTGACACTCGCCTAGTGCATCCGCACCTAGCTTGTGTTTCGCTCGAGTAGGACAACCTTCAGTCCTTGGCCCTCGTCGTATGCGCCTTTCATAGCATGCCTGTATTTGCCTCCGGTTTAAGAGCCCATACTCGCCTGCCTTTGGCATAGGCCAACAGTGCCCTCGCGACATACTTCCATCCGGTATAGTGCGGTGTCGCCCCACAGCTGCACGTCTAGGCCAACGGACCCTTGCTCGCTTAGCGGAACCCAAGCCAAGCTCACAAGTCGACACATGACTCCCCTAAGATCGGTGAATCAAGTGTCCAATCGGCACGGAGGTCTCCATCCAACACTTCGGCAGCCCGCGGGGCTTAGCCGTCCCACACGTTAAGCCTCTCGCGCCCGATTGGTGCCCAACGCTAGCCCGAAGGCGTTGCGCCGTCCATAGAGTTCCCAATCTCGTATGGATACCTAAGACACTCCTTTGAGCTGTCTAGGCAGGCCCCTGAGGTTGCCCCCAGAGTGGCTCATTCGGTGCGGCTCCGTAGATGCCCGCACGGGGGAGGCAGGTTGAGCTTGAAGACCTATACCCCCTTATATATACTTAAAATAAAAAGTCCCATGTTCCAGGAGTAGACATGTTTTTGCCAGAGAATCAGAATGGCTCCTGCTCACATCAATGACCAATTATTCAGCATATATAAGGGCACACTAGGAACAAGGCTAAGAGCCAAAGTTCCTATATTCCCAACTTAAGTTAGCACTTAGGACATGCAACTCAACATGTCAAGATTGTTGTTGCCTCATGCAACGTCCCTGCCTGATAATCCCGTTTTGCACACTGCCAACACACGCCGCCTACGCGACTGGCACTTGTCTTGCAGCACTGTAGCTCGCAAGACGTAAGGCTGTCATGACCTCAAAATCTGAGGTGTGACAGACATCCTCCAATAACATGGAATTCACAGCTAGATCATAATAACCACATTATAAGGACTCACAGTCATGCTAGACACCAATGTATAGAAACTCGTCACCATGCCTATACATCATACTCGATCACATAGCAATTATCAACAAGACTCAACTCTTATTCCCTCAAGCTAGGGTTGGACCAAACACTTACCTCAAAGCCTTGAAATCTGGTTAACCTTCAACTATTTCTTTACCTCATGATTCAACCTCCAATTCGCTCGAATCTAATCACAATTTGTTCAATTACTTTAATAAACACTATATGAATTGGTTTGAATGCATAAAAATGGTTTCCCAAAGTTTTACTCAAAAATTCCCAAAATGCCTCCGAACCCACGTGGTCAAAACTCGAGGTTCGAACCAAAATGTGGTTACTCATTCCCTCACGAGTTGAAAAATATAGTTTGTTCTGAAATCGGACCTCAAATCGAGATCCAACTCTCCAATTTATAGAAAACCAAAGTTCTACCCAAAAACCCCAATTTCTCCGATGAAATCCTTCATTTCAAGTAGAAAACATGTTTAATGATATTAAAAGTTGAAAGAATTGACTAACGATCAACTTACAAGTAAGTTGGGATGAATTTTACTCTTGAAAAATTGCTTATGGGGTTTGGGTTTTGAAAAAATGGTGAAAAGTGGTGAATTTTCGACTATGTATAAAAATTGCTGGGCTGCGGATATGGCAATTACGAACATTGGTTCGCAATTCGAAGATGGCAGGCTTGGGAAATGCGACCCTTTGTTCGCATTTGTGAACACTATGCAGAAGTGGGGCCTTCACATTTGCATAGAGGTCCTCGCATTTGCGATCCCTGCCCATTCGCATTTGCGATGAATTTCTTCGCATTTGCGATACATGCCAGGTCGCCCATGGTTCGCATTTGCTATGGGGACTTCGCATGTGCAAAGTCTCATTTGCGATAGTTTCTTCGCAAATGCGAAAATACCATATGGGAAAAATACCAGTAGTGTTTAAACTTCAAAAATACTCTTGTGACCTATCCAAAACACACCATAGTCCTCGGGGCTCCAAACCAAACATGCACACAACTTAAAAAAACATCATATGGACTTGCTCGCGCGATCAAATCACCAAAATAACATCACTTACATAGAATCAAGCCTCAAAACTCACGATTTTCCTTTTTAAATTTCATAAACTTTCAAACTTGGAACTTATATTCCAAAACATGTCAAACGACGTCTGATTTCAACCAAACTTTACAGAAAGTGCTTAAACAATATATAAGACTTCTATCGGGCGTCGGAACCAAAATACAAGCCCGATACCCTAGTATTTTAATAATTTTTCCTTTCCATTTTCCTTAATTATCTCAGAAAAATAATTTAACAGAAAAATTCTTTTACTCAAGTTCTAGACCTTGGATTTTGACTCCGGGCACATGCCACAGTCCCATATTTTTCGACGGATTCCGGGACCGTCCACCAAAAATGTTGACCAAAGTTAACTATAATCATATCAATATCAAAATTCTTTAAATCTTTCACAAATTTCACATATTACAACATAAAAGCTTTCCGGCTACACGCCCGGACTGCGCACGCAAATTGAGGCAATACAAAATGAGATTTTCAAGGCCTCGGAAGCATGGAACAGATGAGTAAAATAGGTGATGACCCAAGGGTCATCATCACGTCCTCCACCTCTAAAATAACCCTTCATCCTCGAACAGACAAAAGAAAGAAGTACCTGAGTCAGTGACGGGTCCGCATATCAGACTCGGACTCCCAAGTCGAGGCCTTAGAAGGCTAACCTCTCTACTAAACACAAATAGAGGGAAAACTCTTAGATCTCAACTGACGAACCTGGCGGTCTAGAATAGTTACTGGCTCCTCCTTGTAAGATAAATCCTTGTCCAACTGGACAGTGCTGAAGTCTAACACGTGTAGGATCGCCGTGATACCTCTGAAGCATAGACACATGAAAAACTGGATGCACGAGAGATAATCTAGGTGGCAATGCAAGTCTATAAGCCACCTCTCCCACTCGATCAAGTATTTCAAACGGACCAATATACATTGGGCTAAGGTTTCCCTTCTTTCCGAACCTCATTACGCCCTTCATAGGCAACACCCGGAGCAATACCCGCTCACCAACCATGAAATCTACATCTCGGACCTTACGGTCTGCATAACTCTTCTGCCTAGACTGAGCTGAACGTAGCCTGTCTTGAATAGTCTTGACCTTATCTAAGGCCTCCTATACTAAGTCAGTACCCAACAACTGAGCCTCTCCCGGCTCAAACCATTCAACTGGAGACCGGCATTGCCTACCATACAATGCTTTATATGGAGCCATCTGAATGTTAGACTGGTAGATGTTTTTGTAGGCGAACTTTGCCAAAGGCAAAAACTGGTCCCATGAGCCTCCAAAGTCAATGACATAAGCTTGGAGCATATCTTCCAAAATTTGAATAGTTCATTCGGACTGACTGTCCGTCTGAGGATGGAATGTTGTGCTCAACTGAGCCTGGGTACCTAACTCTTGCTGAACCGCTCTCCAGAAGCGCGAGGTAAACTGCATTCCCCAATTAGAGATGATGGATACCGACACCCCATGAAGATGAATAATCTCACGGATATGAATCTCATCTAACCTCTCGGATGAATATGAGACTGCTACTGGAATGAAATGCGCTGAGTTGGTCAGTTTATCAATAATGACCCAAATAGCATCTAACTTCTCCCGATTCAACGAAATTCCAGTAATAAAATCCATTATAATCTGCTCCCACTTCCACTCGAGAAGCTCAATTCTCTGAAACACACCACCAGGCCTCTAATGCTCATATTTAACCTGCTGACAATTTAATCACCGAGTAACATATGCAGCAATGTCTTTTTTCATCCTACGCCACCAAAAATGCTGCCACAATTCCTGATACATCTTCGTGGTGCTCGGGTGAATAGAATACTGAGAACTATGGGCCTCTACTAAGATCAACTCTCGAATCCCATCAGCATTGGGCACACAAACTCGCCCCTAAAATTTCAACACCCCATCATCACCTAATGTTACCTTCGTAGCACCTCCACGCTGCACCGTGTCCCTCAGGACACACAAATAGGGATCATCAAACTGTTGTTCACGGATACACTCCAATAAGGAAGAACGAGCAACCGTGCAAGCCAACACTCTATTAGGCTCAGAAATATCTAATCTCACAAATTGGTTGGCCAAGGACTAACATCTAAAGCAAGCGGTCTTTGGGTGACAAAAATATAAGCGAGACTACCCATGCTGGCAGACTTTCTACTCAATGCATCAGCCACTACATTAGCCTTACATGGGTGATATAAGATAGTAACATCATAATATTTCAACAACTCTAGCTATCTCCTCTACCGCACATTTAACTCCTTCTGCTTGAACAAGTACTGAAGACTCTTGTGATCCGTGTATACCTTACACGCCACACCATATAGATAATGCCTCCAAATTTTCAAGGCATGAACAACCACTGTCAACTCTAGGTCATGAATCAGATAATTTTTCTCATGGATTTTTGACTGTCTCGAATCATAGGCAATAACTTTGCCATCTTGCATCAATACCACTCCAAACCCAGTACAGGAAGCATCACAATAGACTGTGTAAGGCCCAGGACCCGGGGGAAAAACCAACACTAGTGCCGTAGTCAGAGCTATCTTGAGCTTATGAAAGCTCGCCTCGCACTCATCCGACCACTTGAACTGGGCACCCTTCTGGGTTAACCTAGTCATCAGGGATGCAATAGAAGATAACCCCTCTATGAACCGACGATAGTAACCTACTAACACGAAGAAACTCTTAATCTCGGTCACTAAAGTTTGTCGAGGCCAATTCTTGACTGCCTCAATCTTCTTTCGGCCTGCCTGAATGCCCTCTACTGATACAATATGACCTAAGAATGCAATCGAACTCAACCAGAACTCGTATTTTGAAAACTTAGCATATAGCTAATTATCCTTCAAAGTCCACGAACAAGTCTAGGTAAGGCCTAAAAACTCAGTTCATCAACTCCATAAATGATGTTGGTGCATTGGTCAACCCAAAAGACATGACTAAAAACTTGTAGTGCCCATACTGAGTGCAGAATGTTGTCTTATGGACATCAGACGCCCTAATCTTCAGCTGATTATAGCCAGACCTCAAGTCTATCTTTGAAAACACCCTTGCTCCCTGGAGCTAGTCGAACAAATCATCAATCCTCGGCAGTGGATACTTATTCTGTCAATTTGTTTAATTGCGGATAATAAATACACATCTGCATCAAACTATCCTTCTTCTTCACAAATAACACCGGCGCACCCCAAGGAGAAACACTAGGCCTGATAAAGCCCTTCTCTATCAAGTCCCGCAACTGATCCTTTAACTCCTTTAACTCTAGAGGGGACATGCAATACAGTGGAATAGAAATGGGCTGAGTGCCTGGAGCCAGATCAATACAGAAGTTAATATCCCTGTCGGGCGGCCTACCCGACAGGTCTGAAGGGAAAACCTCGGGGAACTCCCGTACAATAGGAACAGAGTCAATAGAAGGAACATCTGTGCTAGAGTCGCAAACATAAGCCAGATAAGCTAAACACCCCTTCTCGACCGTGCATTGAGCCTTAACGTATGAAATAACATTGCGGGTTGCCTGAGCTGGGGTCCCTTTCCACTCTAGTCGAGGTAATTCTGGCAAAGCCAAGGTCACGTTCTTGGCGTGACAATCTAGGATAGCATAATACGGGGACAAACAATCCATCCATAATATAACACCAAAGTCCACCATATCTAATAGTAACAAATCAACACGGGTCTCAAGACCCTCAAACACAACCACGCAGGAACGATGCACCTGGTCGACTACTATGGAGTCACCCACCGGCGTAGACACATAGACAGGAATGTCCAAGACATAACTAGGCATAGCTAGGCAGGGTGAAAAATAGGAAGACATATATGAATATATAGTCCTAGGGTCATAATATACTGAAGCATCCCTAGCGCAAACCAGAATGGTACCTGTAATCATAGCATCTGATGCCTCCGCCTCTGGCCTGGATGGCAAAGCATAAAATCAGGGCTCAACACCACCTCCTTGAACCATGTCTTTGGGAAGGTCATCCACCAGCTGACCTCTACCTCTGGCAGGATGGCCTCTGCCTTTACGGTCTCGACCTCCACCTCTATAATCTCTACCCCCACCCCTGGCTGGTTGGGCAGGTTATGCGTCAATTGGTGCTTGAATCATGGGGTGAGGACCCTGCTGTTGTGGTTGTGTACCCCTCAATCTCGGGCAAGATCTCTTAATGTGACCCTATTCTCCACACTCATAACACCCCTCGGAACGACGATACTGGCCCTAATGGCCCAAATGACCTCTACGAACACTCTGGAGAGGCTATCCACTGATGGGCTACTGATCTGAATACTGCTCACGAAAGCCACAATCACCAGAACCACCCTGTAAAGCCTGGAGGGCTGATTGAAAAGGCCTAGAATACTGGCCCATATCATAAGAATCCTTGCCTCCATATGAGGTATCACTGAATCTACCAAAATAACGAGGCCTCTTGTCCGATATCTGACCACCTCCTCGAGTGAGGGCCTTCTCCACTTTGTGGACCGCGTTGGCCGCCTCCTGAAAGGAAATGTCACTACTAACTCCCATGGCCTTCTGAATACGGATCGGCTAAATCAATCCATTAATGAACCTCATGACCCTCTCCCGCTATGAAAGGACTATCACAACTGTATGGCGTGCCAAATCCACAAATCTAGTTTCGTATTGAGTAACGGTCATGGAGCCCTGCTGGAGGCACTCAAATTGCCTACGAAGTGCTTATCGCTAAGTGATGGGGAGAAAATTCTCCAAGAATAACTCTGCAAACTAATCCCATGTCAAAGTTGGGGACCCTGCTGGTCTAGATTGGCGGAAATCTCTCCACCAAGTCTTGACGGATCCTGCAAGCCTGAAGGTGCAAAAATCGACCTCGTTGGTCTCCACTATACCCATAGTCCTGAGAATCTCATGACAACTAAAGAGAAAATCATAGGGATCCTCCGATGAAGAATCCTGAAAGTGGTGGTTAAATACTTAGAAAACTGATCAAGTCTCCACAAGGCATCCGAAGACATGGCCGCTCCATCTCCGGCCTGAGCTACCACTACAGGCTGGACCACTAGGGCCAGAGCCTGGTGAGCTACTTGCTCAGGAGTACGCGTAGGAGGAGTCTGAACCCATCCTCCAACCTAAGATGTGGCTGGTGCTACTGGTAGCAAACCTTCTCTGGCGACATTGTCCATAAAGCCTGCTATCCGGACTAGAGCATCCTGAAGATCCGGGGTGAACATAACCCCTGCTGGGACCTGAGCTGGGCCCACTAGATCTACTGGGGTTAGAACCTCCTCACCATCATCAATATCAAGCTCCACCTCTAGAACTGTTGCCTGGGGATGAGCTCTGCCCCTACCATGGCCTTCGGACCTACCCCTCAGGACTCTATAAATTCAATAGACTCCGGGGAGAAAGTACAAACGTCTCCGTACCTACCCCTCAGACTCTACTAAATTTATTTGTTAGTTGTGAGACCTATGTAACTTAGTGCTTTGATACCAACTTGTCACGACCCGGATTTCCCACCATCAAGATCGTGATGGCACGTACCCGTGGTAGCTAGGCAAGCCAATTTACTCACCGTTTTTATTAGTAAAACCATTCTATTATCAATTATAGCATCAGTAATAATAACAACAATAACTGTGGAACAAATAAATACGAAATACTCAAAAATATCCTCTACCCAAGATTTGGTGTCACATACTCACGAACCACTAAGAACAAACTATATATAAAGGTCTAAAAGAAACATAACAACTGTCTATCTCGAAACAATAAGACCACAGTATAAATGAAAAATATAAGAAGAGACACCAGGCCTGCGGACGCCTGCAAGCTACCTCAGTCTCGTGATAACAAAAATCCTGCTCCCGAACTACTGCTGCTATTGCTGCTCAAAACCTGGACCTGTAAAAAAATGCACAGACGTATAGTATCAGCATAACCGACCCCATGTGCTGGTAAATGCCTAGCCTAACCCCGGCTAAGTAGTGACGAGGCTAGACTGGACACCACATAAACTTGTGCAGTTATAAATATACAGCGGAAATCGAATACCAAGTAAATAACAACACGAGAGAGGGACATGCTATGGGGAAATACAATTAACAATAATCCAAAGTAACCATCCAAATAGCTTAAAGTCCACATTGAAACAAGAAATCAATATTCAGGCATAACCACAGATATCAAAAACTGTTGCGGCGTAACCACAGATATCAAAAACTGTTGCGGCGTACAACCCGCTCCATAAATACCATTGTTGCAGCGTACAACCCGACCCACATTATTTATCATTTACCATTGTTACGGCGCGTAATCCGATCCTCAGTATTATTTGTTGCGGTTTGCAACCCGCTCCTCAATATCATTTCACAATCTGAGTCCCCAAGAACAGTCGCAATTATGGGACATACAACAGACAATTACACATCAAACATCCCGGCAAGGGAGCATAATTTATAGTTCAATCATCCCGGCAAAGGAGCACAATTAATAGTTCAATCATCCCGGCAAGGAAGAATGCATTAAATACTTACGTCCCAGCAAGGGAATAATCAACAATGTCTCATATGTCTTTACTTTACTTGTGATATAATTTACTTTTCTATTTTGAGCCAACGCTCCAAAGAATTTAATGATCATTTACTGTTCACTCGTCAGACACAATATATAGACATCCTCCAATAACATGGAATTCACATCCAGCAAATGATAATTACATTATAAGGACTTACGGTCATGCTAGACACCAATGTGTAGATACTCATCACCATGCCTTTACATCATACTTGATCACATAGCAATTAACAACAAGACTCAACTCATATTCCCTCAAGCTAAGGTTAGACCAAACACATACCTCAATGCCTTGAAATCCACTTAACCTTCAACTATTGCTTTACCTCGTGATTCAACCTCCAATTCGCTCGAATCTAATCACAATTTATTCAATTACTTTAATAAACACTATATGAATTAGTTTGAACGCATGAAAATGATTTTTCCAAAGTTTTACTTAAAAATTCCCAAAATTCCCCAGACCCACATGGTCGAAACTCGAGGTTCGAACCAAAATCCGGTTACCCATTCCCTCACGAGTTCAAATATATAATTTGTTTTCAAATCGGACCTTAAATCGAGGTCCAACTCTCCAATTTATAGAAAACCTAGGTTCTACCCAAAAACCCCAATTTCACCCATGAAAATCCTTGATTTCAAGTGGAAAACATGTTTAATGATATTAAAAGTTAAAAAAATTGAGTAAAGATAGACTTACAAGTGATTTGGGATGAAATTTGCTCTTGAAAAATCGCATGTGAGGTTTGGGTTTTGAAAGAATGGTGAAAAGTGTGAAATTTCGACTATGTATAAAAATTGCTGGGCTGCGGATATGGCAATTGCGAACATTGGTTCGCAATTCAAAGATGACAGACTTGGGAAATGTGACCCTTTGTTCACATTTTCGAATACTATGCCGAAGTGGGGCCTTCACATTTGTGAAGAGGGCATCGCATTTAGGATCCCTGCCCCTTCGCATTTGCGATGTATTTCTTCGCATTTGTGATACCTGCCAGGCCGCCGTGATTCGCATTTGCGATGGAGACTTCGCATTTGCGAAGTCGCATTTGTGATAGTTTCTTCGCAAATGCAAAGATACCAGATGGAAAAAATACCAGTTGTGTTTAAACTTCAAAAATGCTCTTGTGACTTATCCAAAACTCACCCGAGCCCTCGTAGCTCCAAACCAAACATGCACACAACCTCAAAAACATCATACGTACTTGCTTGCGCGATCAAATCACCAAAATAACATCATTTAAAAAAAATCAAGCCTCAAAACTCATGATTTTCCTTTTCCGATTTTGACCATACTTTACAGAAAGCGCTTAACCAATATATAAGACTTCTACCGGTCGTCGGAACTAAAATACAAGACCGGTACCCTAGTCTTTTAATCAATTTTTCTTTCTATTTTCCTTAATAATTTTTGAAAAATAATTAACAGAAAAATTCTTTTACTCGGGTTCTAGACCTCGGATTTTGACTCCGGACACATGCCCGAGTTCCATAATTTTCTATGGACATTTCGGGACCATCCAATTTTGGGTCCGGGTCCGTTTACCAAAAATACTGACCAAAGTCAACTATAATCATATTAATATCAAAATCCTTCACATTATTAACAGATTTCACATATTACAACATAAATACTTTCTGGCTACGCGTCCGGACTATGTATGCGAATCGAGGCAATATAAAATGAGGTCTTCAAGGTCTCAGAAGCATGAAACAGGTTATGACTCTTTGGGTCATCACACGTCCACGTCCACAACTATGGCCATAACCACGACCACGACAATAATTTTATCTTCTTTCAGACTTTTGAATGGTTGTTACCATATTAACTTCAGAAAATGGTGCAGAACCAGTAGGACGGGCTTCATGATTTTTTGTCAAAAGAGTATTATGTTTCTCAGCTACCAAGAGGCATGAGATTAATTCAGAATATTTCTTTAAATGCTTTTCACGGTATTGTTGTTGCAATACCATGTTTGATGCATGAAAGGTAGAAAGAGTCTTTTATAGAAAATCCTCATCATTCACAATTTCCCCACATAATTTAAGTTGGAAAGTTATCCTGAATAAGCAGAATTTCACTTACAGTTTTAAAATCTTGTAATCGCAAGTGAATCCATTCATATCGCTGCCTTTAGATGGTCATGTCGTTCCTTCAAACTGTTGCATAATTCAAAAGGATCCTTTAGGGTTAAGTATTAAGTTTTTAATCTTTTCATCGAGATGATGACCAAGAAAAATCATAGGCTTTGCTTTATGCTCGCTTGATGTTTCATTTCGTTGTATAGTAGTATTTTCAAGAGCTTTTGCGCAAGGTGAATTTTAGCATCAAGGACCCATGATAAGTAATTCTTTCTGATAATGTCTAGTGCCACGAATTCAAGTTTTGATAAATTTGACATATTGAAACTAATCACAAAATATATGGGTTAGAAATAATAAAAATAATTTTCAATAAAAATATACTTCTAAAAAAAACCAGACAACTAATTAAGAAGTTAACTGTTCAAACATGTAGTATAAATAGAAATGTAAGTAACATACAATATATATGTCAAATAAACAAGAAGTATATAGCATATAAATAAACACAATATATATTCAGAATGGTAAAAGAAAAGTAATTTATTATAAACGGGGGCTTGAGTAATAATCATATATAGTGGTAAGACGGAATATATTCAAATATTAATTTCCACCAATTGTACAGCAATTTAAAGTAGCATGTACAATTATTATTTAGTCACCTGAGTTATCACTATATCTTATATTTTCTTTAACAATAAGCAAGGTCGGAGAAATTATGTAACATGATCAACTAAAATAAATGATTAACAGTATATGAATTTGTTAATAAATAGCATAGCGGTGCATATATATTACCATAAACCAAAAGAATTATAGTGATATACCCGAGGGAGAATCGAACATAACTAGGATGTGATTGAAAAATAGAGGTGGCATTCATGCTAATAACCTGCTATAAAACTAAAAGCAATTTACTAAAACTTGAACAAGATAATAGAGCTAGAGAGAAGAAAGAGAATTTATTTCTTCTTCAATTGTGTTTATTTTCCTATCTATATAGGCACAAAAAGTGAAGAAAATATGTCATGAAAAATGTCATTGAACATATAAAATATGTCATTAAGCATTCAAAATTAAGATAATGGAAGAAGAGTAGACATCACCATAATGTGATATTTATCACAACAAAAAGAACAATTCTCATTTTTGAAGCTTAAATGAAAAGAGTTGACCGGAATTTGACTTTTGAGAAAACAGCTCCATAATGGAGTCTTGATGATGTATATAGCTTCGTATGGTGATTTCGGACTTAGACGTATGTTCGGATTTGGATTTGAACTCCGTAGGACAATTCGACACATTATGGCGAAAGTTGAAAAATAGAAGATTTTTTGGAAAGCTCGGCCAAAGATCGAATTGTTGATAACGAGGTCGGATATTGATTCTGAAAATCGGAACAGCTACATTATGTCATGTATGACTCGTGTGCAAAATTTAAAGTTATTCCCTATTAATTTGATACGTTTCAGTGCAAAATATAGAAGTTGGAAGATTTGAAAATTCACAATTCGATTAGAGGCGCGACCTATAATTTTAACGTTTTTTGACATGGTTTATAGCCTCGAATAAGTTCGTATTATCTTTTGGGACATTTTGGTACATTTTAGTTAAGGTTCCGAGGGCCGGATGGTTAACAGATCAATTTGCACTTGAATAAAGCTGCTGGAATTTCTGTTGATTTTGGACTGCTGGTGAGTCACTTTTGCGATGTCCTGGTCATAGAAAAGACCTTGCAAAAGCGAGAAAATCAACACAGAAGCGACTGGAGAGCTGGAGGGAGGTTGCAAATGCGGATAGTCTTGCGCACCAGTGCAATCGCAAGTGCTATGTCTTATTGACGAAGAAGCGGAGAAAGCTGGGCATGATTTTCACAGAAGCGATCCTTTGTCGCAAAAGTGCATCTGTCCATATGTGCGACAATTGTACTGTCAGTGAGGATCACAAATGCATAGGTTTTTCTCGCAGAAGAACGAGACTCTGTCCCCAGAAGCTAGTTGGGTAGAAACATTTAAGGACCAAAAAACAGTCATTTTGTCATTTTCGATTGGAATTTTGGAGCTCCATTTTTGGGCGATTTTGGAAGAATTCTTCGCAACTTTGACTTGGGTAAGTGTCTTATATTCAAAACTAATTATATTCATCATTTATTTTGGATTTAAATGAAAGAAATCAAGATTTTTGTAAAACCTTTTAAGAACAAAAAATTACGATTTGGAGGTCCGTCTTATTGGAATGGGTGTCTCAATTTCGTAAAACTTATAGTCTGGTTCAGAGAGATTGGGCCCGTGTTAACTTTTGGTTGACTTTTTAATGTAAAATTTTATGTCGACATTTTACTATCCAAAATTATTTTCGATGAATTTTAATAAAGTAATAGAATTAATTTGGATAGATTTGAGCTATCTGGAGGTTAATTCAAGCAAAAAAGCTATTTTGGAATATCGGCCTAACTTCAGAAAGTATGTATCTTGCCTAACCTTGTGTGGTGGAAATTCCCCTTAGGCATTGAGTCTTATGCGTAAAGTGTGTGATTGGAAACCATGTACGCAAGGTGATGAGTACGTACTTGGTTTATATATGTAAATTATATCGGTTAAAATTCTTAGAAACCCTTATGTATTAAATTTGAAATGGTTGGCACTTAGTAAATCCTTGATTTATCATGCCTCGTTCTTTGTTTATCAAGTATGTATTTATATGATTATTTGGTATGAATGCCACTTGGATTTTTATGAGAATTCCATGTGTTTGTTAATTTGATATTTTCTGGAAATAATTATACTATGAGTTTTTTCATGTGCAAATAATTAATTAAATAAGTTTAAATTGAAGCATTAATATATTTATCTGAAATTTGGGTTAAAGAATGTGTTGTCCTATGCTAAGCTATTTTTCCATCCTTGTTGTTGTTTTTCAGGTTTTATATAAGTTATTTTTTGCATTTATATCTTTTGTTTCTTGACTAAGCCTGGGGTGGTGGATGCTAAACAAAATCCATCGCTTATGTAGTACTTCGTTTGCAATCACTTTTTCAAAAGTGCATGAAGGTTGAAAATTAGCAGATTTGAGGCCCATGAAAAGTAGCTAATTAGCCTATTTTTTTTAAAAAAAAACTTATATTTTATCCCTTTTTCTTTAAATTACACAATCTTCTCTATTATTTCACCTTTCTTCTCCATTTCTTCAACCTTTTGATCTATTTTGAATCTTAATCCATTTGCAATTCTCTCTCTGTTTATTGAGTTTACATTTTTATCTTACGCATTTTATCCATTATGTTAGCATCATTGTGTTAAAATAAACTGTTAGAAGAATAGAGAAATATAGAAGAATGAGAAATTTCCGAGTCCACAATTCTCTTGTGTGTCTTTAAGAAATTTTAACCCCCTTACATGTTGCCAAGGTAATGGAATAAATCCTCTCAGGATAAAATGGAATAAACAGTGGCAATACAAACTGCAGGATTCCAACGAACTAAAAAAATAAAACAAAATCAAACTTACAACTTTGAGAGAGAGATATTGCGAACTTGGATGTAATATATTCAGAAAGAAAGAAGTTCTAGAATGTTTTTCGTGTATAGAAGACGCAACCTTGCCTCAAAATTTATAGGCAAATATCACAAGAGGTGTTTTGAAAAGGTGCCGTTTTGAGAAAATACGTGGCCTGCCGCGGTTCTACCGCGATCGCAACAGAACCGCGGCCATAGAGCCTCTCTGATTCTCACTGCCGCGGTTCTACCGCGGTCGCGGCAGAAACGCGGCCAGCAAGGTTCTTAGAACTTTCAGCAGAGTTCTGGCATACTTTCAGTAGTAATTTGGTATTTAATTAATTATTAAATAATTAAATAAATTTTGTCCAAAAAATAATCTTATCGATTGATCATTTGACAAATCCAAATCCAAATCCAAATCCAAAGCCGAAGCCGAAGCTGAGCCAAGCGAGCGATGACGACGACGCGAGGGTTTATTCTCTTCAACTCCTTTTAAGAGCTTTATGAAGTGATTATATATCTAAATACACAAATGTGGTTGTCCCTCACCAATGAGAGACAAAGTGCAAGACAAAAATTCACTTCTTTAAAATTTTCATTTCCCTCCATTTCCAATTCACACTTCTTCTACTTTAAAGCCAAATGGCTTAAAGTCTCCAACAATCCCTCACATAAATGGGAATGGCTGTATCAAGAAAGATCATAGATGAAAGCTATGTGATTTTGCAAGTAAGGATTAATCGCATATGAATAAGTAGGTTTCCCTTTGAACATTTCATAGTGAATATATATCGGATATACTCGGTCAATTGGTAGATTTGATGTCTTTGAACCATCGAACTTTAGTGTATACCTAGATAACATATGTCACACAATCAACCATTAACTGTCGTGTAGTTCTTATTGTTGTGTTCATTTCAGCCATGAACACCGCCTGGTCTCATAAGTGCATAAAGAATTGGCCTTACAGAATTCTCATTGAAGCGACTCTTCACACTTACAAAGGTGATTCCTAAACGTGTAATCCTTTAGATTGACACTATTTGATAAATACCTCATCAAACTTAGGTAATCATTAAAGAACATGTAAAGTTGTATCCTTGTTACTGAACATTCACTTCATCATGAGAATGGACCAAAGATATTATTTTGACAATGTTGAACCGGTCAATCACAACTTTGTTTGAGCTCCTTGAACCTAGATCTCGGAACATCTAAAATTCTAGGTAGAGTTACCGCCATGTTGTCTTGTCCACGGCCATAGTCACATTCCCTTAGATGATTTCTCAACTCCCTCTCTAGTTAAGCCTTTTGTAAGCAGATCCGCAACATTATCTTTGATCTTACATAATCAATAATGATAATTTCACTAGAAAGTATTTGTCTAATGATATTATGTCTTTGGCATATATGGCGAGACTTTCCGTTATACATAATGCTTCATGCCCGTCCTATTGCAGCCTCACTATCGCAATGTATGCAAATAGGAGCCAAAGGTTTTGGCCATTACAAAATGTCTTCTAGAAAATTCTGAAGCCTTTCAGCTTCTTCACCGGCTTTATCCAATGCTATAAACTCTGATTCCATTGTAGAGCGAGCAATACGCGTCTGTTTAGAAGACTTCCAAGATACTGCTCCTCCACCAAAAGTAAACACATTTCCACTTGTGGACTTTGTTTCTGTTGAGCCGGTTATCCAATTTGCATCACTATATCCATTGATAACTGCAGGATATTTATTGTAGTGCAAAGCATAGTCTTAAGTATACTCCAAGTATCCCTGAACTCGTTTCATTGCCATCCAGTGATGTTTGTTGGGATTACTTGGGAAACCGCTAAGTTTACTTATCGCACAAGCTATATCAGGTTGTGTACAATTCATGATGTACATTAAGCTACCCAACACACGAGCATACTCCAATTGAGACGTACTTTCACCTTTATTTTTCATAAGATGATGGTTTACGTCAATTAGAGTCCTTGCACTTCTAAATTCCAATTGTTTGAATTTTTCAAGAACCGTTTTCATGTAATGTGATTGAGACAAAGCTAGACCTTGAGGAGTCCTCTTGATTTTTATTCCTAGAATTACATCGGCAACTCCTAAGTCTTTCATATCAAACTTACTAGCAAGCATGCACTTAGTAGCTTGAACGTCGGCAATGTCTTTGTTCATTATTAGCATATCATCAACATATAAGCAAACAATGACTATATAATTTGGAACGTTCTTAGTGTAAACACATTTATCACATTCATTAATCTTAAAGCCATTTGACAATATTATTTGGTCAAATTTCGCATGCCATTGATTAGGTGCTTGTTTTAGTCCATAAAGAGACTTAACAAGTCAACACACCTTCTTTTCTTTTCCCGGAACAACAAACCCCTTGGGTTGGTCCATGTAGATTTCTTCCTCTAAATCACCATTTATGAAGGTTTTTTTTACATCCATTTAATGGATTTCAAGATCATACAAGGCGGCTAACGCTATTAGCATCCGAATGGATGTACTTCTTGTTACCGGCGAGTATGTGTCAAAATAGTCAAGACCTTCTCGTTGTCTAAATCCTTTGACAACAAGTATTGCCTTGTATTTCTCAATAGTACCATCGTCTTTCATATTCTTCTTGAAAATCCATTTAGAACCCAACATTTTGTTACCTGGAGGAAGATCAACTAATTCTCAAGTATGATTACTCAATATAGATTCTATTTCACTATTGACAACTTCTTTCTAATATTGTGCCTCCGAAGAAGACATTGCTTCCTTGAAGGTACGAGGCTTATTTTCTAACAAAAAAGTCAGAAAATTTGGATTGAGTGAAGTAGATGTCCTTTGACGTTTACTCCTTCTTAGATTTTCTTCATTAGTCATACCATTTATTATTTCCTCCCGAGGTCGTTTTGATCTTTGGCAGGTCACTTCACTTTCTTTTTTATATGGAAAAATAGTTTCAAAGAATTCAGCATTATTTGATTCTATTATCGTATTAATGTGAATCTCAGGATATTCTGATTTATGAACCAGAAATTGATATGCCTTGCTATTGGTTACGTATCCAATAAACACACAATCAACCATTTTTGGACCTATCTTAACCCTTTTAGGTTTAGGAACTTGTACCTTAGCTAAACAAGCCCACACTTTGAAGTATTTAAAGCTAGGCTTCCTTCCTTTCCACATCTCATAAGGAATGGATTGTGTTTTACTATGAGGTACACGGTTGATTATTCGGTTAGCTGTAAGTATAGCTTCCCCCCACAATTTTTATGGTAACCAAGAACTTATTAACAATGCATTTATCATCTCCTTCAACTTTCGATTCTTCCTCTCCGCAATTCCATTAGATTGTGGAGAGTAAGGGGCAGTTGTTTGGTCAATAATGTCATTTTCCAAACATATTTCTTCAAAAGGAGATTCATATTCGCCACCCCTATCACTTCTTATCATTTTGATCTTTTTGTTTAGTTGAGTTTCAACTTCACTCTTGTATTGTTTGAAAGTATCAATTGCCTCATCTTTACTATTAAGTAAATAAATACAACAGTATCTCGTGCTATCGTCAATAAAAGTAATAAAATACTTTTTCCCACCACGAGATGGTGTTGACTTCATGTCGCAAATATCTGTGTGAATTAAGTCTAAAGGATTTGAATTCCTTTCAACAGACTTAGAAGGATGCTTAGCATACTTTGATTCCACACATATTTTACATTTGAAATTAATGCAATCAAATTTTAGCAATACTTCTAGATTTATCATCTTTTGCAATGTTTTGATGTTTACGTGACCTAAACGTGAATGCCATAAAGTGTTTGACTCAAGCAAGTAAGAAGAAGCATTCACTTTATTGATAGGAACCGCTATTACATTCATCTTAAAAGGCCCTCACTTAGGTAACCTTTTCCTACATACAAATCGTTCTTACTTATTACAAAACTATTAGAAACAAAAATACATTTGAATCCATTCTTGATAAGAAGTGAGGTAGACACAAGATTCTTGGGAATTTCTAGAACATGGAGGACTTGGTTTAGAGTCACTATCTTTTTCCTGACGTCATCTTCAATGCAATCTTGCCAACTCCTTCAATTTTGGCCGTAGATGAATTTCCAATGAAAATAGTCTCGTCGGGACCTGCAGGGGCATAAGAAGAAAATAATTTCTTGTTAGTACAAACATGGTGAGTGGCTCCAGAATCTATCCATCATTCTTTCGGATTTCCTACCAAGTTGCATTCAGACAACATGGCACACAAGTCTTACATTTCATCTTCAACCTTGTTGTCTTGATTCTTTTTCTTCTTATCATTCTTTGGCGCACGACTATCCACTTCCTTATTCCCAATTTTTCCACAGTTGTGGCAATTACCCTTGAACTTCTTTTTGCTTGGGTAATTCTTTGGTCAAGAAGCTTTCTTCCTCTTCTTATTTTGTGGTGCCTCCTTAACAATGTTTGCCCCCACAATTTTCAAGTTTCCACGTGACTTCTTTTCAGCATTTTGGTTGTCCTCTTCTATCCTCAAACGAACAATCAAGTTTTCTAGTGTCATTTCCTTCCGTTTGTATTTAAGATAGTTCTTAAAATCCTTCCATAGCGGAGGTAGCTTCTCAATGAAAGCAACAACTTGAAAAGCCTCATTTATGACTATACCTTCAATAACAAATTCAGGACCAATAATAAGATAAATATTATTAATAAAATTATTGATTTGGGTCATACCTTCAGCAAGGAGGTCATGTACAATGACTTGTAGTTCTTGGACTTGAGTTATGACCGACCTAGTGTCAATCATCTTGAAATCCAGGAACCTTGCAGCCACGAACTTCTTAAGTCCGGCATCCTCAGTCGTGTACTTCTTCTCAAGCGCATTCCATAATACTTTTGAAGTTTCCATGATACTATAGACATTGTACAAGCCATCTTCCAAACAACTCAAAATGTAATTTTTGCATAAGAAATCAGAATGTTTCCATGCTTCAGTTACAACAAGTCGTTTATCATCCGGAGTATTTTCAGCCATGACTGGAGGATCCTCCTTGATGAAACGTTGCAAACTCAACGTAGTAAGATAGAAGAGCATCTTCATTTGCCAGCATTTGAAGTCAATACCGGAAAACTTTCCGGATTTTTCTGCCGGTGCCATAGCATGGAAAAGAGTAAAACGGCTTGACGAGGCAGCAACACTCGTCTTAGTAGCATCTGTTCCTGCAACACTTCCATTAGTTTGGTTTTCATTCATCATATTTCTATAAAGTCAAAAACAATACAAAACTTTGTTAAATCAGTGAAGTTTTTATATCTTCAAACTGAATACCAAACCAAACATACAACACGTAACAATGGTGAAGTTTTTATATACTTCAAACCCGTACGTTTATTATTCCAGCAAAGATTTTATGTACTTTAAACCGGACAGAAATAATTAATGGAGTAGAAAGCAACAAGGTTTAGTCTCCAGCAAAGTATGTAGAAAACAATTTAATAATCAACACAAAAACGTTAGTAATTTAAAATTCCTTAAGCTTGTTAGCGTGACTGTTTTAAAATAAACTGTTAGAAGAATAAAGAAATGTAGAACAATGAAAAATTTCTGAGTCCACAATTTTCTTGTGTGTCCTTAAGGAATTTTAACCCCCACACACGTTGCCAAGGTAATAGATTAAATCCTCCCAGGATAAAATAGAATAAACCTTCCTGCAGCAGTGGTAATACAAACTGCAGGATTCCAACAAACTCCAAAAATGGAGCAAAATCACACTTACGAGTTTGAGAGAGAGATATTGCGAACTAGGATGCAATATATTCAGAAAGAAAGAAATTCTGGAGTATTTTTCGTGTATAGAAGATGCGGTCTTGCCTCGGAATTTATTGGCAAATATCAGAAGAGGTGTCTTGAAAAGGTGCTTTTTCAGAAAATACGCAGCCTACCGCGATTCTACGGCGATCGCGGCAGAACCGTGGCTCGCGACAAAAATGCGGCCAGCGAGGCTCTCTGAACTTTCAGTAGAGTTCTGACATAATTTGGTATTTAATTAATTATTAAATAATTAAATAAATTTTGTCCAAAAAATAATCCTATCAATCATTTTCCAAATCCAAATCCAAATCCAAAGCCGAAGCTGAGCTGAGCGAGCGACGACGACGGTGCGAGGGTTCATTCTCTTCAACTCCTTATAAGAGCTTTAAGAAGTGATTCTATATATAAGCACACAAATGTGGTTGTCCCTCACCAATGAGGGACAAAGTGCAAGACAAAAATTCACTTCTTCAAATTTTCATTTCCCACCATTTTATTTCCGTCATTTCCAATTTACACTTCTTTTACTTTAAAGCCAAATGGCTTAAAGTCTCCAACAAATCATTCATTGTTAATCAAATTAATTAGAAAGAAGAACACCAATTATAAAAGAGTCATGTGGTTTAATATGTTTTGTAGTTGTGGGAAGCCTGCTTCTTTCGGGACATCAACGACAAATGCTAACCCAAGAAGACGTTTTTTGGATGCAAGTACTATGGGGTAATCATCTTTCAAATCATCATATTTTATGTGATATAATATGACTATATTTTGATTTTATTTATAATGGTTTGGTTAAACTTTTCAGGCTAAGGATAGTGTGGCTTGTGGATTTTCCTGTGGTATAATTCGAAATTTTCTAGCCAATGTAAGTTGATAATTCTTGGTTACAGAAGGATAAAACGGAACTCGAGGCCGAATTGAAGAAGAAGAAAATATTGAAGATGCTACTTATTATTAGTATATGTTTTAATGTGTATTTTTTGATTTTTCAAATGTTAGGGCAAATGACTTCTTACTGAGTTTAGTGTGATGACATGCCATGTCATCATGCCACATAGATGCCATTTGGCATATATTAATACCATGTGGAAGCTTACATAAGAAGAAGGCTAGCATTTGTGAGAAGATGCTAGAGAAGTATGGACATTTCCTTAGGAAGAACCTAGATCTTTATGAATTTGCTAGGAAAGTACTTGAAATCTTCTAGGCTTGTAGAGTATTCTAGAGAATGGACTTATTTGTAAATATGGAAGGACTTGTAGAAAAAATATTATTTACACACTAGCCCCTAGATGATTAGTATAAATAGGGGGCATTCATTTGTAATTCATCAACCAAGAAAATAATTCAACTTCTCTCTAATACAAAGCTTCCTTTAAAAATTCTCTTGTGTTCTTTCTTCCATTCTCTTAGCGATCTTAAGTGTAGTAAGGCTGACTTGGCCTAGCAAGAACGTGAGCAAGTTGTGCAAGATCGTGAGCGAGTTGTCAAGTGCCGCACGTGTACTTAGTTAACAACTAAGGACATGACAACGTGGTATCAAAGCGAAGGTTTCAACTAAGGGAATGGCGAACGACGGAGAAATTAACGCTGCCAACACCCAAGCCAACGTCATCCAGGATGCTGCTGGCAAGAGCGGCCGTGGGAAAAAGAGGAATGCCACCAACAAGAGCCAGAGGGTACCACCCGAGGTTGTGTCAAACAAAGGGCTTACATCCCAAGAATCATTTGCCACCGAGGCGAGCGAGGATGATGTAGAGGTCCTGCCCGAGGATGTTTCGCTCGGTAAAGAGTGGGTGATGAAGATGAATGCGGGGATGGACTCCATGGAGATCTTTGGCCAACACTTGGGGAAGGTTGAAGGCACCCTTAGCGTTCTTGAGGGGCATACTCTTGAAGAGATTGAGAGTATCCGAAATGACTTGGAGGGACGTACATAGACTGAGATGGAACTAAGGCAAACCATCACTGCCTTAGAGTGCAGACTCATGGAGGCTTTGAGTACTATCGATGCTATGAAGGCAAAGATAGATTCACTTGATGAGCATGTCAATTCTGGCGTGACCGAGGTAGCCAACAATGTTGTGGTAACGAGAGAGACCAAGATCGATGCTCCCATACCACCGGTGTTCAAAGGTGTTCGTGATGCACAAGAAGTGGAAAATTTCCTTTGGCACTTGGAGAACTACTTCAGGCACGGCAAAGTGAGGGATGACGAGGCAAAGATCAACACTACGGTATTCTACCTCTCAGAGACTGCCATGCTTTGGTGGAGAAGGAAGATGTCGGACGTGGATAAAGGTCTTTGTACTATTAGCACATGGGATCAGTTCAAAGCCGAGTTCAAGCGACAATTCTTTCCAAACAATGTCTTGTACGAGGCAAGGCGCAAGCTTAGGGAATTGAAGCAAATATGGAGCATACGTAACTATGTCAAGGAGTTCACTACCGTTATGCTTCAAATCCCCAAACTGACCAATGATGACTTGTTGTTCCACTTCATGGACGGGTTGCAAAATTGGGCTAAGCAGGAGTTACAATGCCGGCAAGTCACCAATATAGACCAAGCCATAGTAGAGGCCGAATCGTTGATGGATTTCAGGCATGACAAGCATGACAAAGGCAATGGAAAGGAGTCAAAAGTTAGCAATGCCAAAGGTGGGAGAGATCGTGGCAAAGGAAAGGAGATACATCAACAATACTCCAAGACTCAAGATAACAAAAAGTCGAGTGGTCGTCAAGGCTACGCCGAGAAGAAGGCACGGGCCGAGAAGAAGGGATGCTACATATGCGGATGGCCACATGGCTTTAGGAATTGTCCCGACCTAAAGAGCCTCAGTGCCATAGTCCGTGAACGAAAGGAGCAACCGCAAGGAAAGAGTTCGGGAAATGCATAGTTGGGTATGATTGGATTATGTGGTGCCGTCACAGAGCAAGCTATCCAACCTATTGAGAGTGACAATCAGTACGTGGATCTCACCATCAACAACAAGCACGCTCGTGCAATGGTGGATACCGGAGCAACTCACAACTTCGTGACTGAGGATTCTATAAAGAGACTAGAATTGAAGCTTGCCCCAACCAACTCTCGCGTCAAGACCGTGAATGCCGACGTACAAAATGCTCGCGGGGTAGCTAATGGAGTAGGTGTCAAATTGGGAGCTTGGAAAGGTACGACAAACTTTATTGTAACCGCTATAGATATATTTGACATCATACTGGGGCAAGAGTTCTTTAGACATTGTCATACTTTGATCGACCCCTACCTCCAACGTCTTTTCATTATGGAGCGAGAAAGAGCTTGCATGGTACCTACAATGACTATGCCACATGGACAAATCCAGGCACAAATCGCAGCTATGCAGATTGTAAAGGGGATCAAGAAGGGGGAGCCAACATTCGTGGCAACTATTGCAAGTATAGAGGAAGACAACAATTTTCAAGAGACATTGCCACCTTGCATAGAGAAGTTGCTTGAGGAAAACAAAGATGTCATGCCCGAGGTGTTGCCTAAGCACTTGCCGTCTAGGCGAGAGGTGGATCAGAAGATTGAGTTGGAACCGGAGGGCTAAACCACCTGCATTTTCCCCATATCGTATGGCACCGCCCGAGCTAGAGGTGCTCAAGAAACAATTTAAAGAGTTGCTGGATGCTGGTCACATTCGCCCATCAAAGGCACCTTTCGGCGCACCAGCATTGTTCCAGAAGAAGAAGGATGGATTGTTGCACTTGTGCATAGACTACCGAGCACTTAATAAGGTTACAGTGAAGAATAAGTACCCGATCCCACTCATTGATGACTTGTTCGATAGACTTGGGCAAGCTAAATACTTTACCAAGGTGGATCTTCGAAAGGGCTACTACCATGTTCGCATTGCTGAAGGGGATGAGCCAAAGACAACATGTGTGACAAGATATGGAGCCTTTGAGTGGTTGGTGATGCCCTTCGGCTTAACCAATGCACCGGCCACATTTTTCACCCTTATGAACAAGATTTTTCATCCCTACCTTGATCAGTTCGTGGTTGTCTACCTAGATGACATAGTCATCTATAGCAACACCTTGGAGGAACACATGGAGCACTTAAGGAAAGTTTTCCAAGTCTTGCGGGAGAACGAGCTATACATCAAGAGGGAGAAGTGCGAGTTTGCACAATCAAAGGTGCACTTCTTGGGCCATGTCATTAGCAATGGCAAGCTATGCATGGACGAGGCTAAGGTACGTGTTAGCCAGGAGTGGGAGGCACCTACAAAGGTAACTGAGTTGAGATCCTTCCTTGGCCTTGTTAACTACTATCGTCGGTTCATCATTGGCTACTCAGCAAAGGCCGCACCATTGACCGAGTTGCTAAAGAAGAACAATCTGTGGGATTGGATGGAGCATTGTCAAAAGGTGTTTGAAGGCCTTAAGGCAACTGTAACAGAGGAGCTAGTCTTGGCATTACCTGACTTTCCTAAGACATTTGAGGTGCACACAGATGCCTCAGACTTTGCCATTGGGGGTGTCCTTACGCAGGATAAGCATCCCATTGCATTTGAAAGTCGCAAGTTAAATGAGACGGAGCGGCGTTACACGGTGCAAGAGAAAGAAATGACTGCAATTGTGCATTGCCTTCGTACATGGAGACATTATCTGCTCGGGTCGAGGTTCGTGGTCAATACCAACAATGTGGCTACTAGCTACTTTCAGACGCAGAAGAAGCTAACACCAAAACAAGCTAGGTGGCAAGACTTCTTGGCCGAGTTTGATTATGAGCTAGAGTACAAGCCGGGAAAAGGTAATGTTGTAACTGATGCCTTGAGCCGGAAAGCCGAGCTTGCTGCCATCACTTCAGCAACTTGGGACATTCGTGAGGCTATAAAAGAAGGCATGAAACATGATCCAGCAGCCAAACAACTTATCGAGTTAGCCAACCAGAGCAAGACGAGACGTTTTTAGGTTGAAGACGGCCTATTACTTACCACGGGTCGGCGGGTATACGTGCCTAAGTTTGGAGACATCAGACGGCGGATCATAAGGGAGAGTCATGATACAATGTGGGCTGGTCATCCAGGCCAACGTCGCATTAGGGCCTTGGTTGAGTCAGTCTAAGATCGGCCACGTGTGCGAGATGACATAGAGTGCTATGTGCAGACTTGTCTTGTCTGTCAACAGGATAAGGTTGAACAAAAACAACCCGGAGGACGTTTGGAGCCATTACCAGTTGCAAAGCGTCCATGGGAGAGCGTGACTATGGACTTTATCACTTGCCTACCGAAGTCCGACGGTTATGGTACTATTATGGCGGCTGTGGATAGATTTTCCAAATATGCTACCTTCATGCCCGCCTCACCGGGTTGCACAACTAAGGAAGCCGCCAAGCTATTCTTTAAGAACGTGGTGAAGTATTGGGGCTTACCAAGGCATATCATCAGTGATCGAGACCCCCGCTTCACTGGGAACTTTTGGAGAGAGTTGTTCGACATACTAGGAATGGAACTGCACTTTTCTACTAGTTTCCACCCACAGACGGATGGACAAACAGAACGGGTCAATGCCTTACTAGAATACTACTTGAGGCATTATGTAAGTGCGCATCAGAAAGATTGGGCAAGGCTCCTAGACATCGCCCAATTCTCTTATAACTTACAACGGAGTAAGTCCACGGGGCGAACACCATTTGAGCTAGCCACAGGCTAACAACCACAAACTCCACATTCATTTCCAGCCGCCTTTGATGGAAAGAGTTTAGGGGCTTATCATATGACCAAAGGATGGGAGGAGCAGCTCGACACTGCTAAGTCCTACTTGGATAAGGCAGGTAAGAAGATGAAGAAGTTTGCAGACCGTAAGCGGTGTCCCACAGACTATAGAGTTGGGGACATGGTCATGGTAAAGTTTAACCCAAGGCAATTCAAGGCACTACGGGGCATGCATCAAAATTTGATTCGCAAGTATGAGGGGCCATTTAAGATCCTCGCCAAGATAGGCAAGATCTCATGCAAGCTTGACATGCCATCGTATCTTAAGATCTACCCTGTTTTACGTGCGAGCATGCTTAAGCCATATCATGAAGATAAGGATGATCCGAGTAGGGGCCAATCAAGTCGAGCGCCAATGACTATCATTGCCTCGCATGATCGGGAGATTGAGGCTATTATAGATTACCAAGTTAGGCGAAAACAAGGGCAAAAAACGACTGCTATGTTCCTCGTCCATTGGAAAGGGCAATCACAAGTGGAGGCCACGTGGGAATGATACGAGGATTTGTGGCAATTCAAAGATAAGATCTGAGAGTTTATGCAGCAGCATTGCGCCGCGGTCGTCGTAATATTAGGTTGGGGAGAGTGTAATGACCTGCCACGTTATCATGCCACATAGACGCCATTTGGCATATATTAATGCCATGTGGAAGCTTACATAAGAAGAAGGCTAGAATTTGTGAGAAGATGCTAGAGAAGTATGGACATTTCCTTAGGAAGAACCTAGATCTTTATGAATTTGCTAGGAAAGTCCTTGGAATCTTCTAGGCTTGTAGAGTATTCAAGAGAATGGACTTATTTGTAAATATGGAAGGACTTGTAGAACAATTATTATTTACACACTTGCCCCTAGATGATTACTATAAATAGGGGGCATTCATTTGTAATACATCAACCAAGAAAATAATTCAAGTTCTCTCTAATACAAAGCTTCCTTTAAAAATTCTCTTGTGTTCTTTCTTCCATTCTCTTAGCGATCTTGAGTGTAGTAAGGCTGACTTGGCCTAGCAAAAATGTGAGCAAGTTGTGCAAGATCGTGAGCGAGTTGCCAAGTGCCGCACGTGTACTTAGTTAACAACTAAGGACGTGACAGTTTAGGATGTAAAAAATAAATCCGTCCTATTTTTTTTAGAGTTAATAACCTCAAACCCACCTAAACTATATCATTTTTGTGAGTTTCCTACCTAAACTATCGAGTGTTCCCGAAACCCCTTGAACTATATCCCCCTTCATATAAAAACTCCCTCGTCGCTTATGTGGATTTTAGTATTAATTAAATTAATTACCCATGTGGCATGCCACATGGTATATTTTATAATTTAATTAGGGCATATATCATACGCACTACACCTAATGCGATAGGGTTTTTTCTTTTATACGAATGGTGATATAGTTCAGAGGGTTTCTAGGGACAATCAATAGTTTAAGTAGTAATTAAACTGACAAAAATGATATAATTTAGGCGGGTTTAAGAGTATTAACTCAAAGTTATATTTCATTGTGTGTCTGCGTGTGAGTTCATATCACGGACAACAATACAGCTTAGTATTTTAATAGTTCGATTACTTGTTTCATAAATGTAAGTGCAGTTTTGGCCTTTCTGCTCGTTTTCTCCATGTGTCCAACCAAAAGAAAAAGAAAAAAAATACTTCCCTTTTTCCTTTATATCTACTAGTATTAGTATTCGTGCGATGCGCAATCAATATTAAAAGAACGTAATTGTAGTATATTGACATTTATATAGATAGATTATATTATCACATCAAAAATTAAGTTTTAATATATAAATTATATTATTTTTTTAGGATATTTATTTGAAATACTCAACTAATATCATGTACAATTCTCCAAGAAGAGTCATCCTCGTTGTTTAGCTTATATTTGCTTCTAATTAAGTAAAAAGATAAAACAAAAAACTATAAAAGCTTTATCGATAATTTCTTAAACTCTCAAACATCTAATTTTTAGAAGAACATGAAGTTAAGATATTTCCCCCTTTCTGGAAAGCTATCTCGCCTATCCTTCGTTTCTGTTGAACAGATGAATTATGACTTAGGTAGCAACTAATTGAGAAGCGTTTTGCAGCGCAATTGGGACAATATATCCTTTCATAATTGCATGTGTAAATTAGCTTTGTATATTAAAGCTTAGATATATAAAAGGAGTCAAGGAATGGTACACCGTAATTTTTTTTAATCTAAGAAATTCAGATCTTTCAGCGGAATTTTCAAACTCGAAAGGCACCATGTATACATCTCCCATTCTCCCTTATATTTACGAATTCATATTCTTAACATTAGTCCAAATCCCTGAAAGTAACAAAAACATGGAGAGAAAAAGGGGGAAAAAATGTGAATGCGAGAAAACATGAAATTCGCAACGCAGTGAACAATTTTCTAAAGGGAATATTCACTATTACTTTATCTTAGCAAAGGTGGTAAAGAATTATATCTAAAAAATTACATTATTATTTCTCAACATGCAATTCCTCTTCTTTCTTCTTCTCTAGATAAGATCGAGGCTGGCAACAACATTATATATATGCACGATAGTTGCAAGCTCTCATTATGAAAGTGAATATCTTCAAGGATTTAGAACTTATTTTTTAGCAAGATTTTAGAGTATTATTGAAGATATGGAAGCCAACTTTAACTAACTTGCTCAACATATGCTAAGAGAAGGTAACATGTGTGCCCTTCGCAGATGAGTATATTTCAGGAACTATGACATCCTCGTATGCCATTCATGTGGCAACAAACATGTAAGCATAATAACTTATCAAGTCTCAAACCTTGTAATTAATGTATGGGCTACCAACACACAATTCTTTCTCCTATACGTCAAATAATTACAAATTTTCAGTCAAACTATTAAAAGTAAGAAAGATTATTGAAAGAAATTACCACCTTAATCAATAAAGTTAATAAGGCTAGTGAAATTAATAAGATTTGACATCTTATCATAAAATAGAACTTGCCCGAAACTAATAAATTTACAACAGGTTGGGCAATAGCCCTAAAACATGTTTTCCCGAGGAACAACGGGCACTAAATTACCTAATCCTTCATTAATCACGTTGCTTTGCATCTCCTCATTTTGTAGTTTCTTTTGCATTAAAAAAAATTACTTCGCAATTAATGGTTAACTTCTTTGTCCTCAAACTATAAGCTGAAATGGAGTAGAATAAAGAAAAATTATGCATTGTTCTATGAGGTTCAAATCGCATCATTTTGATTTATCTTTGCGAGTAAATAGAGTTTGGCCCATTCTAAGTTTCAAGCCTTGCATTTTAACATAGTCAGTTTAAGACCTTTGAATTTAAAAAAAAAAAAAAAATTCAGATTTCATGATTGTTGCCATGCCTTGGAACAGAGAGAACAATTCAGTCTATCCATTTTATTTGAAGTTGTGTTTCAACATTCTTGAAAATTACAGAGAAAATGCAGAAAAAGAATTTAAAAGGCTATTGGACCGTTTCAAGAGGAAAGCTACTGTTTTGAAGAAGAATAGCCATTGTACAAGCTCCTTGACATTAATAGCCATTGTTGATTGTTCTTTCGCATACATTACAGTCCATTCAAATATTTATTTAAACCTCTTGCCATGAAAAAGGAAGAAGAATTATTCAAATAATAAAAAAATGTAAGTTGAAAAGAAGCAAAGAGAAAAATTAAAACAGAAAGAAAGAAGAATTAAAAGAGGAATATAAATTACAAACTCACACATGTCACACCTCCTTTTTCCGCTACCCGCGAGGGCGCGAGGGATAAAGGGAGTTTTTCCAATTAAAGGACAATCAAAACAGAAGATTCAGAGTCGCGCTTGGGAGATTTATGGTGTCCCAAGTAACCGGTTTGAATCCCAAATTGAGGAAAGGTTTGACTCTATTTAACAGTCCGCGAATCAGAAATCCGGATAAGAAATTATGTTAACCCGGGAGAAGGTGTTAGGCATTCCCGAGTTTCGTGGTTCTATCACGGTCGTTCAACTATCATATTCGGCTTAATTATCTGATTTTTAACAATTATGAACTTATTTGCCAATTATTACTTTGAACCACTTTTATCATTTATTATATTGGAAGAGGATTACAACGTTGTGAGAATGCATCTCGAATTGCGTCACATAAATGTGTCCGCAATTTTTGATGCGTTCCGACTTCATTGAGATTTGGATTAGGGCCACATAAATGTGTATCCGAGTTTAGGGAGGTAGTTTTATTAAATACGTGCCTAAAGATGCTAACACATTATTACTTTTGGGAAAGACCATGAAATTAATTAGAATGTCTTTCTGAATTAGAATTGTTTCTTACGTAATAACTTGTTTGAGGGTCGTGCCTTTGTCACTTTCATTTGGTGAGAGTTACTTCACTTTTGCTTATTTAAACTATACTTTATATTTTTATTAATCTCAAAACGTGTAAAAGGGGTCTTAATCAATTTTATCGTTACTTTAAGTATTACCTCATTTGGGTCCACCAATATAATCCTTCAACTATATTGGGCCTTAAGATGACTTATTAGGGATGTTAGATTATAATAGGCTACTTGGGCCATCTGTAATAACAATCAAGGCCCAATTTAAAATTTGTATGACAAACTAAATAGTTCGTAACATTTCAAGCATCCAGCAATGTGAAATAATATCTAACTGTATCTAACTAATAAAACTTAGGTCATTTATATTTCATGTTACAACTATCTGTTCTCACTAGTTTCTTATTTAGATTCCAGCATTTGTAAGATGAAAACAAGCTATGATAATAATTATGTATACCTTACTATCTATTTTTAAATTCTAACTAAAATCATTACATCACACCTCACATGATTAACGAGTTCAAACATGAGATACTGTGAATATAAATAAAATATTCAAAGACTAATCTTCAACTTATTCGTTTATCCTATAACAAATCCCAAACCACTTTCTGTTTTAACTACACTTCTAAATTTAAATTAATTTATACAACATGACATTCAAGCTAAATGAAACCAATTAACAGTCCTATTTGTTACAGTTCACAGTTCATCGGTTTAAGTACAATACATTGCTAATCAAATCATAGAAAATCACTTAAACATGATAATAGTATTCAAATGTTAAAGTTGCACTAGAGAAAACTTCAATTTCATTTGCTTTTTCTTCAAATGCAAACATTACAATGAGGCAGGCTCAAAACGTGTACCTGGTATATGAAACCAAAGAAGAGGAAGATCAGTAGAGGCAGCAGCAGTACAAGCAGCCAAATAGTAGGTTCAACAGCAAATTCCCACAGCACCAAACCAATTCAATCAACAGAACAATTTTGGAAAAGAAGAACCAAAATGAAACCACTGGAATAAATTTCTGCAACGACCAATAAAGCAGTAACGCTCCAAAACAAACTCCATCGAAACCAATTTGCACCACAAGAACACCAAATGCAAATCACATGTAGAAACAAAAAGAACCAGCAGCAATGCAACAATAGTTTCTGGTTTTATAAAACACTCCACAAAAAAGAAGCATAAAGCTTCAATGAAACAGTAGTTTCTTCACAAAAGAGACCTCACTAACTTATGATTCTTTAAATCTGTCTGTGTGTCTGTATCAGTGTCTTCTCCCCCCTTTTATAGACAAAAAATAGACTTTCTACACCCAAAATATTCTAAGTTTCTGCCTGTTATTGCTTTGCACATGTGCCCCCCTTTATCTTTTATCACGACCCAAACCCTGGTCGTGATGGTGCCCAACACAATGCTAGGCAAGTCCGACCATACTATCCCTTGAACCAGCCAATTATTAATTTTAGGTAATCAAGTTAAACTTAAATAGTAAGTGTTCATATCAAAATGATAAACATAATAGTAGAAGCATATAAAACACGGTACCAACCAAATCGTGGTGTCACGAGTCTGAGCCTCTACAAAATAAACATCTTAAACAAACAAGTCTAAGCAAAAATGAAAGAAACAATACGATAAGGAAGGAGAAAATAGGTCATGCGGACGCCGGCAGCTACCTCGTAGTCTCCGCAAAGTAGATGTGAGTAAGCACCTGCGACAGCTCAACTGCTCTCTAGCACCTGTGGATCTGCACAAAAAGTGCAGGGGAGTGGAGTGAGTATATTTCAACTCAGTGAGTAATAATAATAAACAATAATTGAAAATAAGAACTCCTGTACTATCACTAAACAGTTCTAAGGCAAACCCCCACAGGTAAGTCATCACTACAGTGAGTACTCTGATCTCTAGTCCACATCTATCTCAACAAGGTCCCACACTGACCAAATCCCCACTCGTACCGCTATGGTGTACAGCCAACTCAATGTATGTAGATATATACATATGTCTATAATGTATAAGTACTTAAGTATGTATATGGATATGAATAAGTATAATGTTGCGGCGTGCAACCCCCTCCAATACATATACCGCTGCGACATGCAGCCCGCTACATTTAATGTCGACGGTGCTCACTAGGGGTGTATACAGACTTCAGAGGGGCTCCCTAGGCCCAAGCACTATGATGCTGTGGCGCGCAGCCCGATACACACATATATTACTGCGGCGTGCAGTCCGATCCAATATATATATATACATATATAACTATACTGCTGCGGCGTGCAGCCCGATCCCATAATATACTCTAGAGCTCACTGAGAATGTGTGCAGACTTAGACTCCGAAGGGGCTCCTACAGCCCAAGCGCAATAATACTGCGCGTGCCGTCCAATCCACATGTATATATTATTGCGGCGTTCAATCCGATCCAACACATATACTGTTGCGGCGTGCAGCCCGATCCAATATAGGTATGCATATAGAATACCTCATAATGGGTCCTCGACCTTGTCCCAGTCAGTATAGAATTGGCCTTTCAGGCCCACTCAGCTAAATCAGGGAATTTCCACCCTAAGTAGTCTATCTCTCACATTACACATCTAGTACTGGCTCTCGATATGCTATTCAGTTAATTTTACGGCTGAGTGTAAGTTTCCAACATGATATAAGGGTTACCTAGCTCTACAGGTTTACCTAATACTTCTACAGATCGGCACAAGGCCCCAAACATGGCTACTAGCCCAATTACACAGTTATAATCCCATTCTCAGTCACAATACACAATACACTATTAGTCGGAAAGGACCAAGTCCAATTCACCAATCATAATGTCACCACGCCCGTCACATGACGCGTGTCCGTCTCAACATAGTACTGTGAAGTGCAGTACGGGGTTTCAAACCCTCAGTACATTATTTACTATCACCACTCACCTCGATCCGATAGAAGTCTTAGTCCGCCTTGCGTTTGCCTCGCAATTCAAACACCTTCGATGCTGAATCTTCTCAAAATCAATGAGAATACATCAATATAGGCTAATTAGACACAACCCATTCGAAATAACTCAATTTGCACCAAAACCCACAAAGTTGTCAAACCCCGACTTTTGATAAGCTTCTCGAAAAATTACAAAAGTTACATATTCGGAATCCTCGTCTCAATACGAGTCTCCTCCGCAGGAACCACATTTTTTCGTACACCAAGCACAAACATACACTCAACCACTGGTTCGCCCATAATGGCGCGCACCGGCTCCCCAAAATGCATATGCACCTCCGCTGAACACCTATCCACTTCCATAGAACACATACCCACCACCCCAGAATGCCTATCCTCCACCAAGGGCCTACATGAACCCTCTAGGTGTAGGTTTTTGCGAAAATCAAGCTTCTAAAAATGACAGGCTATAAAGACAAAGAGCCTTTACTGAATTGGGAGAAACCTATACCGCCTTGTTCTACAAATTAAGGCAGGTAGGTTTGTTGAGTCTTGTCGAGCTTAGGATGCCAAATCCCCCACCCCAGAATGTGGACCAATCAAAAAGCTGTGAGTACTATTCAGGAACGTTGGGGCATGATACCGAGAAATGTTGGAGATTGAAGCAGGCGATACAAGATCTCATTGATGCCAATAAGATTGAGGTCCAACCATTGGAAGCGCCCAACATCAATCAACACCCATTGCCGGCGCACCACGAGGCTCATATGATTGAATTCGTGCATGAAGGAGGAGAATCGAAAAAACCATCACAAACAGTGATGATGATCCGGGATACACCAAAAGAAAAGATGATCGATAAGGAAGCAGGGGTACATGTGGAGAAGGTAGAGGTTAAACCTGTAGTACATTAGGAAAAAATACAGCCATTACTATGAAGAAATCAGAAGCAACCAAAGTGGTAGTATCGGGAGCATCATCTGCACCCGTATTTGTTATAAAGGGAGTTTACCGGGAACCGGTCATTGTCAAGCCTGTAGTCCAACTGCCAGTGATTAGCAACAAGGTTGTACCTTGGAAGTATGAGAAAGGAGTGGAAATGTACAAAGGCAATCAAGTGGAAGAAGAGATATGTGAGGCTCAGGGGTTGACCCGTTTAGGGAGATGCTTTGCTCCTATCGAGTTAAGAAAGTCTAGTTCAGCAGTGACGAAGAAGCCAATAACGCAAGAAGAAGCCGAGGAGTTTCTGAAGAAAATGAAGACACAAGATTACTCCATTTTGGAACAATTAAGAAAGACTCCGGTTCAAATTCATTGTCCTCTTTGCTGATTCATTCCAATGATCACTGCCAGGCACTAATGAAAATCCTGAACGAGGCTCACATTCCGTACAAAATGTCTGTAAATCACTTGGAAAAGATGATGCACAAAATCTTCGAAGTAAACTGGGTGTCCTTTTCTGATATTAAGTTACTGATAGAGGGTACAGAACACAACAAAGCATTGTATTTGACCGTGAAATGTGAAGACTCGGTGGTCACCCGAGTATTGGTTGATAATGGATCAAGTGCCAATATCTGTACTTTAGCTACTTTGAACAAGCTAAAAATTTATCATGACCGGATTCACAAGAACAACGTCTGTGTCCGAGGTTTCGATGGAGGTGGTACTGACACGGTGGGTGACATCATACTGGAATTAACCATTGGTCTAGTAGAGCTCACCATGGAATTCCAAGTGGTTGATGTAACAGTATCATACAATCTTCTACTTGGCAACCTTGGATCCATGCTACCAAAGCGGTACCTTCTACATTACACCAAATGGTGAAATTTGAGTGGGACAGGAAGGAGATAGTGGTGTACGGAGATGACGACACAAGCCTTGTGGGAGATGATATTGTGCCATTCATAGAGACGGATGACGACAAAGGACCGTGGATGTACCAGGTTTTCAAAGGGGTTTCAGTGGATAAAATTTTGGAAGGAGAGAACCTCCCACTCCCCAGGATAACTCCCGCTACCGTCATGATGGTTTCAGAGATGCTGGGTAATGGGTTTGTGCCAGGAAAAGGCCTGGGGGCAGAGCTTCAGGGTATTGTTCAGCCTATATCCTTGCCCGAAAATTTTGGGACCTTTGGACTAGGGTTCAAACCCACTGCGGAAGATGTACGGCTAGCCAAGAAAATGAAGAAAAGAGTTTGGGTTCTCCCCAAGCCAGTTCCGCGCCTTTCGAAATCTTTTGTTAGAGCAAGTGCCAAGAAGTCATCGGTCCCAAAAATCCTAGGACCATCGATCGATATGGATCGGAATTTGGATCAGAGCTTTGAAAGAATGTTTGTTGATGTCCATATGGTAGAAGTTGGAGAGGGTTCCAGTAGAGCGGGCATACAATTTGTGGGGCCAAAGACCGGTATCAACAACTGGGCAGCTACTCCTCTTCCCACTCGAAGGTAGTCTTGGCAGTATGCTTTGGATTTTCTTTCTTGTTTCCTAAATTATCCCAGAGTTGTAATCCATTTTGGTTTTGTTTGTATTTCTTCAAGTGTGAAACTCTGTTATTCTGCATTTTCTTAATAAAAACGAAAGTTTCCTTTCTTTTCATGTTTTAATTTTTGTTTCTTCTTTTTATGAACAGTTCTTCTTTTACTGGTCCTAAAGACATGGAATGCACAACGGATCTTCGACCTAGTCTAAATAATCAATCCAACTCCATCTTAATTGAACAGGAGATTGAGTTAAATAACGAATCTGAATACGAAGAGGATGAGGACTTCGAGGAAATAAGCAGGGAATTATGCCAATTCGAAGAGAAACCAAAGCCCAATCTAAATGAAACTGAAGCTGTTAACTTAGGGGGTGCAGATGACGTTAAGGAAACCAAAATCAGCATCCATATTAAGCCAAGTACTAGGGAGGAATTAATCAAAACCCTCATTGAATTCAAAGACATTTTCGCATGGTCATATGAGGACATGCCAAGATTGAGCACCGATATAGTGGTCCACAAATTGCCCACTGACCCGACATGCCCTCCTGTCAAGCAAAAACTAAGGAAATTTAAGACAGATATGAGTGTGAAAATCAAAGAAGAAGTGACCAAGCAGCTACAGGAAAAAGTTATTCGCGTCACTCGATATCCCGATTGGTTGGCCAACGTGGTACCAGTGGCGAAGAAGGATGGGAAGATTAGGGTATGTGTTGACTACCGCAATATCAACAAGGCGATCCCTAAGGATAATTTCCTGTTGCCCAACATCCATATCCTGATTGATAATTGCGCCGGGCACGAGATCGGATCCTTCGTGGATTGCTATGCTGGATATCATCAGATCTTAATGGATGAAGAAGATGCAGAAAAGACAGCTTTCATTACACCATGGGGAACTTATTGCTACCGAGTAATGCCATTCGACTTGAAGAACGTTGGGGCAACGTAAATGAGAGCAATGACCACTATATTTCATGACATGATACATAAAGAGATAGAAGTGTACGTGGACGATGTGATCATAAAATCTAGGCGGCAAGAAGACCATGTAGCAGACCTAAGGGAGTTCTTCCAAAGACTTCGAAGGTACGATATTAAGCTCAACCCGGCCAAATGTACCTTTGGGGTTCCATCAGGAAAGCTACTAGGATTCATCGTCAGCCGGCGAGGCATTGAGTTGGACCCATCAAAGATCAAGTCCATCAAGGATTTGCCACGCCGAAGAACAAAATGGAGGTGATGAGTCTGTTGGGAAGATTAAATTATATCAGCAGGTCCATTGCTTAACTTATGGCGACCTGTGACCCCATATTTTGGCTATTGAAGAAAGACGTTGCGGTAGAATGGACGACGGAATGTCAGGAAGCATTTGACCAAATCAAAGGGTATCTATCAAATCCACCCGTATTGGTTCCACCTGAACAAAGAAGACGACTTATTCTCTATCTGACGGTACTGAAGAATTTGTTTGGCTACATACTGGGGCAACACGACAGTACAGGGAGGAAGGAACGAGCCATCTACTATCTCAGCAAGAAATTTATAGTATATGAGGTTAAGTACACTCAATTGGAAAAGACATGCTGCGCCCTGACTTGGGTAGCACAAAAGTTAAAACATTATCTGTCATCGTATACTACTTATCTCATTTCGCGTTTGGACCCATTGAAATATATCTTCCAAAAGCCTATGCCCATAGGGAGGTTAGAAAAATGGGAGATATTACTCACAGAATTTGACATCGTCTATGTGACGAGGACGGCCATGAAGGCCCAAGCGTTGACTGATCACTTAGCTGAGAACCATGTTGATGAAGAGTACGAGCCATTGAGGACGTATTTCCCTGATGAAGAAGTGATGCATATAGACAAGGTAGAATCGACTGAGGAACCGGGATGGAAGCTTTTCTTTGATGGAGCCGTAAACTCGAAAAGAGTTGGAATAGGAGCGGTGTTCATTTCAGAAACAGGACATCATTATCCTGTTACAACGCAACTGCGATTTTATTGCACCAACAACGTGGCTGAATATGAGGCCTGCATTTTGGGGTTACGGTTAGCTGCAGACATAGATGTCTAGGATGTCTTGGTCTTGGGGGATTCGGACCTCCTGGTACATTAAATTCAAGGTGAATGGGAGACACGGGATTTGAAGCTTATACCATATCGACAGTGCTTGCACGATCTGAGCAAGCGATTTCGATCGGTGGAGTTCAAACACATTCCGAGAGTTCACAATGAAGTTGCCGATGCATTGGCCACCTTTGCATCAATGTTGCACCACCCAGATAAAGTTCATGTTAACACATTGCATATCCAGGTTCATGAGCAGCATGCTTATTGTAGCATGATAGAGGAAGAGGTGGATGGCGAGCCGTGGTTTTATGATATCAAAGAATACCTCCGAATGGGGATATACCCGAAACAAGCAATCGGAGACCAAAAGAGAACCCTTTGGCGATTGGCAAATGGTTTTTTCCTCAGTGGAGGAGTGATGTACAAAAGAACCCCAGATTTGAGATTATTGAGATGCATAGACGCAAATCAAGCCGTGACAATAATGACAGAGGTCCATGCCGGGGTTTGTGGGCTGCATATGAGCGGATATGTATTGGCAAAGAAGATCCTACGGGCAGGATATTACTGGCTCACTATGGAGTGTGATTTTATAAGTTTTGTGCGGAAATGCCATCAGTGTCAGGTACACGGATATTTGATTTATTCTCCGCCAACAGAATTGCATACAATGTCAGCACCATGGCCATTTATTGCGTGGGACATGGATGTCATTAGACCGATTGAGCTGGCAACTTTCAACGGTCATAGGTTCATTTTGGTAACCATTGATTATTTTACCAAATGGGTAGAGGCAAAGACCTTCAAGTCAGTGACCAAGAAGGCAGTGGTAGACTTTGTCCATTCCCATATCATCTATAGATTTGGGATCCCAAAAGTAATCATGATGGACAATGATGCTAATCTTAACAGTGGTCTGATGAAAGAAGTATGTCAACAGTTCAAGATTACACACCGTAATTTCACCCCGTATCGTCCCAAAGCGAATGGCGCGGTTGAGGCAGCGAACAAGAATATAAGAAAATTACTGAGAAAGATGGTAGAAGGGTCTAGTCAATGGTATGAAAAGGTGCCATTTCCATTGTTGGGTTATCGCACTACTATTCGAACTTCAGTAGGTGCAACTTCTTACTTGTTGGTATACGGAACTGAAGCAGTAATACCAGCGGAGGTTGAAATTCCATCTCTCTGAATTTTCGCTGAAGCCGAGATTGATGATGATGAATGGGTCAAAGCTCGAATAGAACAGTTGAGCTTAATCGATGAAAAGCGATTGGCAGCAATATGTCATGGCCAATTATATCAAAAGAGAATGGCGAGAGCATAAAATAAGAAGGTGCGCCCCAGAAAATTTGAAGTAGGGCAGCAAATATTGAAACGAATCCTCCCCATCAAGTTGAAGCAAAAGGCAAGTTCGCCCCAAATTGGCAAGGACCTTATATTGTGACCAGGGTGTTATCCAACGGTGCTTTATGTATGACAGATATTGAAGGAAGAAGCACCGACATGGCTATCAATTCTGATGCAGTCAAGAGATATTATGTGTAATTTCCTTGATCATGATAATTATTTGCTCGTTTGTTTGTATTTGGTGCTTATTGGATAATGAAATGACGGAGGCATTTCTTTATTCTATCCAAACACTTTCAACCTTTGCTTTCCCTTTTGAGCCTTAATTATTTTGTTTCATATCCTTCTTTTGGAATCATTAAAGAAAAAAAAATGAAAAAATGATGATAAGAAAATCACAAGAAAGCAAAATATTGTGTGAACTACGTTTGACCTGATTCCTCAAAAAAGGATACGTAGGCGACTCACGGCTCGGTCGCAACGTGACAAATGTCATGCGATTCAAAAATCCCCAAGCAAGAAAACTGGGGCAAAAGTTATATTTCCTTTAAGAAATTGGGTTCCAAGAGTTGTATTTCTTTACTCATCAAATTATTTTAAATTTCATGACAACCTTTTCTTTTCTTACCCACACACAACCACCTATCCTATGCCCAAAAAGACCTCTCGATCATTGTTTAATAAGTGTCAAGACAGGAGGATGAGAGCTCAGGGTAATACACCGATCCTCGACTGAAAAAGGATCATGAGCTGAAAGAATTCCCAGCAGCGAGAATCTTATCAGCAACACTCCAATCCCCAATTGAAAAATAAAATAAGAGAGTCTTATCAGTGAAAACCTTTATAGGCACCGTAAGGCGACGTAAGCTGAGATGAATTAAAATGAGAGAGTCTTAGGGTGAAAACTTTAACAGGCACCTTAAGGAAATGGGAGCTAAGAGAAATGAGAGAGTCTCATTAGTGAAAACCCCTCGTAGGGCGCTATGAGTCGACAAGATGAGTTTGGCGGAAAAGATCCATATATGACAAAGAGTTGCGCATCTGTTTACTCAGGGAAAATGAGGCCATTGGAAAGTTTGATTGATGCAAATAGACTGGGTCGATTAATCCGGAATGCACGACATGATCGTTGGGAATAGTCATACCATCTAGATAAGTTCTTTTCTTTCCTTTTCCCAACATATTGTTCAGAAATATTTTTATCTTTTTCTATCTTTTCATCTCTTTGTCTAAAAGACTTTTCCAAGAATTTGTTTCTTTATATTTAAAAGAAAGAATTTCTAGAGTCTATTATCAGTCGCCGAGATGGTACCAAGGGAAATATGGAGAAAAGCTGGAAAACGGTGTTTGAGGAACTTATAGATCAAGTTCCCAGGAGACCCCAAGCAGAACTTCGATGGATCACTGACCAAGTTCCAAGATGGTCAGACCACACAGAAAAGGGAAGGAGAAAAGGAAATCCATCCACAACGAAAGGATCCCAGTATCCGCATCTAATAACATCTTATCCCCTGCAGTATTGAAGGAAAGAGTAACTCGTGAAGAGAGTGGTATGGAGTTGAAAAGACTCCCCAGAGTGTTTGAAACAAGATAGAGGGAAACAGATGAATGAAAAGTCCATCCCCAACAGAAATATCATCCCCAGCGAGTAATATTATCCCCAACCAGTTGGGAGGCACAAAGCAAGAAAAAGAAAAGGAAAAAGAAAAAAAAAACAATCCCCAGCAGGAGTGTCAAGATTAATCACCACCCTAACCAGTTGGGAGGCACAAAGCAAGAAAAAGAAAAGGAAAAAGAAAAAAAAACAATCCCCAGTAGGAGTGTCAAGATTAATCACCATGTTCTAAAACTAACAAGATTTTCTTTGATCTTACAAGAAAATAAAGGTTGCTAATGGCAGGAAGATACGCCACAAGGAAAGTCACCGAAACTGGGCAGAACATTTTCTGCCATTGTCAAAAATTTTCTCGGTTGAACGAAGAAACAAGGGAATACATCTTCATGTCTTTACCAATTAGGCACCTACCTGTATAATGAAGGAATACATTCGATGTCTTTAGCAATTAGGCACCCACCTGTATAACAAAGGAATACATCTTCATGTCTTTATCAATTAGGCGCCCACCTGTATAACAAGGGAATACATTTTCATGTCTTTACTAATTAGGCGCCCACCTGTCAAGGGAATACATCTTCATGTCTTTACCAATTAGGCACCCACCTGTATAACGAGGGAATACATTCTATGTCTTTAGCAATTAGGTGCCCACCTGTATAACAAGGGAATACATTTTCATGTCTTTATCAATTAGGCGCCCACCTGTATCACAAGGGAATACATCTTCATGTCTTTACCAATTAGGCATCCACCTTTATAACAAGGGAATACATCTTCATGTCTTTACCAATTAGGCACCCACCTCTATATCGAGGGAATACATTCCATGTCTTTAGCAATTAGGCGCCCACATGTATAACAAGGGAATACATTTTCATGTCTTTACCAATTAGGCACCCACCTATATAACAAGGGAATACATTTCATATCTTAGAAATTAGGCGCCCACCTGTATAACAAGGGAATACATTTCATGTCTTTGAAATTAGGCGCCCACCTGTACAACAAGGGAATACATTTTCATGTCTTTACCAATTAGGCACCCACCTGTATAACAAGGGAATACATTTCATGTCTTAGAAATTAGGCGCTCACCTGTATAATAAGGGAGTACATTTTTATATCTTAGCAATTAGGTGCCCACCTGTATAGCAAGTGAATACATTTTCATATTTAGCAATTAGGTGCCCACCTGTATAACAAGGGAATACATCTTCATGTCTTTACCAATTAGGTGCCCACCTATATAACAAGGGAATACATTTTCATGTATTTCCAATTAGGTGCCCACCTGTATAACAAGGGAATACATTTCATGTCTTAGAAGTTAGGCGCCCACCTGTACAACAAGGGAATACATTTTCATGTCTTTACCAATTAGGCACCCACATGTACAACAAGGGAATACATTTCATGTCTTAGAAATTAGGTGCCCACCTGTATAACAAGGGAGTACATTTCATATCTTAGCAATTAGGCGCCCACCTGTATAACAAGGGAATACATATTCATATCTTAGCAATTAGGCGCCCACCTGTATAACAAGGGAATACATTTTCATGTCTTTACCAATTCGGCGCCCACCTGTATAACAAGCGGAATACTTTTCATGTTTTCGATAAACAGATGCCCACTTGTATAATAAGTGGAACAATTTTATGTCTTTATGATAATAGGTGCCCACCTGTATAACAAGAGGAATATTTTTCAGTCTTTATATCGTAGGTCTTGGAACCAGCAACCCACCATGGAGGCAGAAGGACACATCAGAAGATCCCCAGCACAAATCCAAATTCAGAAGTGAAAAAGAAGGCAGCAGTGGTCGGAAAAGCTCTTTACACTACAGGTTTTGAAACCAGTAACCCACCCTAAAGAGGAAGGTTATAACAAGAGTTCCCAGCACAAATCCAAGCACATGAGTAAGAAAGATGAGACACATCTGGAGAGGAACATCTTTCGAACTTTTTCTACCCCCTCAACATAACAGACTTGACGGAGAAATCTCTATCCCCAGCAGATTGAGCAAAATGAGGAAAACTGGTATTCAGAGAAGCGAAGGCCAGTGCCACCTCAAAGTTCTCGGAAGAAAAGCACTGGAAGAAACACAAGACGACAAGAAGGCAAGGCGACACGAATAAGTTGAAGATAGATGAGATCTTATGATCCATAGGCTAGCTTAGCTTCTTGTTTTTCCCTTTTAGCACGGTCTAATAAGGAGATCAGTAAAGTAGTGGTAACGACATGCAGTAGCGGTAACAGCAGAACCACAATCCCTTGGTATTCCCAGCTACCAAAACTTCCCGAACTACATTGACCTGATTCCTATTTAGCCCAGGATATGTAGGAGACCATTTGAAGCAAAGGTTCGGTCAAATCTTTCAAAAATGCTTCACACGGAGTACTCAAATGGGCAAAAATTGTTCGTATCTGCTCACTTTGTCATTGCACGAAAACTCTTCGTGTTTACGAGCAAAGAGGGGCAGCTGTGAGCACGTGATTTTTGCTTTATGTGAGGATCACTCCCAAAAATTCAAAATAAAATAGTTTTGCATTATGTGTATTTTTGCAAATTGTGTATAATTTTTCCTTATTGTTTGCATTTGTCTGTGCGTGTTTATTTGTTTAAATTAATATAAAACGACTTTTGATTTGTTGGCCTTGGACCAACTGCCTGCTTCCACCGTAGCGACCTCTTCTTTTTTCTTTCTGCCCAGCGCACCCCCTGTACCAATTTGAATAGCTTGGGTTATGGCATTGAGCGCTGAGTAGCTCAGAATTTTGTCGGACCTCAGTCCTTCTTCTATCATGACCCCTATTTTCACCACCTTGTTAAAAGACTTCTCAACCGTTGTCACCAAGTGACCAAAGTAGTTTGGGTCCAATGTTTGTAAGAAATAATCCACCATTTCTCCCTCTCTCATTGGAGGATCTACCCTAGCTGCTTGCTCTCTCCACCGAAAACCAAACTCGCGGAAAGTTTCTACGTGTTTCTTAACTGTCCTTAGTAATGTGAGACGGTCGGGGACTATCTCAATATTGTATTGAAAATGACCGATGAATGCTTGGGCCAGATCATCCCTAGTGTACCATTTGCTAGGATCTTGCCTAGTGTACCATTCAAGCGCTGACCCACTTAAAATCTGACCAAAATAGGCTATCAACAGCTCATCTTTCCCACCTACTCCTCTCATCTTGCTACAAAACCCTCGCAGATGTGCCATTGGATCACCATGTCCCTCATATAGATCAAACTTTGGCATTTTAATTCCTGCCGGCAATTGAACATCGGGGAAGGGACACAGATCATTGTAGGCCACACTGACCTGATTGCCCAACCCGTGCATACTTATGAGGGTTTGCTCAAGGCTTCTGACCTTTCTTATCGCCTCATCTTGTTCTAGAGCCTTTGTCGGCCTTTCATGCTCTGTTGGGATTTCCATATGAGGGTTATGGTGTTCCAGTGCATTGAAGGTAGGTTCTGGGGGATAATATTGAGTATCATGAGCCGGAAATAATGGCTCGCTATTTGATCTTTGCAGTATGGCTGGCGGGGCTCCCATAAAAAACAGGAGTGATTGGTGGTGGGAAATGTTGGTTAAGTGGTGGAGCTTGGGTGTCATAGGGGCTTCTCCCCTGATAATAGTGATGACTTGGTATGTTCGTTGAAGGGCCTCGGTGCAGGTATTCCGGAGCATGTCCTGCTGTTGGATTGACCTGTAATTCAGGGCTCTTTTGTGCTTTGGCCAAAGTTAAGTGCATCGCACTCATTTCCAACCCTATCCGTTCTATCTTCTCCATGGCCTCTTTCAGTAATTGGCTAGTGGGCCTCTCTTCCTCGATGCTGTGCTCTGAAGTAGTCATGCTTAAAGGTAGGGGTCCTTTAGATCTAGTTGGATAGCGGTGTAGTGCCAGAACGTACTAACAACTGACTGGTAGGGATTATGAAACAACAAACTCGTTAGTGTTAGGATTTAACAGATTCAGTAATCACATATTGGAATGCAATGTTTCCTAATCAATTAATCCTTTCTAACATGTCTTGCATGTGTCATCCCAGCTTGTCTTTGGAGTATTTACGAAATCTTCAAACTTTCCCCTTTTTATTTCACTTTTCTTTTTATTGTTAATGGTGGTCAAATCTAATGTGGATTGCCTACGTATCATGTCCCCGCGTGAATCAGACCCAGCGTAGTTCATGCAAATATAAAACACACAAAATATTTTTTTAAAGGTTTTCAACTATCGTTAAAACAAAACTTGATTACAAAAACCAAACTTAAAACAATGGCCAAACATACTACAGCATTTTTATAAGAAGAACAGAATAACTCACGACCAGACTCAAAATTAAAGAAAATGCAAGTTCAGTCAAAACATGTTCTAAGGTTTTGAGCTTCTGTGTTGATGGGGCCCTGTCTAGCCTGGCTGTGGTCCTTGGTGCAAGACCTCTTTGCAGATTCTTTAGTTCCCCCATAATTTGATGGACGTAACCCATGATGGAGGAGAAGAGGGCATCTCGGGGCATCTGTTCGCATGATAGGCATCTCATGTGAATATAGTGCCCAATCACATTGATCCTTTCCCGAATGCCATCCCTTTCTCTAAAAAGCTGTTCTATTTGCCGGTTTTTCAACCCCAATACTCGCTCATTGTCTGCAGGCCGATCTTGGAATTTTTCCATTTGTTCTTCTATCAGGGCCATCATGTCGTAACATCGTTTCCTGTCCTCCCTAGCTTCACGAGCTTGTCTGTAGACCCGTTCTTGAAGAGTGGAATTTGTCTCTCTTAATATCCCGATGCTCATCTCATAACCCCTCTTGACCTGCTGCAAGTACTCCCTTCGTTCCGTTGTACCTTTCTCCCATCTAACCTGCATCCTTTCCCTGCTAGCCTCGGACCTCTCTAACTTCTCTTGGCTTTCCTTGAGCTGTTGGTTCAATCCATCTATAAACCTCTGATCAGATCGACTCCTTGGTTGGTTGTTGGCTTCTTTTCTGATCCGCTAGATTCGAGCCTTGAGAGTGTCATTTTCTTGAGTTAATTTCTTTTTGACCCTTCGTCGGCTGCAATTTGTAAGCCATTTTCATATTGGAGATCCTGCACATGCTTCTCTAGTTCTCCTATGCGGTTCTTGTACTCGCGTTCTTTGGCCAACCAAGCTAATCTTTCTTGAATTTTGTCATCGAAAGCTTGAATGTGAAGCCTTTTGACAGGCCTAATCGTTTCAAGCTCAGGTCCAGGGCTCACGTGAAAACTCCTTTTAAACCAAGCAATATAATCGGGATCGACCTCGCCTTTAATAGGGTCCGGTACTATGGTGCTATTTTTTAGATACCGGCAATAGTGCCAATCTCTATTCACCAACTTTTCAGGGATAGCTGCCTCGGGGTGCAATTCAATGGCTAGATTGCTTAAGTCCGTTTCCTCAGGTATCACCTAATATCTTCCAAGCTATCTCAAAACTCTTTGTGGCGTATACGGCTATATACTTGTTACTCCTATCAGCATCAAGTAGCCTTTTGAAGCAGTCATGTAAATGATCTCCGTTATCGGGAGCCACCCTATGGTCCATTCAACTTGATCTGCTCTCAACTTTCTCAAATAGGAAATCCATGCTTCAAACCCCTCGTATGTTTTATAATCTTCCAGCCTTTCTTCGTATTTAACGATGAAGTTAACCCCATCTGAAGCATGTTTCAGGAACTTAGGGTGGTGTCGAACGTGTTTGATCACCCACATTTGCAGGATAATGCTGCAACCTTCAAAAACCTGACTCCCAGACTTGCACAAAGTCAAGGTCTGGTACATGTCGGACAACACAAGCGGGACAAGAGTGTGATCCTTTTTGTCGATGAGAACCTGCGCGATCCTAGCCATACGGATGTCTATTGTCCCTTCAGAATTTGGAAAAGCCATGATTCATAAGAATGCCACAATAAAAGTGAACCGGTGATGAACCTCCCATGTGCTTTTGTTCTGTTTGTTGTTTAGACCCTTTTCATTTGTTTCAAATCCGTTTGAGTTTCCAAATCTGTAATACAAAAAGTAGAACTTGCAACTCCCATTCCTCACGCGGTCGTTGCTCGTTTGCTTGCTGATTTTCAAGAGATCGAATAATTTACGCACCGAGGGGGCCCTGGGAAATATAAGCTTCTGCTTCCTTAACTCTTGGCCGAAGTCAATGTACCCAGCTATTTCTTCTAAAGTAGGAGTGAGTTCAAAATTGAGAAATAGAATACATTGCTAACGGGGTCCCAAAAAGTCACCAAAGCCTTATTAAGTCATTTCGTGGCTTGATATGCAGTATGTCTAGCAAAGGACCCAATTACTCCTTTACCCAAACTTGACCGTCTTTATCCAGATCATTCCACCACTCTCGTAGTTGTACGTGAGCTCTTTCTATGACGACTTGGGGTGATTCTTGGACAGTATTCATTTGAACCTGTGGAAATTCAAGGTTTCAGGGGTGACTTTTATAAACTCTCCGTGAAAACACATTTTATAGATAAAACAGTATCACCGGCTTATTTATGACCAATATTTAAATATTTGACACGCTTTTTATGACTATCTTTGCAAAAGGAAGATTGGACCCGATGAGGGTTGCCTACGTATCTCACGTTCGGTGAGAATCAAACCAGCGTAGTTCGTCAAAGAAAACAAACTAAGTTTAAAAACAAGAATCCTTTTGTTTTCTCAAATAAATCCAAAATATTATTTTTTTGGATATATTATTTGGAAAATGAGACACTAAAATAAAATCTTTTTTTCATTTTATTTTATTTAAATTTCTAAAAATAACTTAACAGAATTTTGACACTATTCGGGTAGAACTAATGATTAATCCTTTACATTGTTATTTTTTTTTCTTTTTTTTTAGTTTTCCAATATTTGAAGCAGGTCAGCATGCCGATCTAAACAAATAAATGCACAAAATTTGATGCAGCAGGATGGTCTTTTCACTTTAGGTTGCTTGTCCTAGACGGACCCAACCCTTGTGTTGAGCCCCCTAAGTCAAATGCACATGATGCAGATAAGCGTTCCTACTAGGGATCCAGCATGAAGCTGTGTTTTATCTAGGTATAAGAAAAACATAGGTTTTGGTCTAGAGTTGAGGTACCCGAGCGGACAACTGGGCTGAGGAGGGGGCGACGTAAACCCAACACTCGCTCTATTTGGAATAATTTTCAAAAGGCGGGCTACGCGAACGTATCCACCATTTTTTCAGAAGACTCAGAAAGAAGTAGGGTTCTGGCAAAGTTTTATATACAGTTCACAAAATATCAAGGTGGTAGAAGCAATCATTTAGCACATTAAGACAAACATGTAATAAAATCAGATAATAAATAAGCCAAAAATAACAATTGTTTAAAGCTCGAATTCTTAAACCCTAAACCAGTTGTTCTCGGATAAATCATCCCCAGCAGAGTCGCCAGAGCTGTCACACCTCCTTTTTCCGCTACCCCCGAGGGCGTGAGGGATAAAGGGAATTTTTCCAATTAAAGGACAATCAAAATGGGATTCATTTATTAAGAGATTTAGAGTCGCCACGTGGGAGATTTATGGTGTCCCACGTCACCGGTTTGAATCCCGAATTGAGGAAAGGTTTGATTCTATTTAACAGTCCGCGAATCAGAAATCCGGATAAGGAATTTTGTTAACCCGGGAGAAGGTGTTAGGCATTCCCGGGTTTTGTGGTTCTAGCACGGTCGCTTAACTATCATATTCGGCTTAATTATCTGATTTTTAACAATTATGAACTTATGTGCCAATTATTACTTTGAACCGCTTTTATCATTTATTATACTGGAAGAGGTTTACAATGTTCTGAGAATGCATCTCGAATTGCGTTACATAAATGTGTTCGCAATTTTTGATGCGTTGCGACTTCATTGAGATTTAGATTAGGGTCACATAAATGTGTACCCGAGTTTAGGGAGGTAGTTTTATTAAATACGTGCCTAAAGATGCTAACGCATTATTACTTTTGGCAAAGACCATGGAATTAACTTGACGGTCTTTCTGAATTCGAATTGTTTCTTACGTAATATCTTGTTTGAGGGTCGTGCCTTTGTCACTTTCATTTGGTGAGACTTACTTCACTTTTGCTTAATTAAACTATAATTTATATTTTTATTAATTTCAAAATGTGTAAAAGGGGTCTTAATCAATTTTATCGTTACTTTAAGTATTACCCCATTTGGGTCCACCAATATAATCATTCAACTACATTGGGCCTTAAGATGACTTATTAGGGATGTCAGAATATAATAGGCTACTTGGGCCATTTGTAATAACAATCAAGGCCCAATTTAAAATTTCTATGCCAAACCAAATAAATGTGAAATAATATCTAACTGTACATAACTAATAAAACTTAGATCATTTATATTTCATGTTACAACTATCTGTTCTCATTAGTTTCTTATTTAGATTCCAGTATTTGTAAGCAAGCTATGATAATGATTATGTATACCTGACTATCTACTTTTAAATTCTAACTAAAATTATTTCATCACACCTCACATGATTAACGAGTTCAAACATGAGATACTGTAAATATAAATGAAATATTCAAAGACTAATCTTCAACTTATTCGTTTATCCTATAACAAATTCCAAACCACTTTCTGTTTTAACTACAATTCAAATTAATTTATACAACATGACATTCAAGCTAAATGAAAGCAATTAACAATCCTATTTGTTACAGTTCACAGTTCATCGGTTTAAGTACATTACATTGCTAATCAAATCATAGAAAATTGCTTAAACATGATAATAGTATCCAAATGTTAAAGTTGCAATACTTCAATTTCATTTGCTTTTTCTTCAAATGAAAACATTACAATGAGGCAGGCTCAAAACGCATACCTGGTATATGAAACCAAAGAAGAGGAAGATCAGTAGAGGCAGCAGCAGTACAAGCAGCCAAATAGTAGGTTCAACAGCAAATTCCCACAACACCAAATTAGTTCAATCAACAGAACAATTTTGGAGAAGAAGAACCAAAATGAAACCACTGGAATAAATTCCAGCAACGACCAATAAAGCAGTAACGCTCCAAAACAAACTCAGTCGAGACCAATTTGCACCACAAAAACACCAAATGCAAATCACAAGTAGAAACAGAAAGAACCAGCAGCAATGCAACAATAGTTTCTGGTTTTTTTAAACACTAATGAAATAGTAGTTGCTTGACAAAAGAGACCTCCCTATCAGTTTTTAACTCTCAGGATTCTTGAAATCTGTCTGTATGTCTGTATCAGTGTCTTCTCCCCTCCCCCCCCCCCTTTATAGACAAAAAATAGACCTTCTACACCCTAAATATTCTAAGTTTCTGCCTGATATTACTTTGCACATGTGCCCCCCTTTACATTTTAATCCCTCCCCCCCCCCCCATGTTTGTTCTGATTTCCAGCTCTTAAGAGCACTCAACAGAATTAAGAAACTATTTCTTTTGCCCTGATATTCTCTGCCCAGCCCATTACTTAGTGTCCGATCCCATTTTTAATTCAAAAGTGTATTGGCAGCCTATATTTTAATCCAGGCATGCCCTGACAAGCATTGTTGGCATACACTAATCTTTAACAATTTTGTTAGGTTTTCATTCCTGAATTAAACTTCTTAAACCTGTGTTATCTATCCAAACCTATCAAACGGGTAAATCAATATAATTTGCTAGCAGAATTGATAGATAACATGACTGCTCAACCATTAGATTTCTCTAAGCTATGAAACCAGAAAAACAACCAACAATTCAATTGGTTCCAAGGCAATCTACTGCGCAAAAGATTAATAATACAAATAATCCGACATTTTAAACTAAACAAACTGGTCCTTAGATTATTGGTGAGGTTCAAACTTTCTAACAAAAATTCAGATGAAATTCCTGCGACCTAAATAATTATAGAAGAAGAGGAACAAAATAAACGAATAACATCAGAACAGAAAACAAACGAAAACGATTAAAAAAAATGAGACTTACCCGAATCAGGACTCGAACTAAATTCTCCGAAAAATCCTCCTATTTTCAGGCCAAGACAGACTTTAACCATGTGTTCTTGCTTGAAAATATATGGCTAAAGTCCATCTTAAGCTTGAAACTATTGTATCCTAGCCAAATCTGATTTTCCATTATTCGATCTAAAATTCGAGAAGATGGAGGGTGATTCGAGGTAAATGGTTCGTGGATTTGGAATGGGGGAGTTAAGATGGTCTTAAGATGTAAAAATGGGGTGGTTTGGGGTAAGTCTTGTTTTCCGGCGAAACTTCGATTGTATATTTGAAGGTATCGGAGGTGATTCGAAGAAAACGAAGGACAGATTCGAAGAGAGGGTGGTATGGGGAAGAGGTGGTGTAATTTTGGGGTTGTTTGGTGAATGGTCGCCGCCGTGGGCAATTTCCGGCAGGCGGCCAGCGGCGGAGTGAAGGCTGGTCTTTGAAGACCTTTGAGAGACGAAGAGAGGGGGGAGGGTTCTAGGGTTTTTGGTATATTAAAATGAATAGATTAATCCCAGCCGTCGGATGAGAGAGATCTAACGGCTGTGATCAGCCTAATCACTAAAACGGGGTCGTTTGGTAGTAACGGGTGGGTCAATTGGAACCGGGTAAAATGGTTGGGGGTGGAGGGATGATCTTGGCGGTTGGATTGATTAAATCCAATGGCTCGTGCTGGGCGTTACACAAAACAGGCTTGGGCGGGGATTTGGGCTGGTTTGGGCCAATTGGACCGGGTAGAGGGTACAATTTGGGCAGGTTTGGGGTAGATCTGGTCCGATTTTCTCCTCATTTCCATCTCTTTTCTTTTCTTTTTAACTCCTAGTTTATTAAGAAAAAAAATTTTAAAAATCAAATTAACTTACGAGAAATACTAATTAACTTTTACTAACAAATAACACACATAATTAAGTATCAATTAAAAAATGAATCACACAACTAGACCTTTAAGTGTATTATTTTGTGAATTTTTGGTAAAAACAAAACATAATTAATCTTAATAAATCCTAAGCAAAATACAACGTATTTTTGTGTTTTATATTAATATAAACAAATAAACACGCACAGACAAATGCAAACAATAAGGAAAAATTACACAAAATTCGCAAAAATACACATAACGCAAAACTATTTTATTTTGAATTTTTGGGAGTGATCCTCGCATAAAGCAAAAATCACGTGCTCACAACACAGGTCCATGTTCGTTTGATCCCAAATCTTCAAATTCTTTGTTCGTTGCAAAGTGTGATCTTTGGTTTGGCTCCCAATAGTTTCAATCTCTCATAGAGAGGGGGTGGAGTTCATTTAATTCTAGCAGTTATTTGGCTTTCAGGAGCAGTTTTAGAGTGCAGTAAAAGATGAACTATTGTTGGAGCGATTTTCTGGTTGTTTTTTTGTTTCAAATAATTTTAAACTTTACATTCCAACTTTATTGGATATTTGTCTAAAAAATGACACTTGTTGAAATATGATTATGCCACTTGACATTAATATATTCTTCTGCTTCTCCTTTATATATAGATAGATTAGGCCTTTCTGCTTGTTTAAGATATCTTGGATGGTGTCCATTTAGAGTTAACACTATTAATGAAACAAGAAGTTGGATCCAATGTTAATCTCGTAAAGAATAAGAAAGGCAATAAAAAATATATTAATTACATGTGTAGAGTAGTCCAACTACATGTTCTAATGATACTGAAACAATTTGAGGAGGACAATATAGCATCAGAACGTGCAAAATAAAATAACGGTGTCAAACCACGTGTTCTCGGATGAAAGTAATGTATAGAAGTTCTCAGATAAATATGGAACAAACAAGTTACATACATATACACAAATAGATAAAGTAATGCATTTTATACTTTTTATGAATTAAAAGAAAACAGTTGAAGCAAAATAGAGAATAGATATTGCACAATGTAAGGGATCACAGGGAGAATATTCAGTATTGTTATGTCGTTGAGAATTTCTAATATGGATAACAACAAATATTATAAGATAAAATCTCGAATGAGATGTCATTCTTTATGAAAATATATCGATAATGTAAAAAGTCAAAAGAGTAGTTGATACGAGGATTTTTTTATCAAAGATAAATTTTATCCATATTTCATAATTTTTTATTTGGTGTAAAAAATGGATGCCTTGATTTTGCATTTAATTTATAATGACTCTCTAGCTTAAGTTCTTTGACTTAAACTAGGCATTTATACTTTTATCGAAAAATGGCCTAAAATGCCCCTCTACTATAGGAAATAGGACATCAAAGCTCTTCGTTAAAAGTTGGTCCCTTATATGCTCTTGCCGTCTAAAAATGGGCTAAAAATGCCCTTATCCACTACCGGAAGATATGTAAATCCACGTGGAATTACATTAAAACATAGAAGGGCATTTTAGACTCTTTTCGGATTGTACAAGGTCATATACGAGTCAGTTATAGTAGTTAATTCTCAAGCAGTTCACTCTATATCAGTTTACTCACATACATATTTTAGACCCTTCATTGATGTCCAATTTCTCCCACTAATTGGTCACCTTGTCGATTTTGAGTTGAGTTCTAGTTTAGGTTTAATTGTTTTTCATCTTTATCGGTTTGTTTTGGAGATTTCTCTAAGACAATGTCGCAAAGTTCGAGTAGCTTAAATGGGTCGATTAGGAGGTGTCGTTGTGGACTTGCTGCTAATAATTTTATGGTGTGGACTCCTTTAAATGCCGTGATAAGATTTTTCAAATTTCCTAAGCATGAGGTATGTAAATTTATTGATGGGTTCTTTTAATTATTTCAATTTTACTGTAATGTTTTTTTTTTTTTTTGGTTTTAGGATGAAAAATGTTCCTATTGGGAATGACAAGATGAGGAGCTTGCTCCTAGAATTTCAAATCTCATATGCAGTTTAAAGAAGGAGAAGGAAGCTTTAATCCGTGAAAGAAATGTACTCCAAAAAAAAGTTGCCGATCTTGAGAATGTTATGATGCTCGTCGATGGAGGAATAGAATCCTTGGAATTGGAAAGAAATGTTCTAATGAAGAAAGTGGTTGATTTAGAGTACTCACCTCTGCGTGATGCTAAATGTCGAAAGAAGATGTGGATTTTCTTTTGTATGATATTGGGATATTTTGTTATGTTCTTTGTATTAGCGGGAAATGATATGTAATGTGAGGGTTATTGTGGCTTAATTGTTGTGTTTATTATGTAATTTTTTTTTCAAGGATTCAATGGAGCCATTCCCATTCATTTGAATATTTCTGTCTATGATTCAGTTAAGTGATGTGATAATTAGTTTGTGTCTATAATTGAGTTACTTGATGTGATAATTAGTTTGTTGGTCTAAAATAGGTGTGTGAGTAAACTGATATGGAGTGAAGTGCTTGAGAATTGACTACTATAACTGACTCGTATATGACCTTGTACAATCCGAAAAGGGTCTAAATTGCCCTTTTACGTTTTAATGTAATTCCACGTGGATTTACATATATTCCGTTAGTGATGTTCTATTTCCTATACTAGAGGGCCATGTTAGGCCCTTATCCGTACTTTTATTTGTGTGTAAAATATAATTAAAATTTAGGGAAAATGGCCAAAATTATACCCCTACTATCGAAACTTAGTCACGTTCGTACCCCGTTCTACTTTATGGCTAAAATTATCTCTACCGTTAACAAAGTATGCAAAATTATCCCTACCGTTACTGATTCACGTCCAAGCAATGGTCGCAGTCAATATAACCTGGTCTAATAAGTCCAAGATCGATCCCACAGGGAATTAACCTACCAATTACAACTTTCACAACCCAAGAGTACTTTCGAATCAAGTTCCCAAAAGTTCGAGTATATGTTTATTGTGAATTTCGAACTACTACTCTTGCAAGAATTAAAAAGGCTAAAAAGAAAGTATTGAATGTTGGGTAAAATAATATAGAGAAGGACTAAGGTATTGATTTCCCCTATTGATGGAATCCCTTATCGTTATGCTCATACAAATTGTTAATATATTCTATCAATCATGAACGCTATTTGTATCGTAACCCTCTCCCGAGCAATTACGATAATTTACTAGTGCACTCTCCCGAGCTACCCTGGCTAGCTTTAATTTGAATAGTTCACTTAAGATTGCACCCAAGACTTCGTTATTCCTAACCCCGTCTTCACGCCTAAAGTTATAGATTCCTCCAATAACCTAGGTGTGGTGTTATTCAACAATATACCTAAATATGCACTCTCTTCCAAGTTATGCACACTAAATAGGCATAGCTAATTGGGGATCCTACCAATTAACTACAATAAGAATGAAGTTGAACAATTAGAAATCTAGCTAACAATTTGTAATCACATAAATGATAAGTTCATCACTCAATAGGTTCCATCAAAACCTTAGAAAAAGAATTAGCTACTCATGCTTAAAGAAACAAGAATAATAATTGAATTCATAAATCAATACTTGATATAAAATAAAGGAATGAGTTGAGAGAGTTCTCTCTTACTAATTGTCTTGCAAAAGTAGTGAAAAATTGTGACGACCCAAAGGGTCATCACTTATTTTATTAATCATTTCGAGCTTCTGAGGCCTTGAAAACCTCATTCCATGTTGCCTCGATTTACGTGCACAATCCGAGCTTGTTGCCGGAAAGATTTTTGTGATAGAAAATATGAATTTTATGAGAAATTTGGATAAAAATGATATTAATATTGATATGGTTGACTTCGGTCAACATTTTTGGTAAACGGATCCGGACCCGAGATTGGATGGTCCCGAGAGGTCCGTAGGAAAATATGGGACTTGGACATGCGTCCGGAGTCGAATTCCGAGGCCTAGAGCCCAAGTTATGAATTTTTCTATGAAATTGTTTTTGATGTAATTGTTAAAGGAAATGAATTAATTGACCTTGATATCGGGCTCGTATTTTGGTTCCGACGCCCGGTACAAGTCTTAAATATTATATATGTGATTTCTGTAAAGTTTGGTGACATTTGGATGTCGTTTGAGATGTTTTGGACCTTGAGTTCCAAGTTTGAAGGTTTGGAAAACCAAAAGTATGAAATTCATGAATTTGAGGCTTGATTTGATGAAAACGATGTGATATTGGCGATGTGATCGCACGAACAAGTTCATAATGTGTTTTTGAGGTTGTGTACATGTTTGGTTTGGAGCCCGGGGGCTCGGGTAAAGATTTGATAGGCCGTAGGATCAATTTCTGAATTTATGCACTGCTGGTTTTTCACCCAGCTTGTTGGCTTCGCATTTGCGAAGAATTTCTCGCAAATGCGAAGAAGGCAGTTCAAGGCTAGGTTCGCAAATGCGAACCCATTATCGCAAATACGATGCTTGCCAGAACCAACCAAGTTCGCAAATGCGAACAAAGTGTCGCAAATGCGACACTGGCACACCTGGACCATAGTTCGCAATTGCGAACTTAACCTCGCAAATGCGAGGCCTTCAGTAATTGCCTGTCTTCGCAATTGCGAAGAATGTGTCGCAATTGCGAAGAAGCCCAGAAGCCTGCTGGTTCGCAAATGCGAACTTTATTTCGCAAATGCGAAATCCCCAGTAACTGCCTAGACTTCGCAAATGCGAATAAATGTTCGGAAATGCGAACTTCCCAGCCTTAGCTTATTTTTCAAACTCCAGAAATTGGTCGGGGTTCGCAATTGCGAACCCATGTTCGCAAATGCGAACACGGAGACCTGTAAAACACGATTTTCAGTTCATTTCTTCACTTTTTACAAACCAAAAACACCCATTTGCGATTCTTCACGGATTCCTTCTTCTTCAAAACAATTGTAAGTCACTTTTTACTTAATTCTTTCAATTCCTAACATCATTAAACATGTTTTTCAACAGGAAATCAAAGGTTTTCATGGTAGAATTTCTTGTTTTTGTTAGAATATAGGGTTTTTCATAAATTGGGAAATTGGACCTCGAATTGAGGTCCGATTTTGAAACAAATCATATACATGAACTCGTGGGGGGATGGGTAACCAGATTTTGGTCCGAACCCCGAGTTCCGACCATGTGGGCCCGGGGTCGAAATTCACTATTCCGGCTGAATGTTGTAAAAGTTGTAATTAGCCTTATGAATTAGTTTGTTGAGTAGTATTGATGATATTAAATCAATTGTGTATATATACGATTGGATTGGAGCCAAATTTGAAAGGAAAAGGCATTGCCACGGATTGAATTGTTCATAAACATTCGAGGTAAGTGTTTGTTCTATCCTAGCTTGAGGGAATAGGATTATGTGCTATGTGATCGAGTGCGGTGTATGGGCTGTGGTGACGAGCATCCATACACCGGCGTCTAGCATGACCGTGAGTCGTTGTTGATATTTGTTGTGAGATATTTTGAAGATAAATTGTTGAACCCCTGCCGGGTTGTAGAATGATTATTGTGTCCCTTGCCGGGACGGTTCATGATTTGTTGTTTTCTTTCTCTGCCCTTAACTGTGATTGTTATTTGGGTGAGGAAGAGTGATAATGCACGAAGGGTGATGTCGTGCCAGGTTTTATTATTTATGCACGAAGGTTAATGTCGTGCCATGTTTTATTGATTATGCACGAAGGATCATGACGTGCCTTGTTATTGAACCATGTACGAAGGATCATGCCGTACTATGGATGTGAGGATGAGAGTAAAAGCACGAAGGGTGATGTCGTGCACTTTATTTACTTATTTGGTGAGGATGAGAGTAAAAGCACGAAGGGTGATGCCGTGTAACTATTTGCCATTCCTTGACTTGATATTACTTGTTTTTCCATTATATTTTATTTGGGTGATGCCGTGCAACTATTTGCTATTCCTTGACTTGATATTACTTGTTTTTCCATTATATTTTATTTGGGTGATGCCGTGCAACTATTTGCTATTCCTTGACTTGATATTACTTGTGTTTCCATTATACTTTGTTTTCCTTGTGAACTTATTAACCGTTGTTAATTGTTGATTTCTTTTGAGATATTCCTTATTGTGATATTACTTCGTTAATTCTTGTTAATTATGGTAATATATATATTAAAGAATTGGGATCGTGTGGCGCGCCGACCACTTTTATGATAAGAAATGGGATCGTGTGGCACGCCGACCACAAAGTGATATAAATCTTGGCATTGGCCATAGTTGCCGGTAGCCTATTGATATATTTGGGAGCGGGTGGTACGCCTACCACGAGATAAGAAAAGAAAAGTAAAGAATTGAGACACGAAAGTAAGACTTAATTATGTTGATTAGATTAATCTGGATATTATGAGTTATTGGTTGTTATTGCAGAGCAGAGTATTTCCTTATAAATGTTTATGTACATATATATATATATATATTGCAACTGCACAGGTTTATGTGGGTGTCTGGTCTTAGGCTTGTCACTACTTCGCCGGGATAGGCCAGGCACTTACCAGCACATGGGGTCGGTTGTGCTGATACTACACTTCTGTGCGTTTTTACACAGGTCCAGGTTACGATCAGGAGCAGCAGCAGGAATTCGATTGTGTGGGAGTTGATCACATTTGAGACCGAGGTAGCTTGCAGACGTCCGCAGGCCCGGCGTCTCTCTCTTTATTTATGTTACTAGCTGTAGTCTCTTTGTTCCGAGACAAACAGAATTATGTTATATTTCTTTCAAACTCTTATGTGTAGTATTCGGTAGTAGTTCGTGAGTTGGTGACTCCACGTCTTGGGTAGAGGATTTCAGTATGATTTTCATCTTGTAATTAGTTATTTCTATTTCAATAAAGTATTCCGTATTTATTTAATTAAAATTGTGTTAAAAACAGGATAGTATGAATATAGTGGCTTGCCTAGCTACCACGAGTAGGCGCCATCACGATCCCGATGTTGGGGGAAAATCCGGGTCGTGACAAGTTGGTATCAGAGCTCTAGGTTACATAGGTCTCACCACTCACGAACAAGCTTAGTAGAGTTTGAGAGGTAGGTACGGAGACGTCTGTACTTGTCCTCCAGAGTCTATTGAGTTAGGAAAGAGTCTCTCATTTGTTCTTTCTTATCGTGCGAATTTGTTCTTCAAAGTGTTAAGTTAAATTTCCACTCTTGTCTTCCCACGAATGGCGTAGTCACGTCCCGCTTATCCAGCCGAACAATGGCACAGGCTGGTGATAGATCAACTATGCCTTCAAAAGTTTTACGGAGGACAGATAGGTTTCACCAAAGTCTTCGCTACCACCTTCAGCGGTGCATCTTTTGAGAACCCACGAGATTGTGCTTGATAGTTCTTATGAGGAATTACAGAACGTGGGAATAGTCGAATGCGAGGAGTTCATTTCACTGTGCTACAGAAGGCACACAGAAATAGTGGGAAGATAATGTATTTACCACACCAGTTATGGTCCCAACGGAAGGTGCAATTATATCAGGAGATCACCTAATAAATCGTGTTGGGTTTCAACGGACCTTGGCGTCCGGTCGATGTGTTGGAGTTGTGAAGGACAAATATGGTGAGTTATTGGACTGTATATATATGGTATATAAAGGCCCTCTAAATAATTTATACATATTTAAGGTTGGTTCCTTTCATGGGGTAAGAAATCGCCCCAGAGAATAATAACGAAGAGTTTGTGAGTAAACGGGGTAGCTCAACGGTGTTAAGCCAACATAGCAAAAGAGGAAATTGGCCATCAATGTTTGTGACAAGATTACCAAGAGGGCAAGCCGGCCAATGCAACGCTATCTACTAAACTCTATTTTTAGAAAATGTTATGAAGACGTCACCCCGAGATTCTCTGCAATATGTAGTATATGCGATCTGAACGGTTGTACCAGGTCACAATGACTGTATCCGAATATATATTGTCATGAACAACAAATTAACCGAGCCTTAAAGGAATTGTTGTGAATGTGGAATTTTTGGAGAAATATAATTTTAGGAAAGCACTCAGGCTACACGCTCCATTGCAGTTAATATTTATCCTACATGGCCAGCCAGATGTATAGGTCAGGATGTTAGAGGTGGAGGTGAAAATCATAGAGGTGGAGACCCAACCATTGATATACTTTTAATGGTATGAGGGAGGTCATTACACCAGATGGTGTCATCACGTGTATAATTCAGATTGTTATAAACAGAATAATTTTCCCTTAATTTGATTTGGTTTTTGAAAGAAAATTTAGGCGAGTCTGTTTAACATGCTCCATTCATGAGCGAGCATCGTAATCATACTACTTAGGGAAATACTCCCGTTGAGATATTACATGAGGATAGACATCCCTATTATTAGGTGTTAGTCACTAAATATCCATGAGACTAAGAGTGACTTTATATTACTTATTACAGTATGTTTTGATATAATTCTCGGAATAACTAATTTTAATCGTTAATTGTGTGCCCTATCGGTATGAGGGTTCATTTTATGTCGTGATTATCTTTGACGGACAATTATTGAAAGGAAGAAAGAAAGGAAATGAAAAATTTCAGATTATATGATGTGCAAGCACTGTGATTCAGAGTTGAGGATGAGATCCTCCAATTTTTGGCATAATGTGAAATATTTCTAAGCCGAGCTTCAAGCTGCGGTGGATATCATATGAGGACCGGGTCCTGGTAGTAAGAGTTTATGTGTTTAAAATTCTTCTTTTATGAATTAATACTTTCGTATCGCATTCGTAAATAAGAGTCATGTCCGTTAGGACTATTTGACAATTCTTGTATAGTTTCTATTCATATTTACTGTTAGGGGCTGAGTGGGGTTTGGTAGCGATCTCTATAGTTAATTAATGTATTGTATTGTGCCTCTTATGGTAGTAACCGTTTGGTATTATTGCATGTCATTCTACTTTTGGTTTTATGTTTAGATAATTATTTATTTGATTTATCCCGGATTTACTAACATTGTTTTGTTTTGTTTTGTTTGTTGATTTTCTCTCTCTTTTTCTGAGCCGAGGGTCGGCCGGAAACAGCCTCTCTACCCTTTCGGGTAGGGGTAAGGCTTGTGTACGTATTACCCTCCCCAGACCCCACTTTGTGGGAACATACTGGGTAGTTGTTGTTGTTGTTTTTTCTATTCATATTTAGCCAATTCTATTTTGAAACCGTTGAGCTTAGCCTTTGAGACGAGCACCAGGTAAGGATAAATATGACGCATTAATTCGGGAAAATAATCGCGAGGTCACCATACCTCATTCTGAGTAAAGTGGGATTTGTAGAATAAGGTATTTGATAACAGGGGTTAATTGACAATGTTGTAATTTAAGAATAACTCTTATGGCCAGACTTCAGAGTCATGGATATGTGCATACGCATGAGTGTGCTCGTGCCTTATTTAGACTTGTTCGTTGTAGTCTTCATTGTTTCCATATTGACATACTTCTGCAGTCATGAGGAGCATGCGCAACATCTCAGAGTGACTTTGCAGACTCTGAAAGATAGCCAACTATATGCAAAAATTTTGTGAATTTTGGCTAAGTTCAGTTGCATTCCTGGGTCATATTGTGACGGCAGCAGGTATTCAAGTTGATCCGAAGAAGATTGAGGCAGTCAAGGACTGACCTAGACTGACATCAGCCACGGATATTTGGAGTTTCTTGGGATTAGCGGGTTATTATCGGCGATTCGTGGAGGGGTTTTCATCTATTGCAACCCCACCAACCAGATTGACACAGAAAGGTGTTCAATTTGAATGGTCAGATGAATGTGAGACGAGCTTTCAAAAGCTCAAAACAGCCTTGACCACAACACCGGTATTGATTTTACCCACAGGTACGGGACCTTATACTGATTATTGTGATGCTTCCCGTATTGGGCTTGGTGCAGTGTTAATGCAGGATGGCAAGGTTATTGCCTATGCTTCGAGGCAGTTGAAGATGCATGAAAAGAATTACCCAGTGCATGATCTAGAATTTGCGGCGATTATTCACGCATTGAAGATCTAGAGGCATTAATTGTATGGTGTAGTATGTGAAGTATACACCGATCATAAGAGTCTTCGGTATTTGTTTAAACAAAAGAGTTGAATTTGAGGCAGAGAAGGTGGCTGGAATTGCGGAAAGATTATGATGTCACCTTTTTATATCATCAGGGAAAAAGCAAACGTGGTGGATGACGCTTTGAGTAGGAAGTCAGCCAGTATGGGCAGTCTTGTTTATATTCCAGTCAATCAGAGGCCAATTGCTTTGGATGTTCAGTCCTTGGCCAATCGATTTGTGAGGTTGGATATTTCTGAGCCTAGTCGAGCACTAGCTTGTGCGATCGCTCTCTCTTCATTATTGGAGCATATCCGCGATCAACAATATAATGATTCCTATTTATGTGACCTTAGAGACACGGTTCGGCGAGGAGGTGCTAATCAGGTCACCTTAGATGCTGATGGGATCAATTCCTGCCTTTGGCAGAGTTTTCTTATAATAATAGTTATCAGTCGAGCATCCAGATGGCTCCTCATGAAGCGTTTTATGGTAGGCGGTGTCGTTCTCCGGTTGGATGGTTTGAACCGGGAGAAACTCGGTTATTCGGCAGTGATTTATTCCAGGAGGCCTTAGATAAGGTCAAGATTATTCAAGATAGGCTTCGCATAGCTCAGTCTAGACAAAAGAGCTATGCGGATCGCAAGGTTCGAGATATAACTTTCATGATTGGGGAGCGAGTATTGCTCCGAGTGTCACCTATGAAGGGCGTGATGAGGTTCGGGAAGAAGGGCAAGCTCAGCCCTAGGTATATTGGTCCATTTGAGATTCTAGACAGAGTGGGAGGGGTGGCTTACGGATTAGCTTTGCCGCCTAGCTTATCAGCCGTGCACCCAGTTTTTCACGTATCTATGCTTCGGAGGTACCACAGAGATCCCACACATGTATTAGACTTCAGCACTGTCCAATTGGACAATGAACTATCTTACGAGGAGGAGCCGGTGGCCATTCTAGACCGGCGATCCCACACATGTGTTTTCCTTCTGTGCGTGTTCAGTGGAAAGGTCAGCCTCCTGAGGCATCGACCTGGGAGTCCGAGTCTGATATGCGGAGCCGCTACCCACACTTGTTTCCTGACTCAGGTACTTCTTTCTTTTGTCCGTTCGAGGAAGAACGGTTGTTTTAGAGGTGGAGATTGTGACGACCCAAAGGGTCATCACTTATTTTATTAATCATTTCGAGCTTCTGAGGCCTTGAAAACCTCATTCCATGTTGCCTCGATTTACGTGCACGATCCGAGCTTGTAGCCGGAAAGAATTTTGTGATAGAAAATATGAATTTTATGAGAAATTTGGATAAAAATGATATTAATATTGATATGGTTGACTTCGGTCAACATTTTTGGTAAACGGATCCGGACCCGAGATTGGATGGTCCCGAGAGGTCCGTAGGAAAATATGGGACTTGGACATGCGTCCGAAGTCGAATTCTGAGGCCTAGAGCCCAAGTTATGATTTTTTCTATAAAATTGTTTTTGATGTAATTGTTAAAGGAAATGAATTAATTGACCTTGGTATCGGGCTCGTATTTTGGTTCCGACGCCCGGTACAAGTCTTAAATATTATATATGTGATTTCTGTAAAGTTTGGTGACATTCGGATGTCGTTTGAGATGTTTTGGACCTTGAGTTCCAAGTTTGAAGGTTTTGAAAACCAAAAGTATGAAATTCATGAATTTGACGCTTGATTTGATGAAAACGATGTGATATTGGCGATGTGATCGCACGAACAAGTTCATAATGTGTTTTTGAGGTTGTGTACATGTTTGGTTTGGAGCCCGGGGGCTCGGGTAAAGATTTGATAGGCCGTAGGATCAATTTCTGAATTTATGCACTGCTGGTTTTTCACCCAGCTGTTGGCTTCGCATTTGCGAAGAATTTCTCGCAAATGCGAAGAAGGCAATTCAAGGCTGGGTTCGCAAATGCGAACCCATTATCGCAAATGCGATGCCTGCCAGAACCAACCAAGTTCGCAAATGCGACACTGGCACACCTGGACCATAGTTCGCAATTGCGAGCGCAATTGCGAGGCCTTCAGTAATTTCCTGTCTTCGTAATTGCGAAGAATGTGTCGCAATTGCGAAGAAGCCCAGAAGCCTGTTGGTTCACAAATGCGAACCTTATTTCGCAAATGCGAAATCCCCAGTAACTGCCTAGACTTCGCAAATGCGAATAAATGTTTGCAAATGCGAACTTCCCAGCCTTAGCTTATTTTTCAAACTCCAGAAATTGGTCGGGGTTCGCAATTGCGAACCCATGTTCGCAAATGCGAACACAGGACCCGTAAAACACGATTTTCAGTTCATTTCTTCACTTTTTACAAACCAAAAACACCCATTTGCGATTCTTCACGGATTCCTTCTTCTTCAAAACAATTGTAAGTCACTTTTTACTTAATTCTTTCAATTCCTAACATCATTAAACATGTTTTTCAATAGAAATCAAAGGTTTTCATGGTAGAATTTCTTGTTTTTGTTAGAATATAGGGTTTTTCATAAATTGGGAAATTGGACCTCGAATTGAGGTCCGATTTTGAAACAAATCATATACATGAACTCGTGGGGGGATGGGTAATCGGATTTTGGTCCGAACCCCGAGTTCCGACCATGTGGGCCCGGGGTCGAAATTCACTATTCCGGGAAGAATGTTGTAAAAGTTGTAATTAGCCTTATGAATTAGTTTGTTGAGTAGTATTGATGATATTAAATCAATTGTGTATAGATACGATTGGATTGGAGCCAAATTTGAAAGGAAAAGGCATTGCCACGGATTGAATTGTTCATAAACATTCGAGGTAAGTGTTTGTTCTATCCTAGCTTGAGGGAATAGGATTATGTGCTATGTGATTGAGTGCGGTGTATGGGCTGTGGTGACGAGCATCCATACACTGGCGTCTAGCATGACCGTGAGTCGTTGTTGATATTTGTTGTGAGATATTTTGAAGATAAATTGTTGAACCCTTGCCGGGTTGTAGATTGATTATTGTGTCCCTTGCCGGGACGGTTCATGATTTGTTGTTTTCTTTCTCTGCCCTTAACTGTGATTGTTATTTGGGTGAGGAAGAGTGATAATGCACGAAGGGTGATGTCGTGCCAGGTTTTATTATTTATGCACGAAGGTTAATGCTGTGCCATGTTTTATTGATTATGCACGAAGGATCATGCCGTGCCTTGTTATTGAACCATGTACGAAGGATCATGCCGTACTATGGATGTGAGGATGAGAGTAAAAGCACGAAGGGTGATGTCGTGCACTTTATTTACTTATTTGGTGAGGATGAGAGTAAAAGCACGAAGGGTGATGCCGTGTAACTATTTGCCATTCCTTGACTTGATATTACTTGTTTTTCCATTATATTTTATTTGGGTGATGCCGTGCAACTATTTGCTATTCCTTGACTTGATATTACTTGTTTTTCCATTATATTTTATTTGGGTGATGCCGTGCAACTATTTGCTATTCCTTGACTTGATATTACTTGTGTTTCCATTATACTTTGTTTTCCTTGTGAACTTATTAACCGTTGTTAATTGTTGAGTTCTTTTGAGATATTCCTTATTGTGTTATTACTTGGTTAATTCTTGTTAATTGTGGTAATATATATATTAAAGAATTGGGATCGTGTGGCGCGCCGACCACTTTTATGATAAGAAATGGGATCGTGTGGCACGCCGACCACAAAGTGATTTAAATCTTGGCATTGGCCATAGTTGCCGGTAGCCTATTGATATATTTGGGAGCGGGTGGTACGCCTACCACGAGATAAGAAAAGAAAAGTAAAGAATTGAGACACGAAAGTAAGACTTAATTATGTTGATTAGATTAATCTGGATATTATGAGTTATTGGTTGTTATTGCAGAGCAGAGTATTTCCTTATAAATGTTTATGTACATATATATATATATATTGCAACTGCACAGGTTTATGTGGGTGTCTGGTCTTAGGCTTGTCACTACTTCGCCGGGATAGGCCAGGCACTTACCAGCACATGGGGTCAGTTGTGCTGATACTACACTTCTGTGCGTTTTTGCACAGGTCCAGGTTACGATCAGGAGCAGCAGCAGTAATTCGATTGTGTGGGAGTTGATCACATTTGAGACCGAGGTAGCTTGCGGACGTCCGCAGGCCCGGCGTCTCTCTCTTGATTTATGTTACTAGCTGTAGTCTCTTTGTTCCGAGACAAACAGAATTATGTTATATTTCTTTCAAACTCTTATGTGTAGTATTCGGTAGTAGTTCGTGAGTTGGTGACTCCACGTCTTGGGTAGAGGATTTCAGGTATGATTTTCATCTTGTAATTAGTTATTTCTATTTCAATAAAGTATTCCGCATTTATTTAATTAAAATTGTGTTAAAAATAGGATAATATGAATACAGTGGCTTGCCTAGCTACCACGAGTAGGCGCCATCACGATCCCGATGTTGGGGGAAAATCCGGGTCGTGACAAAAATAGACAACATGCCTCTATTGGGCGAACTAGGGGTTTATATAGAGGGTTTAGGGCTTAAAAACTGAATTTGTACAAAACTAGGAAATATTCTGCGGCGCCTTCCGCGGTTCGTCCGCGGCCGCGGGCGAACCGCGAATAGAGCAGTTCTCTGATTCTTCCGAAAAGTTCAGAGAGCTTGATTTCTCGCGGTTCATCCGCGGTCGCGAGTAAACCGCGGATGAACAGTACTTCTGATTTTTCTTTGATTCTTCAAGCTCACTTCACTTCAACTCTTCACTTGGCCTTTTTATCAACATGTGACTCCAAAATAGCTCCTTTTAGCATCCAATGGTTCATATGTACCTATACACACCATTAAACACTAGTCAAAGCATTTTATTATCATGAACAACATTAATTCAACAACAAAGTGTGATTATTTAGGGCATAGTTATAGTCAAATTCACCTATTATCAATACCCCACACTTAAACCTTTGCTCATCCTCGAGCAACCTTAATCACACTTTAGGCCAATTTTAATTATGTCTCCCCCAAAATATGTCACAAAAGCTATCTTTCATGATTAACCTAAGATATGCACAATCTTTACCTAACAGTAAACTCTCATGTCAGCACATTATTGCTTACTATACTTATTACCAAAAACTTGCAAATTTACTTCTTCCTCTTGAGTTACACGCCCTCACATAATTTATTGAGAGAAGTTCCCACACATAAGCAATTTAGAACATGGAACTTATAAATATCTGAAAAATTCACTCACTCTCAACGAAGAACATTCATATGCATACAGACACACCATAGGCTTGCCCCTAGTGTAATACTCCACTAATCGAGTTATTCAATCATAGATCAAGAGGTCTTTAAGGGTTGTAATGTTGGCTACGGGACGGGTAGGATACTTTTGGTTATAGTGGCTAACCTCCCTAAGCACTTTTCTTTTCCTTTTCAAAATTTCCCTTTAGTTTTCTTCCTTATGTCTCCCCTAAACATTCCTTCACCTTTATTTACTTTGAATCCCCACTTTTCTTTTGTTGGTGTAACTGACCTTACTAATTTTCATTGATATAGCTCTTTTTCTCAGAATATCTCTTTGCTTTGCAACACATGTACATTATTTTGGTCAGTTCACTATTTTCTATCATTCATTCTTGATTTTCCCTTTTTCAATTTCCCTTCACCCCACACTTAGACTTTTTCATATTCAATTCAATACAAGTGCTTCTAGGAGGTAAAGTAGAACAATATAATAATTTGATGAACATTCAAGGGTTATCAAAGAATAGGCTTTAAGCTCAAAGGGGTTAACTAAGATATTATGTACGGGTGAATTCATGTCTATTGGTTTATGGGGTCACACAAAGAAATGCCTCTATCCTTTCTACAACCAAACAACTTCTATTTTGCTTTGCAAACACATAGGGCAAGTTCTAGGCATCATGTAAGGCATACAATGTAAGTAAAACCTCACACACACATAGCATGCAACTCATTTGGAATCCGGTTCATCTACAAAGTCCTATCGATGTTTAAGCAAGCATTATTGTGCAAATTTAAGGCATATTTAGATTCTACAGTCAAGCTTAGAGAATATATTCTCAAGTTCAATTAAGTTTTTGCTAATGTGTTTACTTGGGGTTACATGTTACCCTTTTTCCTATAATCCTAAGAAAAGAAAAATCTACCTAACCCGGTTCAAATAAAAACTCTTGGAAAAGAACCGTGGTCAAAAGAAAAACCAAGGGGGAGATGATACACTACCTAGAAAAAAGAAAATTAAAAAAAAAAGAAAAATTCCTACGTGGACTGCTTCCCTCAAGAGTACTTATCCTATATAGTCCGTATCCGGAAGAGTCCTCTACTCATATTTTTGGTTTTTTTTTTAATTTTTTATTTTTTGATTTTTTGTATTTTTTTAATATTAACCACTACAACTAATATATACAACATATTCAAGATAAGTCACCCACCCCACACTTAAAAACATGTCATGTCCTCATGACATCAAGAAAGATATAACTCAAGAGGGGCGAGAAAACTTACCTGAGACTCACTCGGAGTCGGAGACGGTGGATGGGTCGACGTGACATGCTCGTCCAAATGCTCGGAGCCATGCCATGAACCTACCGTCTGACCGAGCTTGCCTTTGAGACATCGCGTCTAAACGCGTGTGCAAGCCATCAACGGAGGTGCGCAGATAAGCAATCTCCTCCTCCATGGACCTAAGCATAGGTCGTGAGGATTCGGACCTAGACATACTCGCTCCACGGTGAGCATGCCTGGAAGGTCCGGCTGAGTCAGTGGAGTGCCTGGCCCGGGCAACCGGTATAGGGTCAACCTCCGCATCCAAGTCAATTGGGTTAGTGTCTCGGCCCACCCGGATTTGAGAAGCTCTAAAAGGAGCTTTTGGTGGTAGATCACCATATGCGGCCATGACTGGGGTCTGATGGCTGAGACACAGTGTAGTGACAAGAGATGGGTAATAAAAAACCTTGGCGTTGAGGGATCCCCTCAGCACCATCTCGTCACTAATTAAGCGGGCAATGTCCACGTCTCGTTGTGTTACAAAACACCATGTTAGAAGTGCCCTATTAAAATTGACATCCGTGGTGTTGCTAGAGGGCAAAAGCCGGTAACATATGATAGAAAACCAGCATTTAGCGGTATGTGTAAATCAGTTAGAATGGAGTGTTTTATTTCTAATCCACACCGGGATGCCATCTACACATAAGGCCTCAATTACCATGTCCCAGGTTATACCATTCCTATCGTGGTAGTAGTCCACGTTACTAGTATGATTTGGCAGTCTAAGTGCCTGCCTAATAGTATGAGCATGGGCGTAGACGTACTTACCTCTAACGAATATCCTCCTAGCCATCCCGTAGGGAGCATTGGCATAAAACTCCCTGACAAGCATCTTGTTCACTAGGGGCGGCTCGTCAAATAGGAACTCCATTTTGCGTCGGCGAATTTCGTCATATATTTCTGGCTTTTCAGACCGGAGGGCTATCCGGTCAACTTCAACTTCCTGGAGCCATGACTTAGTTGCCTTGGCGTGGAAATCACCCTCCACCTCTTCGCAAGCGAAACTTGACTCGTCATAAGTAGGTTGCCTTGAAGAGCTAGCACCCTGTCGTGATCTTTTGGGGGCCATGATCCTGCACAAATTAGACAATCAAAAATTTGCATAATGTTAGAACACCGGTTGGCTACTCAGACTTCGCCATCCATGGAATATCACCATTGCCTTTTTAGTGCAATCATCCCATAACTCATATACTTAATCACTTATCTAACAATTTCACACATCCGTATTCAAGCACCCCACACTTATTTATTTTGACACTCTAACATTACCCAATCAACCTAAGCCATCTCCATCTCCTATACAATGACAAGCAATTCACTATTTGGGCATTATGTCCCCTACAAATTCATTAATCAAGTATTACAAGAACAATTGCCCAACTTGGCCAACCAACCAACACTTATAATCACCAACACTTTTGGGTCTCCAAAACAACAAAATTAGCATTATAAACTCAATTGGAGACCCAACAACCCAATCTCTACCAAACTTCCATCCATATCACAAGGTTCTTTAAACAAAATTCATATAACATTCAACTTGCAAAAGAAACCAAGTAATATTCATGGATTCTACTAAACTAACACTATATACTACATATACTACATATTAAACTACAATTACTAATTAAGTCTACCAAATTAAAAAAAAAATTCAGGAACTAAGAGAAAGAAATAAAAACAACAAGAAGAAGGAAACTTACTAGTGAGAGTAGTAGATGAGTAGGATGGAAGAGGGGGAGTGATTTGGAGAAGAAAGGGGGAGGGATTGTAGAGAGAAGGAGGAGAGAATTGAGAGAGAGAGAGAAAGAGAGAGGATTTGGGGGTGATAGGCGGCTGTGGAGGGGGGAATAAGGCAGTGGATTATGTTTTAGGGTTATTAAAGAAGAGGGGGAAAGAAAAAAATTAAAAAAATCTTTTTGTTTCTGCCAACTGCGGAGCTGACCGCGGTCGTTCACGGTCGTGGGAGAACCGCGAATAGTCAAACTTCATAGGGGTCACATTTTCGCGGTTCATTCGCGGTCGCGGATGAACCGCGAACAGTCAAAACTTCAGAGGGGTCACTTTTTCACGGTTCATTCGCGATCGCGGATGAACCGCGAACAGAGGCCCTCTCTGAATTTTTATTTTCGCTGGGCAAAAAAAAAATTATATAGACTAACTATAATGAGAATACTTACAACATGTTCGTGGGTTGCCTCCCACGTAGCGCCTGATTTAACATCGCGGCACGACTCATCTTAGCGCATTTTAAAGCTCGCTAGACCCTTGAGGTTCATCCAACCGTAATTCCACTTTATCCTCGATGTCATCCATGCCTACATAAGGGTTCAACCGATGTTCATTTACCCTGAATGTGCGTGAACCATCAATGGTTTAAATTTCCACAGCGCCTGAATCAAATGCCTCAATGACCCGGAAGGGTCCTGACCACCTTGATTTCAATTTGCCTGGGAACAACCGTAATCTTGAATTGTATAACAGTACCTTGTCCCCGCTTTTGAAGTTCCGCTCAATGATATTCTGGTTGTGAATTCTCTTCATCCTCTCTTTATATAGTCTAGTGCTTTCAAATGCCCGATACCGGAATTCTTCTAATTCATGCAACCCGGTCAATCTAGATTTCCCCGCTTCGTCCCAGTTGTGATTCAATTGCTTCAGTGCCCACCATGCTTTGTGCTCTAGTTCCACAGGTAGGTGACAAGCTTTCCCAAACACCAATTTGTATGGTGACATGCCGATTGGTGTCTTGAATGTTGTCCTATAAGCCCATAATGCATCATCAAACTTCCTGGACCAGTCGGTCCTTGTGGCGTTCACTGTCTTAGTTAATACACTCTTTATCTCCCTGTTGGAGACCTCAACTTGCCCGCTGGTATGCGGGTGATACGGAGTGGCCACTCGGTGTTTCACATCATACTTGGCCAATAATTTCTCAAACGCCTGGTTGCAAAAGTGTGTGCCCCCGTCACTGATGATAGCCCTTGGAGTCCCGAAATGGGTGAAAATGTTCTTCTTCAAAATTCCCACCACCACCTTAGCATCATTGGTGGATAATGCTACAACTTCCACCCATTTGGACACGTAGTCAACTGCAACAAGTATGTACTTATTGTTGTATGAACTGATAAAGGGCCCCATGAAGTCTATTCCCCAGACATCGAACACTTCCACTTGCTGGATTGGGTTCATTGGAATTTCATGACGTCGGGAGATGTTCCTGGTGCGTTGACATTCATTGCAACTTTTCACCCACAAGTGTGCATCTTTGAACACAGTTGGCCAATAGAAACCGGCCTCAAGTATTTTGGTGGCTGTACGTACTCCTCCAAAGTGGCCACCATATGCTGAAGCGTGACATGCCTACAAAACAGAAGATTGTTCTATCTCGGGGACGCATCTCCGGATCATGTTATCGAGACATATCCTAAACAAATAGGGTTCATCCCAATAATAAAGCTGACTTTCACGAAAAAATCTTTTCCTTTGGACCGACGAGAGGTCGTGAGGAACAATACCACTGGCCAAGTAGTTTGCATAATCAGCATACCATGGCGCTTCAAGGAGAGTGGTGGTAAGCAGCTGCTCATCTAGAAGGTTTCCAGAATTTCCCCACTCTTTGACGATTTTAGCTCCTTCAATTCGTGACAAATGATCAGCGACTTGATTTTTATTGCCCTTTCTATCCCGAATTTCAAGGTCGAACTCTTGGAGAAGCAGCACCCAACGAATTAGGCGCGGCTTAGAGTCCTTTTTATCGATTAGATATCTTAAAGTTGCATGGTCCGTGTATACAATTACCTTGGATCCTATGAGATAGGATCGGAATTTGTCAAATGCGAACACGACCGCAAGCATCTCCTTTTCCGTCACTGTCACGACCCTAGTTCACCAATCGTGAACCTGTCATGACGACACCCAGTCTTCGCGACTAGGTAAGTCTAACACGATGCGGAATATAAAATTTCATGCATAAAAAGGATAAGATAACAGCGGAAAAAAAATATAAATGAAATATAATAAGTGCCGCTTGGCACATACACTTCGCCAAAACACACTAAGTAACATACTACCAAGACCCGGAAACCCACGGGAAACACAGACTAAGAGAAGAGTACAACTGTAGCTTTATACATCAAGAATGTCTAAACAACGAGAATAAGGGAAAATAACTGCTATCACCAATGAGAATAGAAGGAGACTGTCTAGATTCGCAGACGTGGCAGATCGTACCTCAAGTCTCCTGAAGTGTTGGTAGATCACCTAAAATGTGCCTGACCTGATGTACCTGGATTTGCACAACAAAAGTGTGCATAAGAGTAGTATGAGTACACCACGGTGGAACTCAGTAAGTGCCAAGCCTAACCTCGATGGAGTAGTGACAAGGAAGGTCAAGGCCCTACCGAGAGACAATAACACAATGATAATAACAATAATAAGCAGTTTAAATAAGAATGAGTCTGAAATAACAACAATAAAGTAATTACTGCAATCGTCTACAATTAAGCTACAACAAGTAACCAACACAACATAAATTCAATTCAGCAAGTCCAAGATCTATAGGAATTGAACCCGTAGTCCCTCTCTATATCCAACAACTCAGGATCTCCGGGAATTGAACCCGCAGTCCCTACATCAGTGTAACCCGCAGTCCTAATATCAAAATCTTTGAGTCTCCGGGAATCGAACCAGCAGCTCGTATCTCAATATCTCAGGATCTCCAGAAATCAAACCTGCAATCAACATCTCAATAAATATATCAATAAACTACGGGTCTCCGAGAATCGAACTCGCAGCCCTTGGATCTCCGGGAATCGAACCCGCAGTCCACATCTCAATAAATATATCAATAAACTAACCCGCAGCCCTTGGATATCCGGGAATTGAACTCGCACTCCACAAACACAAACACAATCAATAAGAGGAAAAGCACAGAGAAATATGAAATACATAACTACAATTTACACCAAAACCAGCATCAACAAGTTCCAGGAAGTTCAACTAAGACAAGTAGGCACTTAGACAGATAATCATATCTAGTCATGCTTTTCTAACTAATATCAGGTAAATATCACAATTGAATCAACTAAATAACAAGAATATCATGATTTGAACAGTTCAAGTAAGGTTGTTTTCCAACAATCTGCACATGTACACGCCCGTCACCTCGCGTACAAGGCATTTAAATTAACACATAATATCCTAGGGGAGGAGGTTCCCCCACGTAAGGTTAGACAAGTCACTTACCTCGACTCCGGTACGAAACCGCTAAGAAACAACTCTCTTGCCGCGAGTATCGGCCTCCACATGTGTAGTATCTGATCAAAATCAATAGAAATACATCAAAATAGGCCAATTGGGCATTACCCAATCGAAACAAAATCGAAATACACCAAAAACCACAAGTTGTCAAAACCCGATTTTCGGTAAACTTCTCAAAAAATTACGAAAGTTACATATCCGGGTTTTATCTCAACACGAGTCTATGCATATAAAATTTACCAAAATCGGACTTCGTTTGTCCATTCAAATCGACGATTTACCATAATTTAGGCATAGGACTAAAATCCCCCATTAATCTTCCACTAACAGTGAAATACTCAAAGATTCCATGATAAAATAACATAATTAGGCCATAAAAGTTACCTCCGATGAATACCCGATGAATTCCCAGCAATTTCCCATGAGTTTCTCTCTCTAAGACTCTAAAATGGTGTTTTTGTGTATGAAACCCGCGACTGAACTGTTCTGGAATTTAATTCACTGCCAGATAAATTAACCCTACGCGTTCGCATTACTGCTCACGCATTCGCGATGCACAGCTCGATCTTCCTCTACGCGAACGCGATGCCTCCCACGCATTCGCGATGAACAACTTTTCAGCCAGTCCATTTTCTTCTACGCGAACGTGTACCCTGGGACTCGAACGCGATGCCTCACTTCTCCTTCCTACGCGAACGCGACACCCACGATGCGAATGCGGTGCTCAGTCCTGCCTTGCCTACACGAACGCGGCCAGTGCCACGCGAACGCGAAGGCTTAAAGTCTGCTGCATAGAATCTGCAATTTTCTGCAGATTTTCTAAGTTTAAAATGCCCGGATGATGGTTCGAATTCACTCCGAGGCCCCCGGGACCCCAACGAAAACCACCAACCTACTCCAAAACATCATACGAACTTGTTCCAATCATAAAAACACACCCTTAAACACAGAAATCATCGAATTATAGCGGATTCAAGCCTAGGATTCAACTCAACTTCCGAAACTAACATTCAATCAAATACCCGACCAAACGACGTCTGAATGACCTGAAAATTTGTAAACATATCCAAAATTACATAACGAAGCTACAACAATTTTCAGAATTCCATTCCGACTCCCGTATCAAAATCTCACCTACCGTTCGGATTTCGCCAAAATTTCAAACTTTAGCATTTCAAGCCTAACTAAGCTACAGACCTCCAAAATACATTCCGAATGCGCTCCCAACCCCAAAATCACCTAATGGAGCTAATGGAACCATCAGATCTCTGTTCCGAGGTCGTCTTAACACTGTTCTGAATACAGGCCATTTTTCAACTATAAGGCTCTCATTTAGGGACTAAGTATCCCAAAACACTCCAAATTCTAGAACCGAACCTCACGGCAAACCAAAATAGCATAAAAGAACTTAGGGGAACAGTTAAATTGGGGATCGGGGCGTAAATTTCAAAAACGACCGGCCGGGTCGTTACATCTTCCCACACTTAAAAGATTCGTTCGTCCTTGAACGAGCATAGAAAACATACCTGGAGTGGTAAAGAGATGAGGGTACTGGCTGCGCATATCCTGCTCGGTCTCCCAAGTATCCTCCTCAACCGGCTGACCCCGCCACTGGACCTTTACTGAAGCGATGTTCTTTGACCTTAGCTTCCTGATTTTCCTGTCCAGAATGGCCACTGGATCCTCAACATAAGACAGATCCTCGTCTAGCTAGAAGTGAAATCCAACATGTGCGATGGGTTACCATGGTATCTCCGGGGCATAGAGACATGAAACACGGGATGGACCCCGGCTAGGCTGGGAGGTAAGGCCAGCTCATAAGCAACCTCCCCAACACACCTCAAAATCTCAAAATCTCAAAAGGGCCAATAAATCTCGGACTCAGCTGAGCACATTAGCCTGATATAATTTGAAGATATTCCCTCTTGTTCAAACAAATAAGTCTTAGAGCCTAATTCCAACATCCGAAATTCTATGTCAGGCCTGTTTTCATCAAGAGATCACTCAATATTCCTCAAACGCCGTCCTCAAACATGACTGCATAACCTTGCTGGATTCTTACCTTGCAACACAAAATCCACAGGACCACGATAATATTTTGTGACCAAATTAGCCAAATATTCGACGAATCAGATGCTCTCATTGCACCTCATGGTCTACATATGTCTTGTTCTAACTTTTACAATACTGACACGACGGAAGAGATGTGCCGGTATTCATAACCAACTACTGAATCAATAATTCATTGGGTCTATACTCCTGACAAGATCCATTACCTTGTCCTAAACCAGAGAATGATCTTTTTCTCTATAATATACTTCATATAATCAGTTTGCACTGACCCCAAATTCCATAACCTCATCTCACCCAGTACGAACTGCTGAGGCGATAAGCCACCTCAGACATAATCAAAAGTCCTACAAGATGACGCAATGTGCCAGTAGGCCACTAATTCGTACGTGATACAAAAGGAAGGCGAACACTGGAGAGAACTATTCAACTCTCACACTAACATGGACTTCCTCGGAAATATAGGAAACAGAACACATAATAGCAAATATGGACACTGAAATAAACATCACATTGTTGCGGCGTGCAACCCGATCCCAACAATATACCCATGGCGGCGTGCCACCCGATCCAAACAATATAACCATGACGGTGTGCCACCCGATCCAAACAATATAACCATGGCGGCGTGCCACCCGATCCAAATAACATAACCATGGCAGCGTGCCACCTGACCCATATATAAAACTCGCACAAGGAGCCATACGTCGAGCTGAATAGCTCATCACATCGAAATACTGAATATCAGTCATGAGCACACTAAGGTGCATAATATCATTCACAGGGAAATATATAGCGTTATAGGCTACAAACTCAAGCACAACTGAGGTGCGATACATAATCTAAGTCTCAAGAGCCATCATGCTCATATAACATCACCGTTGAGCGAAACCTCAACACATAAGGAATTTACCAAGCCGTCTCATAACTCGTACGGCGTAATATATCTTTACATGAATTAACTAACCACGAAATAAGACCGCGACTATCCCTCCATAAGGAGCGCATTGTTTAGATTAACACAACTGGCCTGACGTAAGGCTCACTTCCACATTTAAATCCGTCCACCGACCTTAAGTCTATCCTGGTCGTGCCAAGCTAAGTCAATAATATTTCACAGGTCTATAACCCAATAAGTAAAGTGCCCTCCAGGCATAAATTTTCAAATGGATGATATCACCAAAATCCTCATACTTGGTTTAAATTTCTAACCAAATCAAGTGACTACATGTCACACCTATACAATCTTCTTGTGGGACAAGCTCCCACCATCTTCCGAATAATTAAACGGGCCTGCACATTCAAACCACCGGCTGCACTAACACTGAACAGCGATCAGGATTCCCTAACCGGGATGCAAAGCCTTTCTCACAGAACACCGATCTCAAGTGATACTGACATTAATACCCATCTTACTCAAAACAATGAAACTCCTTTCATGCTCATCCGAGCTCTTTATATCACATTCATTAACCAAACTGCGACATTGGTCCTTACTTCAAATTCCATACCACTCACTGCACCTCACGTGCCGATATACGATAGACACGATTTCCATCACAACTCTAGAACTGACGATAGGCTAATACTTCATCACATAAGACTTTCCATTTAACTCACTTTAGGAGAACTATAGCAACATACAACCGAATTCTCATAACCATCGAATATGCCAATCTCTAAGTAGTGGTCCAAGCCACCATAACCCTTCCCGAGATCTGCCTACTCATAACAGGCCCCTAACAGAAGAATACTTCAGAATAACATCAATCACTGCGGAAGACAAGTCTCAAATGCACCGCCACAAATCACATGCATGACTCGATCACATTGCATGAACCGATCATCGACACCAATATGCCAACTCAACTATGGCTAATCAATTTACTTCCTTCCAGTTTATCCTAGATTGCCTTAGAAATGTTAATATCTCCCTTCAATACCTAACGTATTCCAACCGCACTCACCTCGAGTGACCTTAAATCGTGAGGCCATGCTATCTCAAGAACAACGACCATTTCATGTCTCTCAAATACTACACTACAAGTCAAAACATCATAGAACGTTTTGTGCCCTTCTTCATAAATTGCTTCAAAACATCATACAAGTCTAAGTATTATCAGGCACCACACTTTACCTCTTGAATTCACTAGGACCGCTATTGAGAGCCATCCGGCCCTGACTTGCCCCAGTACGCAACCAACTCTACTGAATTTTATAACATATGAATACCCTCTCGATAAAGCCCCCAGCGGAACCACTTCCCTCGCAACCTGCACCTATACGAGGCGTAAATCATGAATCTTCCCTCATGTTTGAACATGAGCCAGTAAGGCTAACCATAACATGCATTCAATAATACATATACTCAAATTACCACACATGGTCTTTTCCCATGGCTGCAATAACCTATTAATACGCTAGTATCCAGAATTCACGCATGTAATTAACCATGCGACCCAATCGTAAGCGGTGGGACTCTCCCACTTAGACGAAAGCCACTATTACACGACTCTCGAACACATTAGAACCATTCTCTCAAGTCATTTACTCTTATTCAACTGCAATTCACTTGATCCAACGAATATAACCACATGTGCTCTATTAGCACTCTGACACCATAGGGTATGACCTCATCCTAATACAACCAAACATCTTCTCGCTCCATGCATCGAGCATTCTTTACCATGATAGCTTAAGACATACTGTGATTCTCACACCTACGAAGCACCATGTAGCCTTCGCCGGAATCTTCCCTGCTGATAATGAAAGGTAGAATTTATTAGGGACACAGGAACATCAAAATTCCCAACATCATACCATACGAGCCTCAACTCTTGCCCATCCGCAAGTTTCAAAGAACCTTTTGAATAACACCTAGATACATCGCAGGCCAAAGCTGATATGACACATGACCCATAATTTGATCGTTGATAGTGAAATCCTTTCACTTGCCACGAAGCCATAAGATACATCTTCCTAAACAGTTACATAGCCCCTCGTAGATAAATACAGATGTCTTAGTATCGATCACCGAGAATCTAAGTAACCGGTCTGTGTCCCGTGACTCCTACGAACCTAGAGCTCTGATACCAACTTGTCACGACCCTAGTTCACCAATCATGAACCTGTCATGACGACACCCAGTCTTCGCGACTAGGTAAGCCTAACACGATGCGAAATATAAAATTTCATGCACAAACAGGATAAGATAACAGCGGAAAAAAATGTAAATGAAATGTAATAAGTGCCGCTTGGCACATACACTTCGCCAAAACACACTAAGTAATATACTACCAAGACCCGGAAACCCACGGGCAACACAGACTAAGAGAAGAGTACAACTATGGCTTTACACATCAAGAATGTCTAAACTACGAGAATAAGGGAAAATAACGGCTATCACTAATGAGAATAGAAGGAGACTGTCTGGATCCGCGGACGTGGCAGATCGTACCTCAAGTCTCTCGAAGTGCTGCTAGATCACCTGAAATGTGCCTGACCTGATGTACCTGGATCTGCACAACAAAAGTGTGCAGAAGAGTAGTATGAGTACACCACGGCGGTACTCGGTAAGTGCCAAGCCTAACCTCGATGGAGTAGTGACGAGGAAGGTCAGGGCCCTCCCAAAAGACAATAACATAATGATAATAACAATAATAAGCAGTTTAAATAAGAATGAGTCTGAAATAACAACAATAAAGTAATTACTGCAATCGTCTACAATTAAGCTACAACAAGTAACCAACACAACGTAAATTCAATTCAGCAAGTCCAGGATCTATGGGAATTGAACCCGCATCCCTCTCTATATCCAACAACTCGGGATCTCCGGGAATTGAACCCGCAGTCCCTACATCAGTGTCTCTGGGTCTCCGGGAATCGAACCCGCAGCCCTAGGATCTCCGGGAATTGAACCCGCAGTCCGTAACTCAATATCTCAGGATCCCCGGGAATCGAACCCGCAGTCCGTGTCTCAATATCTCAATAAACTCCGGGTCTCCGGGAATCAAACTCGCGGCCCTTAGATATCCGGGAATCGAACCCACAGTCCGAATCTCAACAACTTCGGATCTGCAGGAATCGAACCCGCAGCCCTTGGATCCCGGGAATTGAACCCGCAGTCCACAAACACAAACACAGTCAATAAGAGGAAAAGCACAGAGAAATATGAAATACATAACTACAATTTACACCAAAACCAGCATCAACAAGTTCCAGAAAGTTCAACTAAGACAAGTAGGCACTTAGATAGATAATCATATCTAGTCATGCTTTTATAACAAATATCAGGTAAATATCACAATTGAATCAACTAAATAACAAGAATATCACGATTTGAACAGTTCAAGTAAGGTTGTTTTCCAACAATCTGCGCATGTACACGCCCGTCTCCTCGCGTACAAGGCATTTAAATTAACACATAATATCCTAGGGGAGGAGGTTCCCCCACGCAAGGTTAGACAAGTCACTTACCTCGACTCTGGTACGAAACTGCTAAGAAACAACTCTCTTGCCACGACTATCGGCCTCCACATGTGTAGTATCTGATCAAAATCAATAGAAATACATCAAAATAGGCCAATTGGGCATTACCCAATCGAAACAAAATCGAAATACACCAAAAACCACAAGTTGTCAAAACCCGACTTTCGGTACGCTTCACAAAAAATTACGAAAGTTACATATTCGGGTTTTATCTCAACACGAGTCTATGCATATAAAATTTACCAAAATCGGACTCCGTTTACCCATTCAAATCGACGATTTACCATAATTTAGGCCTAGGACTAAAATCCCCCATTAATCTTCCATTAACAGTGAAATACTCAAAAATTCCATGATAAAATAACGTAATTAGGCCATAAAACTTACCTCCAATGAATACCTGATGAATTCCCAGCAATTTCCCGTGAGTTTTTCTCTCTAAGACTCTAAAATGGTGTTTTTGTGTATGAAACCCGCGACTAAACTGTTCTGGAATTTAATTCACTGCCAGATAAATTAACCATACACGGTTGCGTTAGTGCTCACGCGTTCGCGATGCACAGTTCGATCTTCCTCTACGCGAACGCGATGCCTCCCACGCATTCGCGATGAACAACTTTTCAGCCAGCCGATTTTCTTCTACGCGAACGCGTACCCTGGGACACGAACGCGATGCCTCACTTCTCCCTCCTACGCAAACACGATACCCTCGACGCGAACGCGATGCTCAATCCTGCCTTGCCTACGCGAACGCGGCCAGTGCCACGCGAACGCGAAGGCTTAAAGTCTGCCGCATAGAATCTGCAATTTTTTGCAGATTTTCTAAGTTTCAAATGCCCGGATGATGGTCCGAATTCACCCCGATGCCCCCGGGACCCCAACGAAAACCACCAACCTACTCCAAAACATGATACGAACTGGTTCCAATCATAAAAACACGCCGATAAATACAGAAATCATCGAATTATAGCGGATTCAAGCCTAGGATTCAACTCAACTTCCGAAACTAACATTCAATCAAAAACCCGACCAAATGACGTCCGAATGACCTGAAAATTTGCAGACATATCCAAAATCACATAAATAAAGCTACAAAAATTGTCACAATTCCATTTCGACCCCTGGATCAAAATCTCACCTACCGTTCGGATTTCGCCAAAATTTCAAACTTCGGCATTTCAAGCCTAATTGAGCTACGGACCTCCAAAATACATTCCGAACGCGCTCCCAACCCCAAAATCACCTAACAGAGCTAATGGAACCATCAGATCTTCGTTCAGAGGTCGTCTTAACAGTGTTCCGAATACGGGCCATTTTTCAACTAAAAGGCTCTTATTTAGGGACTAAGTATCCCAAAACACTCCAAATTCTAGAACTGAACCTCCCGACTTACCACAATAGCATAAAAGAACTTAGGGGAATAGTTAAATTGGGGATCGGAGAGTAAATTTCAAAAACGACTGGCCGGGTCATTACAGTCACTGTGTAGTTTAGTAGTGCTCCACTCAAGGTCCTACTTGCATAGTATATTGGGTGCATCAGCTTGTCTTTCCTTTGGCCCAGCACTGCCCCTACTGCATAGTCATTTGCATCACACATTAGCTCAAAAGGTTGCTCCCAGTCGAGGGCAATGATGATGGGTGATGTGACCAACCTCTTATTCAGTTCCTCAAAAGCAATCCTACATTCATCAGAGAAAACAAAATGGTGATTTTTTTTAAGTAACTTACAAAGAAGGTTTGATATTTTGGAGAAGTCTTTGATGAACCTCCGGTAAAAACCGGCGTGTCCAAGAAAGCTTCTTATGGCCTTGACGGATATTGGTGGAGGCAGCTTTGCAATGACATCAACTTTGGCACGGTCTACCTCAATGCCTTTGCTTGAAACCCGGTGCCCCAATACTATACCTTCTTGTACCATAAAATGGCACTTCTCCCAGTTTAGCACTAAGTTTGTTTCCATGCACCGTTTCAGCACTCTTGTCAGATTGACAAGGCATTCATCGAATGAATTCCCTACCACTGAGAAATCATCCATGAACACCTCCATAATGTCTTCCACCATATCGGTGAAAATGGCCATCATGCACCTTTGGAATGTGGCAGGTGCATTGCATAGTCCGAATGGCATCCTCCTGAAGGCAAAAATGCCATAAGGGCATGTGAAGGAGGTCTCTCTCCATCTTCGGGGGCTATAGAGATTTGATTGTACCCCGAGTATCCATCCAGAAAGAAAAAGTGTTACCTCCCTGCCAACCTGTCAAGCATATGATCAATTAAGGGAAGTGGGAAGTGATCTTTGCGAGTGGCTAGATTCAGCTTCCTGTGGTCCATGCATATTCTCCATCCGGTGACGGTTCTAGTTGAAATTAACTCATTATTCTCATTTTTCACCACTGTCATGCCACCTTTCTTTGGCACACATTGGACCGGGCTAACCCAGCTGCTATCTGAGATTGGGAAGATGATTCTTGCGTCTAGCCACTTTATTACCTCTTTCTTCACCACATCCTTCATGTTTGGGTTCAGCCTTCTTTGACGTTCCCTGGAAGGTTTGTGTCCCTCTTCCAGGAGAATTTTATGCATGCAATATGCGAGGCTGATCCCCTTTATGTCTGCCATGGTCCACCCAATGGCAGTCTTGCATTCTTTTAGTACCTGTATAAGCTTTTGGGCCTGCACATCTAACAAACTAGATGAGATAATAACAGGTAAAGTGGAGTTAGGACCTAGAAATTCATACCTGAGATGCAATGGTAGTGGTTTAAGCTCAAGCTTTGGTGGCTCTTCTATGGATGGTTTTGCAGGCGGAGTCTCTCTTTTCTCTAAGTGTAGAGGCTCGAATTCAAGCTCTCTTTCCCAAAACCCCTTGCCTTCCAGAGATAGTACCCATTCTGCTAAACGTTTACCATTTACCTCTTCCATGTTCATTAGGCATGCTTGAAGTGGATCTTTAATGGTCAACTCTGCATCATCTGTCTCTATTATCACATCAACCGCATCAATAAGAGAGCAATTCGCGAACTCACTAGGGCACCTCATGGATTTTTGCACATTGAATATGATCTCCTCATCATTCAACCTCATCTTGAGTTCCCCAGTTTCACAATCAATTAGAGCTCTCCCGGTGGCTAGGAATGGTCTTCCTATGATTATAGGAATTTCCTCGTCCACCTTGCAATCAAGAATCACAAAATCGGCGAGAAACACGAACTTCCCTACCTGGATAAGCACATCATCTAAAATACCAAATGGACGTTTAACCATCCTGTCAGCAAGCTGTAATAACATAAAGGTAGGCCTGGCTCTCCTAATGCCTAGCCTCTTATAAATAACCAAGGGCATGAGATTAATGCTTGCCCCCAAATCACACAATGCCTTTGCAAAGGCATAATTCTCTATAGTGCATGGGATGGTGAAGCTACCTGGGTCAGATAGCTTATCAGCTATAGGTCTGGAGACCACTGCACTACAAGTCTGGGTAAGGGTTACGGTGGCCAAGTATTGGAAATCAAATTTCCGCGACATAAAATCTTTCATCATCTTAGCATACCCAGACATTTCTTTTAAAGCTTCAATTAAGGGAATGTTTACCTGGATTTGCTTGAGCATCTCAAAGAACTTTTTGTATTGCTCTTCTTTCTGGTGTTTGGCCAACCTTTGGGGGAATGGTGGTGGAGGCCTCTTCTTCCCAATGACTTGGGACTTTTCCTTCTCTATCACTTTCTCTTCAACTTGGGGCTTTACGTTTTCAGCTACTTTCTCTATTCCCTGCTGCTCCTCTTTATTTTCAGCAACTGGCTGGACTGTAACTTCTGTCAACCCTGTGGACTCATCCAGTTCAATTGGCACTGGATTGAGTGTCTCAGCATTTGTATTGCTTTTCTCTTCTTCTTTCTCAACATCAAGATCTCTACCACTTCTCAAAGTCACTACCATCAGCTACTTTGGGACTTGGTCTTTTGGGTTTGTTTGTGTATCTGCAGGCAATGTCCCTTGAGGACGATTGTTAAGTGACATAGCAATCTGGCACATCTGTACTTCCATATTTTTGATCGATGCGTCATGTGCATCTATTCTTTCATTGGCTTTGGCATTTGACCCAGTTACCTACTGCATCACAGCTTCCAGCCTTGCAAACCCATCGTCCTGTCTACCCCCGTGCTGTGGTGGAGGTAGATGATATCCCTGCTGCTGATTGCTGAAACTCTAAGGTCTAGGATATGGAGCCATGTTGTGTGGTGGCCTCATACTTGCTGCACTATATTGTGGCTGAGGGCTATACTGTTGTGGAGCCTGCTGACCCCAACTCTGGTTACCTTGTCGCTGCCCTCCATAGTTAGCCACATAATTCATGTTTTCATGCTGATGATGATGTTCTTGGTCTGCAGCCCATGGATTACCTATGGGTTGGCTAATGCAAGATCTGCAATATGAACCTACTGCTTAACCCTTGATTCTTCCACCTTCTTTGTCAGGATGCTCATTTGTGTCAATAAGGTTACCACGTTCTCCTCTAGAGTGTTGGATGGATTCAGAGGTACAGAGTGTACCACTGGAGTGATAGGAGCATTCCTGGTTGTCCACCCGGAATTTTGAGCCATCTTGTCTAGCAAATTTTGGCCTTCTCTCCAAGTCTTGCTCAGAAAAGCCCCACCTGCTGAAGCATCTAAAATATTCTTCATACTATCTGAAAGCCCCATGTAGAACCTTTGACCCAACATCTGCTCAGGAATCCCATGGTGAGGACACATAACAAGCATACCCTTGAATCTGCCCCAAGTTTCATGTAATTCTCTATTGGTTTTTGCTTGAACCTCATAATCTCATCAATTTGTTGAGCTGTCTTGTTAGGTGGATGAAACTTGTTATGGAATTGCTTGACTAACTCATCCCAAGTTGCAATAGAGTTTATGGGGAGTGAGTTTAGCGATACCTGTGCAGCTCCTGTAACTGAGAACGGAAAGAGCAATAGTCTGATGGCTTCCGGAGTCACATTCGGTTGCCTCTATGTCTTGCATATCGAGAAAATGTTCTTCAGGTGCTGCTGTGGATCTTCAACCTGAGACCTAGAGAATAATCCCTTGTTTTGCAACAAGTGTAGCATGTTGTTAGTAATCTGGAAAGACTCGGCTTGAATTGTTGGCACAACGATGGCAGTTGCCAAATTATCCGTTGTGGGTTGTGCCCAGTCATACAGTGCACCTTCATGTGCCTCCTACGCCTCTTGCATATTTAACCCGGCTTGCTGGTTTGGTTCGTTTACGTCACCCATGTCGAAGTCTAGTTTGATGGGTTGTTGAGATTGCTGAATTTGTTTGATAGCCTTGTTATGTGCCCGGAAAGTTTTCTTGGGGTCTGAGAGTCCTTCAATTAGTTCTCCAGTCCTTGCATATTTTCTAGGTATGCACCTGAGTACCCAAATCAACAACCGTCAAAATATTCAATGTAAAGTGTAGAAAGAACCTGAATACACAAGAATCTTGAAGTTCTGTCAATGGAAATTGATAATTCCGTTAAGTCCCTAGCAACGGCGCCAAAATTGATTCACGTCCAAGCAACGGTCGCAGTCAATATAACCTGGTCTAATAAGTCCAAGATCGATCCCACAGGGAATTAACCTACCAATTACAACTTTCACAACCCAAGAGTACTTTTGAATCAAGTTCCCAAAAGTTCGAGTATATGTTTATTGTGAATTTCGAACTACTACTCTTGCAAGAATTAAAAAGGCTAAAAAGAAAGAATTGAATGTTGGGTAAAATAATATGGAGAAGGACTAAGGTATTGATTTCCCCTATTGATGGAATCCCTTATCGTTATGCTCATACAAATTGTTAATATATTCTATCAATCATGAACGTAATTTGTATCGTAACCCTCTCCCGAGCAATTACAATAATTTACTAGTGCACTCTCCTGAGCTACCCTAGCTAGCTTTAATTTGAATAGTTCACTTAAGATTGCACCCAAGACTTTCTAATTCCTAACCCCGTCTTTATGCCTAAAGTTATAGATTCCTCCAATAACCTAGGTGTGGTGTTATTCAACAATATACCTAAATATGCACTCTCTTCCAAGTTATGCACACTAAATAGGCATAGCTAATTGGGGATCCTACCAATTAACTACAATAAGAATGAAGTTGAACAATTAAAAATCTAGCTAACAATTTGTAATTACATAAATGATAAGTTCATCATTTAATAGGTTCCATCAAAACCTTAGAAAAAGATTTAGCTACTCATGCTCAAAGAAACAGGAATAATAATTGAATTCATAAATAAATACTTGATATAAAATAAAGGAATGAGTTGAGAGAGTTATCTCTTACTAATTGTCTTGCAAAAGTAGTGAAAAATAGACAACATGCCTCTATTGGGCGAACTAGGGGTTTATATAGAGGATTTAGGGTTTAAAAACTGAATTTTTACAAAACAAGGAAACATTCTGCGGCGCCTTCCGCGGTTCGTCCGCGGCCGCGGGCGAACCGCGAACAAAGCAGTCCTCTGATTCTTCCAAAAAGTTTAGAAAGCTTGATTTCTCGCGGTTCATCCGCGGTCGCGAGTGAACCGCGGATGAACAATACTTCTGATTTTTCTTTGATTCTTCAAGCTCACTTCACTTCAACTCTTCACTTGGACTTTTTATCAACATGTGACTCCAAAATAGCTCCTTTTAGCATCCAATGGTTCGTATGTACCTATACACACCATTAAAGACTAATCAAAGCATTTTGTTATCATAAACAACATTAATTCAACAACAAAGTGTGATTATTTAGGGCATAATTATAGTCAAATTCACCTATTATCAGTTACTAAAGTAGATAAATTTGTACCTAAATCTAACAGATTTGGGGAAAGGGTCAAAAAAGTACCCGTACTATTGAAAATTATCCACGTTAATACGTAAAAGAAGATTAAGAATGTACATTTGCTTTCATCCATTGAAAATGGGGTTCAAGAGTGGGTTGAGACCATTCATTGGCTTGGATGGAACCTTTCTGAAAGGGAAATGCAAGGCTCAACTGTTAGTAGCTGTTGGCCAAGACTCCATGAGGCATTTTTATCCCTTAGTTTGGGCAGTTGTTGATAAAGAGACCAAAGTGACATGGAGTTAGTTCTTAAGGCTGCTACAACATTCATTGGACCCCAAAAGTGGAGAAGAGATTATATTTATTTCAGATATGCAAAAGGTATAACTTTACTGTTTTATTTTGTAAACTTTTGCCTCTATTCTTCACTGTTGCATCTCATTACTGTTTTGTTGCATCTCATTAGTTCATAACTGTTGTCACACCTCCTTTTTGCACACTTACCCCGAAGGGTAGATGCACGAGGGAGTTGTTTTCCAATTTAAGTGATAATATTTGAAATGGGATTATTTATTTATTTAGAGTCGCCACTTGGAATAAATTATGGTGTTCCAAGTCATCGATTTATTCGAATCCCGAATCGAGGAAATTTCGACTTTCCAAATGAAGTATGCGAATCAGAAATTCTAAGTAAGGAATTTTGTTGACCCGAGGGAAGGTGTTAGGCACCACCGAATCCTGTGGTTCTAGCACGGTCACTTCAACTATTATAAGTGGCTAAAATATCTGATTTTATACATATGTGGTGACCTATGTGCCTTTTATTGATAAAACGCCTTTATTTATTTGTGAAGTAATTTCCTCTATCCTAAAGCTCGCATATCCGAATGTGGTCGGCCTAAACATGATCTTAGCGTGTTCTTAACTTTGTTGGAAGTCATGAAATTCGCTAAATGACATACCCCGATTTCTAAGGATCAATATAAGTTTAATTAAACGAGGGTCGTACACCACAATTCTATTTTTTTAAGAAAATTTAAAACTCTAACTTTTGAGGGTCATAAACTATGTCAAACTACCAGCACTCATTATTCTTCCTACGCTTTGAGACACTTTAATAATAATAACACAATTTGGACTTTTAATAGCAATAACACAATTTGGCATGTATGGCAGTTTACTTGGATAACCAAATGATAACAACGATATTCATGATCACTAAATGATGGACGAAAGAGAATAACAGTTTATTTCTCCTACACATCCTCTCTCTAACATATTTCAATTTATTAATTCCCCTTTTCATAGATCAAAAATAAAAAGACTAAATAAAAAGAGAATCTATTACTTCATATGACTTCAGATTTATAAAGACAAACAAATACGCTAAAGGAAAAAAAATAAAACTCTTGAACAGATTTATAGTATTAACACACCTGCCATACTTAATGATAAGAATATCATTTAAATAGATCTCATGAACAAAATTTCAGCATACTCCATGGAAATGAGAAGCAAAAATATTAAAAGAGGAAGAGAAAGACCTTGTATTAGCCGAGGACTTCAATTCAACATACATCAAGCCAAATGTCTTCACTCACAAATCAAAATTTATATACTAAAACAGATTCAAAGAGCCTCACAGATCATATACTACTAGCTTATACTACTAAATAGGTGAATTATCTGTGCACAAGGCTTCATTTATATACTCAAATGATGAAGAACTAGTGAGACCACACAATTAAATGTAGAACACAACATTTAGAGACCAAATAAATATTTGAAGTACATAAATGAAGCCTAATGAAACTGGAAATCAACAGAAACTAACAAACGGCCACATTTAACCTAATAGCTTAACAATTGACAAACTTATGGCATTTTTCAAACAGAACGAAAATAATAAAAAAGAATAGACTAATTATACAACTAGCTCTCACACATGAAGAGCTTAATTAAATCATTCAGAGACAAATAATGTATAGCCAACAATAGGACCAAACTTATAACAGTGATAATAAATCTGATTGTTGGTAGATATAGTAGTGGGTACCTGGATTTCAACAACAGAAAATAAAAAAAAAAGATCAGTAGCAATTCCCAGCAAACAACAAGCAGAAGACAGCAGACAGCAAAGACTTAGAACACCAAGAATAAGTTCGAAACAAAGGAGAACTCAAAAGAATAGAAACCAGCAGCTTCCGGAAAACAAAAACAGTAACAAATTCAAATCAAACACTCAAGAAAACCTTCAAGAAACTTAACACTCGAATTGGGAATGATATATCCAAACTTCAAGAATGGTTCAAAACAGAACAAAGGATTGAAAATAACCAAAACAGCAGCTTAGGAATCTTTTTTTTTTTTTAGAGAGCAGCAGCTTATCTCTCAATTTTTTGTGTTTGATAATCTGTTCTTTCAAAGTGTAAGTGAGTGTGTTCTTTTCCAGAAAATGTTTTCTCCCTTTAATAGGCATCAAATTAGTGATGTCTCTCCCCCACCATCAATCTTATTCTTATTTTAATGTCAATTATTTAAAAATTAGATTAGTGAAGTTACTATTATAACCACTATCCCCATATTATATACTATCTAGGTTGACCCCTAGGTTTATGCTAACTAACCCCTAAACATTTATCAGCAGCCCCTAATTAAATAATAAATAACAGCTATAACCAATTCAAAAGTTAAAAACTGTTAGCAAACTAAGGACTGTGTTGTCGGCAAGCTCTTGGCAACAGTGTATAACCAATTCAGCAGCTAAAGAAAGAAAAAGATGAACCATAATGGATTTAAACTCAACAATAACAGTGTTGTCATATTGTTCTACAAATCCATACGACTAATGGACAGCATTCATTCGAGCAATTACAAAACATATACAGGATAGTAATCAAATGATGCACTTTAACAGCGATTCACAGGGTCGGGCGAGAACAAAAATACAAAATTAATCATTCGGCGACGCTAATTGAAGCCAATTCGTATCCTATAACAAATACAATCCAACAATCAAACATAAACAAAAATTTGACCAAATAACAAGTCTTTGAAGAAGAACAGAAAAATTATCAAAAAGATAGAAATACTAATAGCACTGATCAAACAAAAATAAATAAACATAGAAGAATCGAAAGAAGAAGTACCTCGAGAAGAAAAAATCAGAATAAAAGCGGACTTGGGACCAACTTGAATTTTGAAACTTTGAGGCTAAACGGACTTTAATCGAGCGTTCTCGATTGAAAACACTCGACTAAAGTCGGTTTAAGAACCTCAAATCTGTGTGAGCCGTCCATTATCCCCTAAGGTTCTTCAATTGTGAAGACTCGGCCAAATCCGACTTGATTCGAGGGGAAACATGAGTGACTTGGAAACAAAGGTGGTCTAGTGGTGATGGGAGGCGGATTTGGTATCAATGGGAGGTGCCGCCGCCATTCGAGTCATGTGGCGGCGGCTAGGGTTCATGTATAGGATTGGTGATTCGAGCAAATTCCGGCTTGATTGGAAGGGAAATGGGTTCACGGTTGGAATGGAGGGGGTCTTGGGGTGTTGTGGTGTATGTCTTGGGCGATTTGGGCCACCGGAACCGCCGTGAGGCGAATTTCGGTGGTGGGTGGCGGCGGAGCTTTTTTGGGGATTTTCTCTCTAGGGTTAGAGATGACTGGGGGGTCGTTTGAAAAATGGGATGGGTGACAAAGAGTTTGGGGGTGTCTTCACATAATAAAATCAGATGTTTAATCTGAGCCGTTAGATTATAAAATCCAACGGCTAAGATCAAGCTGTTACATGCAAAACGGGGTCGTTTAGGTTTATTGAGGGGCTGGGCGGATCCTGGTGGTTTGGCCGGGTTTGGACTAGGTTACTGGGCATGTGTCTTTGGGCTTGGTATTTCTTTTTCAATTGGCCCAAATCTGGATTTTCACTCTTTATTTCTTTCTTTTTCTTTATTCTTTTTCCTTTAATTTCTAATAAACAAAATTCTAAATGTACTACAAGATCAAATTAATTTATTAAAAATACTAACTAACTTTTAATAATAATTATTACATTTAATTAAATAACAATTAAAAATAAAATTGCACAATTTGGGACATTAAATGCTAAAAATGCAAAAATACATATTTTTTGTAATTTTTATTTTTTGAAATAAACTTAACTAACCCTAATTGCAAAGTTAAATAAAAAAAATATAAACACGACATATTTTTGTATTTTTATTAATTTAAACACATATAATCACGCATATACGAATGCAAACAATTACCAAAAATAACACGAAAATTCATAAAAATACACACCGTAAAGTAGACAATTTTTGTTTTGGTTTTGTGGGAGTAATTCTCGTTAGACAAAAATCACGTGCTCACAATGAACACATGAAATCAATTTCCAATCATATTCTGCAAATAATTTCATGAATAAACACATAATCAACAATATACAAGGATCAAAGTCCAATTAAACTCAAAAAACAAACTTAATAGAACTCAATAACTAATTGAACTACAAATTAAATCTAACAACACTACAATCAAATAAACATCCAAGTGATTAACTACACATTCTTATGTTAAAAACTTAAACAAAATAAATAAATAAAAATTCATGAATAATCTGCAATCATGATGAACAACAAATCAAGAAGATAATCCAGCCAACATACAACAATTTCGGATCTGAAAATACCAACAAAATATGTACAAGAACAAAAATTGAAATCGACTAAACAAATCGAAATAGCGATGAACTCAAACGAAAACAAATCTACCCGGATTTTCTTAAACAAATAACAACTTGAATTTACCCGGAATTTCAACGACGACATCGACGAATCCACGACCAACTCAACAACGATCATGCATATACATGTAGATATATATAAGATATACCCAATATACGCATATATAATCATGAGACCAGCTTCATTATATATATATAAACAAAAAGAAAAACAAAAACAAAATAAGGAAAAAGAAAACGAAGGAGGGGGGGCTGGCTCCAGAATTGCTGCCTGGTGGTAAAAGAAAAACAAAATAAGGAAAAAGAAAATGAATGAGGGGAGGCTGGCTCCGGAATTGCTGCCTGGTGGTTGTTCATGGGAGGCTTCCGGCGGGTGTTGTTGGAGGGTTTGTGGTGTTTAGGTTAAAGTGAAGAAGAAGAAGATGGGGTGGGGTGTAAGGGTGTGACGGCTAAGGAGTTTTAGCTTTTTTAGGATTTGGTTTTTTTTTTAAAATGAAGTGTAAAAATGAAAGAAAGGGGTCTTTTGGGTTATGGGGCAGACCGGGTTGTTGGGTGTTTTGGGTTGGGTAGAATTGGCTTGGGCTTGGGGTTAATTCAAGAATTGGCCCAATTCTGAATTCGTTCTTCTATTTTTTGTTCTCTTTTCTTTTATTAATTAATAAAACAAAAAAAAATACTACGATTAAGTTATAAAACCTAGAATTATCTTACAATACTAATTAACTCCTAATAATAATTATCACACAAAATTAAACGTCAATTAAAATAAAATCGCACAATTTAGACATTAAATGCTTAAAAATACAAAATACATATTTTTTATGACTTTTCATTTCTGTAAAATAAACTTAACTTGAAATTTTATATACATATGCAACATATTTTTGTATATTTTATTTATTTAAACAAACAAATATGCACAGATAAAAAGGCAAATAATACAAGAAAAATAACTCAAAATTCACAACAATTGCAAGAAAACTAATTTTATTTTGAAGCTTTGGGAGTATTCCTTTTATAGGGCAAAAATCACGTGCTCACAGCTGCCCCTCTTTACTCGGAAACACGAAGAGTTTTCGTGCAAAGATAAGTGAGCGGATACGAGCGATTTTTGCCCGTTTGAGTACTCCGTGTGAAGCATATTTTTGAAAGACTTGACCGAACCTTTGCTTCAAAAGGTCTCGTACATATCATGGGCTAAACGGGAATCAGGTCAATGTAGTTCGGGAAGTTTTGGTAGCTGGGACTACCGTGGACTGACACTTTGCTGTTACTGTTGCTATCGTTGTTGTTGTTGCTGCTTACTGCTTACTGACCTCCTTATTACACCAAAAGAGAAACTAAAGCTAAGCTAGTTATGCTATCAACTATGAGTTACAAGATTCCTATCTATGATTCTCTTGAAAACTTGATCTTGAGTCTTAGCTGATTTTGCTGTAGACCTCGATCTCAATCTTGATGCTTGCAAGCTGTGCATGTTTGTTTATACTTGTGATATTGAGTGAAATGGAATCGGCGGAGCTTGTGACTTCAATCAGATTCTCAGCAATCCACGCCTTTGTTTATTCCAATATTTGAACTCATTTTCGTTTGGTTTTTTTCTTCTTTTCTTCATTCTGGATTGAGGTTCCACTCATAGGTTATCTCGATCCTTGCGTCCCGAAGTCAAACTTACTTAGACAACAAAACAGACAAACAAACGAAATTTTTCTGCCCCAGTTTCGCTAGGAAAATTTTCGTGAGTCAGTTGTGACACAGAAAAATGATTAAAAAGACTCTTTTGGTATTGGTCAAGAGAATCTTGATTTTTTGAAACCATAGTTTCACAAATACATGTTCCACGGCTTTCCGGCCGGGAGACCCTCGGTTTTCTGGCCGGGGTTTTAAGAAGCGACTCCGTAGTTTTCTGACTGGGATATCCTCAGTTTTCTGACCGGGATTTCAAAAAACGGTTTCACGTCTTTCTGGCCGGAAGACCCTCGATTTTCTGACCAGGGTTTTAAATGATTTAACGGCTCCGCAATTTTCTGATTGGGAGATCCTCGGTTTTCTGACCGGGGATTTCGAAAAAAGGTTTCACGGCTTTCTGGCCGGAAATCAAAACAATGTCTCGCGGCTTTCTGGCCGGAAGACCCTCGGTTTTCTGGTCGGGGTTTTAAGAAGCGGCTCCGCAGTTTTCTGACTGGGAGATCCTCGGTTTTCTAATCGGATTTTTGAAAAAAAAAAGTTTCACGGCGTTCTGGCCGGAAATCAAAACAACGTCTCACGGCTTTCTGGCCGGAAGACCCTCGGTTTTCTGGCCGGGTTTTAAGAAGAGGCTCCGCAGTTTTCTAACTGGGAGATCCTCGGTTTTCTGACCGAGAGTAAGAGAGTAAGTTTCACGGCTTTCTGGCCGGAAATCAAAACATCATCTTACGGCTTTCTGGACAGAAGACCCTCGGTTTTCTTGCCGGGGTTTTAAGAAGCGGCTCCGTAGTTTTCTGACTGGGAGATCCTTGGTTTTCTGACCGGGGTTTTAAAAGAAAGTTTTCACGACTTTCTGGCCGGAATTCAAAACAATGTTTCGCGGCTTTCTGGCCGAAAAGACCCTCAGTTTTCTGACCGGGGTCCAAATAGATATTGGACTGACGTGATTTGATTCTCTTTTTGGAGTTTTCATTTTCCTTTCTTTTCTTGTTCCTTTTGGGTCTTGTTTTAGGCATTTTCCTTTTACCCATCAACAAATGCAAAAAATAAAGCTTTTGAAAGGAAACTTCCCTTTTTAGGCGTTCTCCTTGTTTCAAAGTCATTTTAATGCTCACGTATTTCACTTCTTTGGGTTGTACCTTCTTCTTGCACAATTGAATAGACCTGCTTTCAACAAAGAACATTTTATTAGTTGAAAAAGTGGTTGACTTTGTGGCCTTGATTATCTTCATTGCTTGATCTTTGCCCCATTTTCATTGAGAACTTTGCTACCAATTGGCTTTAGCGTGACTTCCTTTCAAACTGACCAAGTTTAGCCTCAGGTTTCTTATGAGGATTTTCCTGTACGGGCTCTTATCTTTCTGTCTCATTTCGTTTCTCCTAAGACAATAGCCTTTGATTTCCATCTCCTTTCTAATCGTCCTTTCTTTTGGAAATAATCAATCATCATGATCAATCAGGAATCGTATCACTACACCACTGATGTTGGGTCTTTCTCCTTTACTAGACGGAATTCTGTATAATCAGTCCCGTCACCTTTCTTTGTAACAATTTCGAGATTCAAAGTTAAAATGAAAGGGATGTGAAAGAAAAATGAACAAAGAATGAAAAAATGAATCAAAATAGAAGCGTCCCTTTCGGGGAAAGAAGGAATTATCTGGGGTGTATGGTGACTTTAAATCGACATGATATGCTTCTTGAACCTGATGCTTGATCGTCACAAACTCTCATTTCCTTGTGAATCAAAACGGGTCTATGTTTCCAAGCTAAGGAGCCGTGCTAGGATCTTTAATGGTGAAATACCCATTTTCGGTTGATAGCGCCCTTTTGCGGGTTTTCGCCAATCGACCTCTATCATTTCTCTTCTTACCATCGCCAGATAGCACTCTTTGCGAGTTTTCACTAACGGACTCTCTCATTTTGTATTTCTCTACTTCCATCGTCTCATGGTGCCCGAAGGTTTTCACCAATAAGACTCTCTCATTTTATTTCTTTTCATCCCGAACGATTTCGATCGCAACAATGATGTTTTCTCAATTCCTATTTCTCTGCATCGATCTTGAAGAACTTGTACTCGGTTTGGGTAACAAGGACTATGGACAAAATTACAACTTTGGAACCATCTTGATGGATCTAAACTGAATCCCCATATCATCTGCCCCAGTTTCATTTTTTGGGGGAAATTGGGATTTTTGGTTTAGTGTGACTGAACCTCAGGGAGAGGTTGCCTACGTATCCTTTCGGAATCAAGTCAGAACGTAGTTCAGGTTAACTTTGTTTTGTTTTGCTTTTGGTTTTCTTTTATTTTTTCTTCTTTTTTTTTCTTCTCTTTTTTTTTTCTTTTTTTGAATTTGGTTTTGGATTCCAAAGAGGGTAGCCAAAGAAATGTAACCGGCTCAAAGGGTTTTCAAAAAGGGTTGGTAGTGTTTGGGTAGCGGGAATAAAAGCCTTCAATCATTTCGACTTGTAAGGACATCATCGAAGCAAACTTAGACATAATACCTTTTGACAGCATCTGCATTCACAGCTGTCTCAGGATATTTTCCTTCCATATCTCCCAAGTATAATGCTCCTCTCGGCAGTATCTTCCCGATGATGTATGGCCCCTTCCAATTAGGAGCGAATTTTCCTTTCGCTTCCTGGTGATGTGGAAGAATGCGTCTTAAAACCAACTGGCCTACTTCAAAATTTCTTGGTCGTACTTTCTTGTTGTAACCACGAGCCATCCTTTGTTGGTACAATTGTCCGTGACAGACTACAGCCATTCGCTTTTCATCAATCAAAGTTAACTACTCCAATCGAGTCTTAACTCATTCACTATCTTCAATCTCTGCTTCAACAATCGTCCGGAGTGAAGGAATTTCTACCTCTGCCGGTATCACGGCCTCGGTTCCATAGACTAGCAGGTATGGGGTTGCTCCTACCGATGTGCGCACTGTAGTACGATATCCTAGTAAGGCAAAAGGCAATTGTTCATGCCATTGTCTTGAAATCTGGATTGTCTTTCTCAAAATCTTTTTAATGTTTTTGTTTGTTGCTTCAACGGCACCATTGGATTTGGGCCGATAAGGAGTGGAGTTCCTATGCGTTATTTTGAATTGCTCGTATATTTCTTCCATAAAACGACTATTCAGATTCGCAGCATTGTCTATGATGATAATTGCAGGTATACCAAAATGATAGATAAGATTTGAGTGTACAAAATCCACCACGGCTTTCTTGGTGACCGATGTGAGGGTGACAGCCTCGACCCATTTTATGAAGTAATCGATAGCGAGCATTATGAATCGGTGCCCATTCGAAGCTTTTGGTTCAATCGGGCCGATGACATCCATTCCCCAAGCGACAAATGGCCACGGCGCTGACATGGGATGTAGCTTAGTTGGAGATGCATGAATCAGATCTCCATGTACCTAACATTGATGGCATTTCCGGACGAAACTGAAACAATATTTCTCCATGGTTATCCAATAATACCAGTCCGAAGGATTTTCTTGGCTAAGACATACCCATTCATATGAGGCCCGCACACTCCTGCGTGTACTTCGTGCATGATTCTTCATGCTTCTTCAGCATCAACACACCTTAAGAGGTTAAGATCCGGGTTTCTTTTATACAAAACCTCGCCGCTCAAAAAGAAACCACCTGCATGTCGCCTAATGGTCCTCTTTTGATCTCCAGTAGTATGTTCAGGGTATTCTTGTGTTTTCAAGAATCTCCTGATATCGTAGTACCAAGGCTTGACGCTTGGTCCTTATTCGATTGCATTGCAATAACCGTGTCTTTCCCTGATTTGGATTTCCAAAGGATTGACATGGGCGTTGCCTGGATATGGTAGCATTGAAGCTAAAGTGGCAAGTGCATCAGCTAGTTCATTGTGACATCGTGGGATATACTTGAACTCTATTGATGCAAATCGCTTGCCAAGAATATTCACATGCTATCGGTAAGGGAGGAGTTTAACGTCCCGAGTTTCCCATTCACCTTGAGATTGTTTGATAATCAGATCTGAATCTCCCATGATCAACAAATCTTCAACGCCCTGAACAATTTCCATGTTCATACACATGATGCAAGCTTCATACTCGGCCGTATTGTTCGTGCAAAAGAAATGGAGTCTAGCCGTAGCTGGGTAATGCTGACCGGCAGGAGAGATCAAGATTGCCCCAATCCCTACACCTTTAGCGTTTACCGCCCCATCGAAGAACATTTTCCAAGCATGACTGTCCTCCGAAACAACTTCCGTCATGTTTACCTCTTCATCAGGAAAGTAGGTATTCAATGGTTGATAATCTTCATCGATCGGGTTTTCGGCCAAGTGATCTGCCAACGCTTGGGCCTTTATTGTCGTGCGAGTGACAGAGACTATGTCAAACTCAGTGAGCGGGATTTGCCATTTTGCTAGTCTTCCGGTGGGCATCGGTTTCTGGAATATATACTTTAAAGGGTCCAACCGGGTAATGCGGTGAGTTGTATGAGCTTGGAGGTAGTGTCTCAATTTCTGAGCGACCCAAGTTAAAACACAACACGTTCATTCCAGCAAAGTGTACTTGACCTCATAACCTGTGAACTTCTTGCTCAGATAGTAGATTTACTGCTCTTTCTTCCCCGTTACATCATACTACCCGAGGACACGGACAAAGGAGTTTTCCAAGACTGTTAAATACAAGAAAAGAGGTCTCCCTGGCTCTGGCGGGACTAAGACTGGAGGATTTGACAAATATTCTTTGATTTTGTCGAAAGCTTCTTGACATTTAGTTGTCCACTTGATTGCAGCGTCTTTCTTCAGCAACTTGAATATGGGCTCACATGTAGAAGTCAATTGGGTGATGAACCTACTGATGTAGTTTAGTCGGCCCAGAAGACTCATTACATCTTTCTTTGTTCTGGGATGAGGTAAATCCCGGATGGATTTTATCTTCGTGGGATCCAAATCAATACCTCTTCTACTGACTATGAAACCCAAGAGTTTACCTGATGGGACTCCGAAAGCGCATTTGGCCGGATTAAACTTCAAGTCGTATTTCCGCAACCTTTCAAAGAATTTCCTCAAGTCTCGCACATGATCGCCCTGAGTTCTGGATTTGATGATCACATCGTCCACGTACACCTCTATTTCCTGATGCATCATGTCGTGGAAAATGGCGGTCATAGCTCTCATGTATGTTGCTCCAGCATTTTTCAAACCGAATGACATGACCCGGTAGCAGTAAGTTCCCCAAGGTGTGGTAAAAGCAGTCTTCTCGGCGTCCGCTTCATCCATCAACACTTGATGATATCCCGCATAACAATCCACAAACGATTGTATCTCATGTTTGGCACAGTTATCAACGAGGATGTGGATGTTCGGTAAAGGAAAATTATCTTTAGGACTTGCTTTATTCAGATCTCGGTAATCCACGCATACTCGAGTCTTTCCGTTCTTCTTTGGCACATGCACAACATTAGCTAACCACGTGGTGTATTGTACCACCCGAATTACCCCTGTTTTTAAGTGCTTAGTGATTTCTTCTTTGATTTTATCACTGATGTCAGTTTTGAACTTCCTTTGCTTCTGTTGCACTGGGCGACAGTCAGGGTAGATTGGCAACTTGTGCACCACTAGATCGGCTCCTAATCCTGGCATGTCATCGTAAGACCAATCAAACACATCTTTAAATTCAAACAAGAGCTGGATTATCGCATCTCGAGTTTTCTCATCTGTGTGGATGCTTATCTTGGTCTCTCGGACCTCTTCAGCAGTTCCCAAAGTAACCGGTTCAGTGTCATTCAAGTTCGGCTTAGGTTTATTTTCAAAATGTTCCAATTCTCGATTTATTTCCCTAAAAGCCTCCTCTTCATCGTATTCCGGTTTTTGGTTCATTATTTCCAAATTAGGTGGCGTGTTCAGATTTGAGCATGAAGTCCGCAAGCATGTCATGTTATTTAAAGCCGCATTATTAGGACTAAAAAGAAAGAATAACAAAAAATTAGAAAATGTGCAAAGTGATGAAATATTTATTTCATTTTCTTGGAATTTTCTAAAGATAAACAAAGTTACATTTGGAAGACTGAAAAATACAAGAAAAACAAAGAAAATCATCCAAGGTACGTCCTGAAGTAACTTGTGAAAAGTGAAAAGTGACAGGACAAATCTACCAGAACTCCCGCCCGACTGGGAATGGTGTGGCCTTCCAATTTTGCAATTTGGCTTCTGGGCCCACATACAGCACCTCAGCGGTGCTTGTACCTTCTCCCAATCGAACTATGTTAACATCGTAAAGCATTTGCCTCATAGCCCCACAGATGTCTTCGATTTCCTCTGAAGTGAAGACCTCTTCTTCTTCTTCTTCACTGTATCTGGGTCGAACAAAGGTTTGGTACAAATGTGTCAACGGCCGTGGTAGAACGCATCCTTTTTCCTTTCTTTTATTGGCCCATTTCTCGTCTTCAGGGGTAGGGCGAAAGCCTACTCCAAAGAACTTTTCAGCCGTGGGCAAAGTTATTAGCTTTGATACTCCTTGCAAGGACTTTCCCAAACCTTTTCCTGGTTGGAAGCCGTGTTTGATCAGTTATTTTGCCACTATGATGGAGGCATTAGACAAAAAGGGTTGGGGGCAAGGGTTCCCTTCTTCGTGTTGGTCTGCCAATACAACCTCGAAAGCTTGATAAACGATGTGTTCGCTTCCTTCTTGCGCTTCTAAGCATGGGATGGATGGGTCCCGATAGATCGACTCCTCATCCTCCCCGTGGACCACGATTTCTTGTCCCTTTCAAACTTTAGCATCTTATGGAGGGTAGAGGGTACAGCCCCCGCTGCATGAATCCATGGTCTTCCCAGAAGAAAGTTGTAGGAAGAGTCCATATCCAGAACTTGAAATGTCACTTCGAAATCTACGGGGCCGATAGTCAGAATCACATCAATCTCCCCGACCGTGTCTCTATTCACACCATCAAAGGCTCGCACGCATACGTTGTTGGGACAAATTATTTTAGCTCCAACTCCTATGCGGTCCAGAGTGGAAAGCGGGCATACGTCTACTCTTGAACCCCCATCCACCATGACTCTCTTCATGTAGTAGCCTTCACATTTGACAGTTAAATGCAAAGCTTTGTTGTGGGCCGCCCCTTCTAGAGGCAAATCAGTCTTACTGAAAGAAATCTAATTGACTGCGAAGAACCTCTCCGGCATTCTTTCAAGTTGTTCAGACAAAATTTCAACAGGCACATATGCCTCATTCAAGGTTTTTAACAAAACCTTCTGATGTTCAGTAGACTTCATTAATAGGGACAACATGGATACCTGCTCCGGGTATTTGTGTAGTTGGTCTATTGCCTCATAGTCGGGCATTTGCATCTTCCGAAAAAAGACCTCTGCCTCTTCAGCGCTTACAGGTTTTTTGGATGGGAAATGCCTTTGTGTGGTATTATTTATCTCCTGCGTGTTCAAATACTTTTGCCCCAAGATGCTCCCAGATGATTCTTCTGCGACCTCTTTTCCTTTGCGGGTAACGAGTACCGTTGGTAGCTCCAAGGTACAACGGATAGATCTGTCATGAGTTTTTGTTTCACACGTGCAATAACCATGGGTTCATCTGGTTGTAGTGATTCAAATGGCTTTCGGGCCACATAGGTTCCCTTTGGTACATACACCGTTGTTTCCCTCTTCAAATGAAACTTTTTGGGGGCACCTATTGACAAGGGTCTTTCCACTCGACCTCGCAGGAGGTAAAGAACTCCATTCTTTTGAGACGATGCCTTTATTTCGATCTTCTTTTCATATCTAGTCTTGGCGACTTCAATCTTTTTCCCCACTGTCTCTTGTTTTGGGGTAACATCAGGCCGCTTCTCCACGTCGGCGATGGCAATTATCGCTATTAAGGTCGGGTCAAAATCTTTATCTTCACAAATCATCCCAATTACTGGCCCGTTGTTGTGGGCTGGCAATGGGTTATTTGTCACATTCGGGACGTCTTCATCTGCAAAAACTATTCTCCCTTGATTGATTAAATCTTGCACCGCCTTCTTCAAAGTCCAACAATTGTCGTTGCTATGCCCCTCAACCCCTAAATGGTAGGCACACTATATTCCTCGTTAGTAGGCAGGAGAGTCCGGATTCTGCCTGTTCTGTGGAACGGGCTGCAATAGGTTCTCTTGCCCGAGTTTGGGAAAGTGAGTGGAATATGGCTCCCCAATTGGCATAAAGTTCGTCTTGGGTGGCTCACGATGGCGGGTGTTATTTGTTCGGGGGTTGTATTGGTTTAGGCAGGGAGGTTGGTTTCTTTGGAATGGAGGTGGATTTCTGTTGGCTGGTGGCTGCGGCCGTGCAAGAGGTTGAGCATTCATGACTGCATAGGGTAGAAGCGGAGGAACATAGGTCATGCCGTGGTGTGAATAGTAATGCTCGGGGGGCCTTTCAGAGAATACCTGCCTTGGGGCTCGGTATCTTCTATCTTTTACTGCCGCCATGACAGTTTCTTCTTTCTTTTTGCTCCTGGGCATCCCTCCAGACCCGCCTTGGATGGCTTGGGAGGTTGCTCGAATGGCCGCTTGGCTCAAAATTCTACCAGTTTTAAGCCATTCTCCACCATCTCTCCAATCTTGATTGCTTCGGCGAAAGGTTTTCCTATCGCTGACATCATGTTTTAAAAATAGTCCGGCTCCTGAGCCTGGAGGAAGGTCGTGACCATTTCAATCTCATCCATGGGGGGTTTCACCCTAGACGCTTGTTCATGCCACTTGATGGCATATTCCCTGAAGCTCTCTCAGGGCTTCTTCTTCAAATTCGATAGAGAGTTCCTATCTGGTGCAATGTCGATGTTGTACTGGAGTTGTTTAACAAAATCTCTGGCCAAATCATCCCAAATGTGCCAGCGAGATATGTCCTGGTCCATGTACCATTCTGAGGCTATCCCAACCGGACTCTCTCCGAAATATGCCATTAGCAACTCTTTCTTGCCACCGGCACCTCGCAACTGATTGCAATACTTCTTGAGGTGAGCAATAGGATCGCCATGTCCATCATATTTTTCAAACTTCGGCGTTTTAAATCCTGATGGCAAATGTACGTGTGGGAACATGCACAAATCGGCGTAAGAAACACTTTTTTGCCCGCTCAGACCTTGCATGTTTTTCAGACTCTGCTCTAAGCTTCTCATTCTTTTTGCCATTTCGTCCTGCTCGGGAGCTTTTGGATTTTGGCTTGGTATGAACTCATATTGAGGTGGCTGAGGACAGATATTGGCAGCAACCTGGGTAGGATCCCTTGCAGGGGGTGGTGCCGGGAATGTAAAGGACGAGGAATCAAAGAAAGGAGTATGTGTGGCGGGATGCGCCGTGATTGGAACTGGCAAACCGACTGATGTTCTTGTGGATGTATCCAATGCCGCCACCCGAGGAAAGGAAGTGGAGGGTGATTCGGAGAGGGTTGCGATATTAGAATACCCAAACAGAGTAGGTGGGTAATCGGTGGGGGTATTAGAAATCCCACTTGATTTGAGAAATAGTTCGGGGAACCCAGGGATCAGACTTGGGGGCTCTTTTTCGTTATTCCAATCATCTAACATCTATAGCATGCGGCAGCGCAAAACCCTATTTTCCTCCGCAGTTGCTGACTCAGTAGTTGGAACGGTTGTTATGGAGCTTTCTTCCGAAACGGGAATGGTTGGTAGAGGGATTTCTGAAGACTTGTTGGCACCTCTTTTCGACCTTGTGAAATAAGGATGGGTACTTTCGGGCTGCTGAACTTTTCCTTTGGACCTCGTGAAGTATGAATGTGATGCCAGATTACCACAAAATCAACCACTCTTTACTAAAACCTGGAGTTTGGCAAACAAACGGTTAGTCCGAAACAACATAACAAATAAGTAATCTCACGTTAGGTGCGATGCATTTATACAGTTGATTGTGTTGTTACATGTATTTGATTGCAATGCATCATTCCGGTTTGTACTTTCCTTGGCTTTCATCTTCTCCCTCTTTTAATCAAATTCTTTTCTTTTATCTTCCCCCTTTTTTCATTTTTCTTTTCTTTTCTTTCAGTGATGGTCGAATCTTATGTGGATTGCCTACGTATCATGTCCCCGCATGAATCAGACCGGGCGCAGTTCGGAAACAAGAAACATAAGATACGAATGAAATATTTTTTGAATTTTATTTCACAAATTTCGACTTGAAACACTTCGCAAAAGACGACAATGGAGGAAAACTTTAAAAGGACAAACAGACTTTAAAAGTGAAAAATAACAGACTCTTCTAAGCATGTTCCAACGCTTTGAATCTTTGCATCCGTGAGGCGTTGTTTGGCCTTGCTGCGGTTCTCGGTGTAAGATCTCTCTGTAGACTCCCCAACTCTACCATGATTTGGTGGACACACCCCATGATTGAAGAGAAGAGGGTAGGTCGGGGTACTTGTTTGCAGGTCAGGCATCGTATAGTGATATAGTGCCCGATTTCATTGATCCTGGACCTGATCATATCTTTTTATCTAAGCAATTGCCCTATGTGTCGGTCCTTTGCCCTCAATACTTGAGCGTTACCGAAGACTTGATGTAAAAGCCTATTTATTTGCCCCTCCATCCGCGCCATTAAGTCGTGGAAGCGGTCTCTATCTGCTTTAGCATCTCGGGCTTGCCTTCGAATTTGCTCTCTAAAAGCGGCATTTGCGCCTCTTAAATTAGTGACGATCGCCCCATAATCTTTCTCTATTCATTGTAGACGAAGTGCTTCTTGGTGGGCTGCTCTTCTCCATTTTGTCCGGATTGAAACTAAAGCCGCTTCTGCCTTTCCAAGTCTTCCTGGTGCTCAAAGGCCTTCTTTTCCAAGTCGTTTATAAGCATGTCACGACCCTAGTTCACCAATTGTGAACCTGTCGTGATGGCACCCAGTCCCCACGACTAGGTAAGCCTAACACATTACGAAATCTATAAGTTTTAATTACTTAAATAAGAAACAGCGAAAAATAACATAAAGATATGTAATCCGTGCCACTTGGCACATACATCCGTCACACAATAAATAAAGCACTACCAAGATCCGGAACCCCACGGTAACACAGACTAAAAGGGAAATACAGCTGTGGCTCTATGTGTAAAGAGTATCTAACAATGAAATGAAGAAAAATGTCAACTAGTAATACTAGAATAGAAGGGAAGCCTCCGGATCCGCGGACGTAGCGGATCATACCTCGAAGTCTCCCAGAAAGCTGCAGAATCACCTAGTACGAGCCTGCTCTGATGTACCTGGATCTGCACAACAAAAGTGTGCAGAAGAGTAGCATGAGTACACCACGGCGGTACTCGGTAAGTGCCAAGCCTAACCTCGATGGAGTAGTGACGAGGAAGGTCAGGGCCCTACTGAGAAACAATAATAATATGATGACAACAAAATAAACGGTTTGACAGATAACAACAAAATTTCCAAAATAACAACATTTACTGAAACTGTCTACAACCAAGCTAATACAAATAACCAACTCAAATAAACAAATCCAGGATCTGTGGGAATTGAACCCCCAGATAATCAATAACTCAGGATCTCCGGGAATCGAACCCGCAGTCCCTACCAATAACTCAGGATCTCGGGAATCAAGCCCGCAGTCCCTACCAATAACTCAGGATCTCGGGAATCGAACCCGCAGTCCCTACCAATAGCTCAGGATCTCGGGAATCGAACTTGCAGTCCCTACTAATAACTCAGGATCTCGGGAATCGAACCCGCGGTCCCTACCAATATCACTCCGGGTCTCTGGGAATCGAACCCACAGCCCTGGGTCTCCGGGAATTGAACCCGCAGTCCACAAGCACAGCCAATTAAGGAAATCCAGAGAGAGAAATAATTATGCTCAACTATAACTTCACCGAAAAATAGTGCCAATAATTAACAAGGAGTTCAAATAAGGCAATTAGGCAACTAAACAGTTAAGTGCTACCTAATCATGCTCTTCTAACCACTACCGGGTAAAATATCAAATTAACAACCAAAGACAGGGATATCGCTCATCGAACATTTTTGAATAAAGTACGTGTTCAACAACCAGCGCATGTACACGCCCGTCACCTCGCGTACAAGGCATTTAAACTATCACATAATATCCTAGGGGTGAAAATTCCCCCACACGAGGTTAGACAAGCCACTTACCTCAATTCCGGTACAAAACCGCTAAGAAATAACCCTCTTGCCGCGAATGTCGGCCTCCACAAGTGTAGTATCTGATAAAAATCAATAGAATCACATCAAAATAGGCCAATTGGGCATTACCCAATCAAATTAACTCAAAATTCACCAAAACCCACAAGTTGCCAAAACCCGACTTTCGGTACGCTTATCGAAAAATCACGAAAGTCACATATTCGGAACCCTCATTTCAATACGAGTCTAAGCATATCAATTTTACCAAAATCGGACTCCATTTGCCCATTCAAAACCTTGATTTTCTAAAGTCCAAGACTAGGGCTAAACCCTCCATAATTACCCCAAATTCCTCCATTTTCATGATATAATTGCATGATATTATCAATACTAATCATAATATGAGTTCATAGTTGATTACCTGATGTTTTCCCTTGATTTCCTCCTCAAAATCGCCCAAAATCGCCCTTAGCCGAGACCCCCAAATGTTAAAATGTTCTGAAATTTTCTAACTTCTGATACACTTACTTACGGCGATTTTCGCTTCTGCGGAACATTTTACGCTTCTACGCTCCCGTATCCGCGACCAAAGGGTCGCTACAGCGGTTCCAAGCCTAGCCGGCCATTTCCGCTTCGGCGACAAGGACCGCCTCGCGCGTCCGCTCACGCGAAGCCTCGACCGCTCACTGCGGAAAGTTCCGCCTTCTGCGGCTAAGTGTCCGCTTCTGCGGACTCGCCTAAGCGGCTAGCCTTCCGCTTCTGCGATACTTCCCCCTTAGCCCTTGGCCGCTTCTGCGGCTCAATATCCGCTTCAGCGGTGCCGCACCTGCGGGCTCCTTTCCGCTTCCGCGATCCCAGCGCTTCTGCGCTCCCTTATCCGCTTCTGCGGACTCGCTCCTGCGACCACATTTCCGCAGGAGCGAAAATGACAGAACCAGAACTCTCAACCTGAAATTTCCATGATTTTTCTCCCGTTTAACCATCCGAAAACACCCCGAGGCCCCCGGGACCTCATCCAAACATACCAACACACCTTAATACCTTATTCGAACTTGCTCCAATCCTCAAAACACGTCTAACAACATCAAAACTCATAATTCGCATCGAATTCAAGCCTAAATTCCTTAAAACATTCCAAATTACACATTCGATCAAAAACCCGACCAAACGACGTCCGAATGACCTGAAAATTTGCGGACATATCCAAAATCACATAACGAAACTACAGGAATTGTCGGAATTCCATTCCGACCCCGGATCAAAATCTCACCTATCGTTCGGATTCGCCAAAATTTCAACCTTCGGCATTTCAAGCCTAATTGAGCTACGGACCTCCAAAATACATTCCGAACACGCTCCCAACCCCGAAATCACCTAACGGAGCTAATGGAACCATCGGATTTTCGTTCCGAGATCGTCTTAACACTGTTCCGGCTACGGACCGTTTTCTAGTTTCAAAGCTCTTATTTAGGGACTAAGTGTCCCAAAATGCTCAAATTTTTCGGAACCGACTCTCCCGGCAACCCACAATAGCAGAAATGAACTTAGGGGAACAGTTAAATTAGGGATTGGGGCGTAATTTTCTAAAACGACCGGTCGGGTCGTTACATCTTCCCACGCTTAAAGATTCGTTCGTCCTCGAACGAGCATAGAAAACATACCTGGAGTAGTGAAAAGATGAGGGTACTGGCTGCGCGTATCCTGCTCGGTCTCCCAAGTCGCCTCCTCGACCGGCTGGCCCCGCCACTGAACCTTTACCGAAGCGATGTTCTTTGACCTTAGCTTTTTGACCTGCCTGTCTAGAATGGCTACTGGCTCCTCAACATAAGACAGATCCTTGTCTGGCTGAACAGATGTGAAATCCAACACATGCGACGGGTCACCATGGTATCTCGGAGCATGGAGACATGAAATACGGGGTGAACTCCGGCTAGGCTGGGAGGTAAGGCCAACTCATAAGCAACCTCCCCAACACGCCTCAAAATCTCAAAAGAGCCAATAAATCTAGGACTCAGCTTTCCTATTTCTATGCCACATAGGAAACCTTTTTACATGTGTCACGACCCTAGTTCACCAACCATAAAAGCCACATCGCGAACCTTCTTGTCCGCATAACTCTTATGTCTAGACTGGGCTGCACGAAGTCTGTCCTGAATCACCTTGACCTTGTCCATTGCATCCTGAACCATATCAGTACCTAGCAGCCTGGCCTCGCCCCACTCGAACCAACCTACGGGAGACCTGCACCTCCTACCATATAGGGCCTCATACGGTGCCATCTGAATACTGGACTGGTGGCTGTTGTTATAAGCAAACTCCGCCAGTGGCAAGAAATGATCCCATGAACCTTCAAACTCAATCACGCACGCACAGAGCATATCCTCCAAAATCTGAATAGTGCGCTCGGACTGACCATCAGTCTAGGGGTGAAACGCTGTGCTCAGCTCCACCCGAGTACCTATCTCTTACTGTACGGCCCTCCAAAACCGTAAAGTGAACTGAGTGCCTCTATCTGAAATGATGGAAACTGGAATACCATGCAGCCGAACTATCTCCCTGATATAGATCTCCGCCAGTCGCTCCGATGAATAAGTAGTACTCACCGGTATAAAATGGGCGGACTTGGTCAGACGATCCATAATAACCCAAATGGAATCAAACTTCCTAACAGTCCGTGGAAGCCCAGATACAAAGTCCATGGTGATGCGTTCCCATTTCCACTCTGGAATCTCAATCCGCTGCATCAATCCCCCCGGACGCTGGTGCTCGTACTTCACCTGCTGGCGGTTGAGGCATCTAGAAACATAATCAACTATATCCCTCTTCATCCGCCTCCACCAGTAATGCTGTTTCAAGTCCTGATACATCTTCGCGGCACCCGGATGGATGGAATACCGCGAACTATGGGCCTCTGCTAGAATCGGCTCTCGAAGATCATCTACATTGGGCACACAGATACGCCCCTGCATCCTCATAACTCCATCATCCCCGATGGTAACATCTCGAGCATCACCACGCCGAACTCTATCCCGAAGGACAAGCAAATGAGGGTCGTCGAACTGACGCTCCCTGATGCGGTCAAATAGAGAAGACCGAGAAACCACACAAGCTAGAACCCGGCTAGGCTCCGAAAGATCTAGTCTAACAAACTGCCTGGCCAAAGCCTGAACATCCATCGCCATAGGCCTCTCCGAGACTGGTAGATATGCTAAACTCCCCAAACTCTCTGCCCGATGACTCGAGGCATCGGCAACCACATTAGCCTTGCCTGGATGATAGAGAATAGTAATATCATAGTCCTTCAGTAGTTCCAGCCATCTTCTCTGACGCATGTTCAGGTCCTTCTGCTTAAGCAAGTGCTGCAAGCTCCGGTGATCAGTGTAGATCTCAGAAGGAACCCCATATAAATAATGACGCCAAATTTTCAAGGCGTGAACAATGGCAGCTAGCTCCGAATCATGAACAGGGTAATTCTTCTCATGCACCTTCAGCTGTCTCGACGCGTAGGCAATCACCCTACCGTCCTGCATCAATACTGCACCGAGTCCAACTCGTGAGGCATCACAATATACAGTATAGGACCCCGAACCTGTAGGCAACATCAATATAGGGGCCGAAGTCAAAGCTATCTTGAGCTTCTGAAAGCTCGCCTCACACTCGTCTGTCCACTGAAAAGGGGCACCCTTTTGGGTCAATCTAGTCATAGGTGCTGCAATCGAAGAGAACCCTCTACGAAACGACGGTAATAGCCCGCCAAACCAAGGAAACTGCGAATCTCAGTAGCGGAGGAGGGTCTGGGCCAACTCTGCACGGCCTCCACCTTCCTCGGATCTACTCGAATACCATCACTCGACACCACGTGGCCCAAAAATGCCACAGAACTCAACCAAAATTCACATTTAGAGAACTTGGCATAAAGGTGCTTCTCCCTCAGGATCTGAAGCACTATCCTCAAATGCTGCTCGTGCTCTTCCCGGCTCCGAGAATATACTAGAATATCATCAATGAAGACAATCACGAACGAGTCCAGATAAGGCCTGAACACACTGTGCATCAAATGCATAAATGCTGCTGGGGCATTAGTCAACCCAAAAGACATCACGAGGAACTCATAGTGACCATACCGGGTCCTGAAGGCAGTCTTCGGGATATCTGGCTCCCGAATCTTCAGCTGGTGATACCCGGAGCGCAAATCAATCTTAGAAAACACATGTGCGCCCTGTAACTGGTCAAATAAATCATCAATACGGGGCAAAGGATACCGGTTCTTCACTGTAACCTTATTCAGCTGACGATAGTCAATACACATACGCATAGAACCGTCCTTTTTCTTCACAAACAATACAGGAGCACCCCGAGGCGAAACACTGGGTCGAATAAAACCCTTGCCCAATAACTCCTGTAACTGATCCTTCAACTCCTTTAATTCGGGAGGAGCCATACGGTACGGTGGAATAGAAATGGGCTGAGTGCCCGGCAACAAGTCAATAGCAAAGTCAATGTCTATGTCAGGCGGCATGCCCGGAAGATCAGCTGGAAATACATCAGCAAAGTCACGTACCACATGAACAGAATCAATAGAGGGAGTGTCAACGCTGACGTCCCGCACATAGGCTAGATAAGCAGCACACCCCTTCTCAACCATACGCTGAGCTCTGAGAAAAGAAATAACACGGCTAGGGGTGTGATCTAGAGTACCACTCCACTCAATACGTGGAATGCCTGGCATAGCCAGCGTCACGGTCTTGGCGTGACAATCAAGAATAGCATAATGGGGCGACAACCGGTCCATGCCCAGAATAATATCAAAATCGACCATCCCGAGCGACAATAGATCCGCTCTGGTCTCAAAATCACAAATGGTAACCAAACACGACCGATATACGCGGTCCACAACCAAAGAATCACCCGCCGGAGTGGAAACATAAATGGGGGCACTCAAAGAATCCCGAGGCACACCCGGATGAGAAGCAAAGTAAGAAGACACATATGAAAAAGTGGAACCGGGGTCGAATAGAACCGATGCCTCCCTGTGACTAACCGAAATAATACCTGTGATAACAGAGTCAGATGCGACAGCCGCGGCGCGATCAGGAATAGCATAGAATCCGGCCTGTCCCCCCTCTCGAGGGCGGCCTCTAGAACCATGACCCCCGCCCCTGGCTGGCTGGGCGGGTGGAATAGCAGCTGAGGCTGGAATGATAGCCTGCGCGACCACGAGAGCCACGGCCGATGCTTGCGAAGGCGGTGAGGTGCCCCCTCACTGCGCACGGGGCACTCCCTCGCCGGGTGGCGAGTATCCCCGCGCCCAAAGCAAGCCCTGGGAGGACACGGTGACTGTGTGGTGACCGGCCTCACCCCCGCTAGTCGGACCCCTGGAAGGACCCCGCGCGAGGAGGTGCAGCTGGAAGCGGGGAGCATAATAAGGCTGCTGAGGTCTGTGGAAGACACGGAGTACCACCGGCTGCGGAGCAATGCGGAGTGAGCCGGACGGCCGGAATATCCCCTGCCAAAACGACCAGCTGCTGAAGTGCGGGCACCGGAGAAATGGCCCGACTCACGAGACCTCTTGGCCTCTCTGTCTCCACGCTCTCTAGGGAGCATACTCTCGATCCTCCCGGCAATGCTAACTGCCTGCTGATAAGATATATCTGTCTCCGACTCTCTGGCCATGCTGGATCGGATCGGCGGAATAAGGCCCTCAATAAATCTCCGCACTCTCTCCCGAATCGTGGCTACCAAGGCCGGTGCATGCATGGCCAGACGGGTGAAGCTGATGGCATACTCCGATACTGACATGGAGCCCTGTCGCAGCCGCTCAAACTCCGAGCGCCAAGAATCCCTAAGGCTCTGTGGAACAAACTCCCTCAAAAATAGATCTGAAAACTGCGTCCAAGTCAATGAAGCAGACTCCTCTGGACTATCCAAGCTCATACGTGCGCCACCAATCATAAGCGGCCCCACGAAACTGAAAAGCGATGAAGGAAACCCCGCTGGTCTCCACAATCCCCATAGTGCGAAGAATACGATGACACTCCTCCAGAAAACCCAATGCATCATCTGAAGCCAGGCCACTAAACACTGGAGGGTCATATTTCTTGAACCTCTCCAATCTACGCTGCTCGTCCTCAGAGGCAGCTGGTCCACCTCCTGGTTGTGCTGGGGCGGCAGGAGGCATAACCAAAATATCTGGAACCTGTCCCACTGGCACACGCTGCTCCGGTGTAACGGCTACGGGAGTCTGGGCCCCTCCCCCGGCCTGAGATGTAGCTGCAACAAGAGGAAGCAATCCTGCCTGGGCTAAAGTGGTATACATACTCATGAACTGAGCCAGGGTCTCCTGTAGTGCTGGAGTAGTAGCAGTTGTAGTCGGTGTACCAGGTGCCTGCGCTCCAACCTGGTCTACCTGTGGCACCTCAGCGGCAGCGCGCGCCTCGGGCGCGTCCTCGTCCTCTACCTCGGCCCCGGCCTCTGACGGCAGCAACAGGGGGCGCGGGTACCTGATCATCGCGGTTAGCTCGTGTCCTCACCATCTGTGAGAGAATAGAAAGCAGTAGTTTAGATTTTTGATGCCAAAAATGTCGCACGACAAGGAATCCAAAAGAAATGAAGAGTTTCCTAAACGGTTACATAGCCCCTCGTAGATAAATACAGACGTCTCCGTATCGATCAGCGAGACTCTAAGTAACCGGTCTGTGTCCCGTGACTCCTATGAACCTAGAGCTCCGATACCAACTTGTCACGACCCTAGTTCACCAATTGTGAACATGTCGTGATGGCACCCAGTCCCCACGACTAGGTAAGCCTAACACATTACGAAATCTATAAGTTTTAATTACTTAAATAAGAAACAG